>JARHVA010003537.1:1220000-1585000 GCA_037957365.1 Torreya grandis | reverse complement strand
TGTAGTCTCCTGATCTCTATAGTCTGATCTACTCTACCATCAAATGCACCCTAAAATCTATCTACCTCATGATGTAACCCATTAATCTCTTTGTTTCTACCTTGAATCTCCTCTCAGAGTCGATATATAAGGGCATGCTCCTCTACAAATATCAAAACATGTGAAGATCCTACACCATCTCCTCTCTCTACCTATGTAGCTTAAGCTACTCTAATAGTAATCTCATGTCCTCTATCTTCATCCTTATTATGTACCTCTATCAAAGGAGTATCCCCTTCTATCCTATGTTTTGTTTCCACATCCCTACCCACCCCTACCTCTCATAAAATCTCTATTCCTCTACACTCAATGATCAGCACATCATACAGCTTGCTAACCTCCAAAGCTCATCCTCTACCTCATACTCATGGATGTGATCATCTTATGTCACCTATCATAACTCTCCTAATCTGGGCCCCTAAACCCATACCACATGGTTGCTCACTCAAACTAGCCACTAGTCTTTATCTCCATGTTTATGGTGGTGAATATGGCATCATCAATCTCACTGGTCTCTATCAAGCCCACCAGTCTACATATTCATCAACAACTCCTAAATCTATAAAATCTATCCTATCCCTCCATCTCATAGTCTATAAGTTTTTCCAACTATGATCAGTAATAATAAGATCAATCATCATACCCCACTATGGTCTAAATATGTATGGCCCAACTAGTATATATTGCATGATTCCAAACTATCTGATCATCTTGTCTAGGTGATATCTCTCTATAATGTATACATGTCCCCTAATGATGTATTAAAGGGACATCACAAAGATATGAATATTCTCATGTGGCCAAGGCCATACAATCTCTCTATATAGTCTCTAGGTGATCTAGTCATCATCTAGTTCATCAACTGCTCTCTTGTAGAACTCTCAGTCACCCAAGTGTGGTCTACATGTCCTAATGATCAAATTTCATATGTATGCTAGTGGATCATCATCATCCCATGTGCTTAGATGTTTAACATGTCTCAAAATAGCAATGTGCTCCTAGTATTGAACCTTTAGTAGTGTAGAAGGCCCTATCTCTACCCAACCTAAATAGACAAAGTGATGTAAATCATGGTATAGATGTGCTAAAATACATAGAACCCACACGAACCTCTCTCCCATCTCCATCATATCCCCAATAACATCTATTAAGCCAATAATACATAGTTTCACACTCTTGTTAGGAAACAAACAGCCATTGACAATAGCCATAAGTACAAAAGTCTATGTCAATCCACTTCTCAAAACTAGGATCACACCATCATCAAAAATATAGTATAAATCTCATTATGTGGACCCTATCCCTAATACACTATTCTACCCCATATAAGAATCCCCAAAATCTAATAATCATCCTTAAGGGTAATAGTCATCTCACCAATCGACAATTGAAATGTGTTCATCTCACTATGACACCTCTCTATTAATACAGTCAATAGAGCTCTATCATCTTGAACCTCTAGCATCTACATAATGTAGGATAACCCAATCACCTCTAGAATGCCAAAATCATACTCCATGAAGGTATCCATTTTCACCATAGATTTATATTTTCACTCATGTGTCACCATTACTGGTAATACCTCCTATAAATCAAAATCATTAGCATTTTATAAGTTTTTCATATGCATTAAACAACTTCTTTTTTACCATCTAACTATTTACCCATAAATCACTTCAATCATTTTATATCATATTAATTTATTGTAAAAATCCTATAAAAATTCAAAAAAATAATTACAAAATTATTTCTGCCTTATGCGAATTCGCTTCTACCTTTTACAAAATCACTGGCAACAAAATTGCTACTAAATTCAATGAAATCACTATGCAAATTAATGATTTCATTTCCCTGTTCAGCAATTTTACTGCCACCCATAATTTAAAAATCACAAAATTCCTCCAAAACACAAATTCTACACATTTTGATGATTTTTCCTTGATGTTTAATGAAATCACTATTTACCCTAGTGAATTCACTAAAATCGATGTTGAAATTGCCATTTTCATAATATTAAATTTGTTTTCATCCATTTGAAACCCTAATAAATTCTCATAAATAATAAAAAATTCAAAGAAAGAGTGACTTATTGAAGGCCCACTCCTTTTAGTTCTCTATAAATGTCTCACTCTATTTGCTTGGTGCTTCTGGTGTGGAATACGGTCTATTTTTCCTCCCCAACCTTAGAGAAAAAGTCTCAATAAACAATTATTTAGCCCCTAACCTTGAATAATATTTTCACAAATGATTTCCTAAACCACCAAAGATCTTATTTATATATTTTCCTATCCTCCCAACTATTACCCCCCCATCTAGTCCATTCTTTCATTAATCTAAAATCCATTTAAGCAACATTAAATCAATTTGTTTCCAGATGGTATTTAAAATCTTGCAATAATATTTCACCATAAAATCTAAATCATTTATAAACTCAATATCTTTTTTCTATTTATAGATCTATAGTTTATTATTGTTGGTAAATATCATTCCCACACCTACTCAATTGACCCCTAAGTCATTAGCAAACAATAACAAACTTGTAATCTCTGACTAGTTAAATTATTATTTTTCAAAACTATACTCTAGTTTTAATTAATAAGGGGCAACCTTTTTACACCACCTACATCTTGAAATTTTGAAATCAATTCAGACATTACTTGATTTATAATTCATTTGCATCATTTTAACCATTTCCTCTTTTCATTAATTTTGAGCATTTATCTATTTCTCACACAAAATCTCGAGGGGGCATCATCACACTCATTTTCATTCATTTGGGGCAAATTTTTGCTTTTCTATCATCAACATTCTACTTCTTCTATTCTTTTAAATAGTATTGTTTCATAACACTATTTCAAAGAGGGGTAAATGTAGACTTTTAAATTTCATTTAGTGTCAAAATACTTGTAAATCTATTAATAATTCTTCTTAAATTAATAAATAACATTTCCTCTCAACATCAAATAATTGAATAATTCAACATACTTGAAAAAGTCAATTATGCACCCTTAAATCCTTATTTTAAATATTAAAATCTAGATTTTCCACCTATTCAAACCTCTCCCACCTTTTTCTCCCTCATCCCAACCAAATCCACATATTTATTCACCTCTTATGACTCCTCCTATAAGTTGTCAAGCAAATTGACTAAGTCTTGTTGATTCAGCTAACCAACCCCAATCTTTTCTCAACCAAGTTGAAAAGGTCTCCTCCTCATAGGTGAGGACTCATCCTCCACCATTTATCATTTCGATAATTGAAAAAGTCCAAATGATCCACCACTATTGGATCCTTTTCAAATCATCTATAAATAAGCTTACAAATCTCCATTTTTAAGCATCACAAATCTTCAAATCATAATCATACACACAATCATAATCATATCTTTTGGAGTCACAAGATCTTGAGCTTTTTCACACAAAGTGAATCAAAATGAGTAAAAGTATTCCTTTTTACACCAAAATGTTGCATGTTCTCTATTTGCATTGGAAGAGTGAGCACCACATATTTGAAAGAGCAAATCAGATATACATCACAATAGAGGATTCTTGTGTTTAAAGTTTGAATTTTTAATTGTTTTTTTCTTTATTTGTCATTTTAGCTTAGTTGAATTTTATCTTAGACTAGGATTAGTTTAATTTCTTTGCATATCTAAATTTAGTTCATACACTCACCATCAAAGGAAGATATATAATTTCCATAAATTCATGTCTATTATTGTCATATGCCTTAATGATAATAATATTTGATTCTAGTGTTGTTGTAGGATACCCCAAATGTTTGAGTAATCTTAATGTACACAAGTTCAAAGATGAGCCATTATTTATAAACACCCTTTTTACTTTATGTCTAGATATTATGTCTTCTATATATAAAGTTAAATTATGTGCAAATTCCATAGGGGGGATAGCAAAATGATTGAATGTAACTTTATTTTTAGGGGATAAGTTTCAAAATAATGCTTGAAAATTGAATGGACTGATGTCTTAAGGGTCTCTTGACTCTTGAAGGACTTTATACAAGATGTATTTATATACAAGGGATGTTTTGAGAAGATTTAAAAGGGATATGTGACTTGACATCTTCTCAAGGTGGTTTATCATAATTTACATACTCTCACTAGTATGCGAGGAAGCACTGGGAATGATAATCTCAGCACACCTTATTGTAACAATGCAATATTATGATTTTATGGTGATGATAGGAACATGATGGTTTGTATAATCAACATAATTGATTATAGAATCTAAAGGGTGATTAATTTGATTAACTTTACTAGATTGAGGTTACTCTTGATTTTTTTTTTATGATGCCCTTGCTCATGTTTGGGAAATGTAGATTTATATATTTCCAACTTTTGGCTATTTTATGATGTGGATTTTTTAATTTCAATGGTTATGTCCACACAATATATGAGATATTGGAAATATTTTTTTAGCCTCATACACTGATTAGTTGAATGTCCCTTGATTATGTGATATTCACAATACTCATTGTCACGATACCACTCTAGTTTAGGAACAGTGTCTTCAAAGGGTTTGGTGTTGGGCCATATGATCATTTTTTCTTGGGAAAACTTTAAAAAAACTAATTCATAACATTCTCCTAATTGAATGAACTTAATATTGTGGTTTTTTTTTTTTTTAACACTAAGTATTATGATGTTGTTGATAGGTTGTGGGTTTTGAATTTACTTGACATTTGTCACACCATCACCTTTAATGTTTTTGTTTTTGGTAAATAAATTAGGTTTGTTCATTTGGTTTGAATAATTTGTATCATCTTTGAAAAATTTTATAACACCTTTAGTAATTAAATTTCAGTCAATTTGAATTCCCATTTTGATGATTTTGTGAAAGGAGTTTAGACAAAGAAGTTTCAAGTGATGAGCCAAATCTAAGTTAAGGTTATTCATGAAGATTGGAATGAGTTCCTTTTCAGGAAAAGACCATGGAAAATAGATTACAATGACTACCATATTTGTAATAAATTTGCAAATTTTTCACCATTTCATTGTTTGGTGTTATATATATTGAGCATAGTCAATTCTTTTTCAACAATATATGAGAAATGATGAACAAAATCTTTAGATAGGTATTTAAAAGTGGAGATTGATATTTTGGGTAAACTAGAGAACCATTTTATGTCTTGACCCCCTAGTACATGGAAATACTATATGCAACATCAACACATGCCATATAGAAGACTTTAATATGTTCCATAGGATCGCCCTTACCTTTGTACTTATCAAATTTAGGGAGTTCAAATTTTTTTTTAAAGTGTGATGTCATATTGTTTACATCATATGGATAAGGAAAAAATTCCTTAAAGTTGTAGTTTTTTGTCTAAAAAAGGTACCATCTTAAAATCCTTGGATCTTATCCTTCATTTTTTACCATTCTTGAATGAAGTGTGGTGAGAGTTGACTTCTTTGGATTGAAGAGGTGAACATTTTATATGTTTGATGCATAAATGGGCTTGAATTGGTGGTATTTTAAAAATGAATATTGATTATAGGGTGGATAGTTGATAAACTGATTGGGAAGTGTATTGATAGGGAGATTTGTATTTATTGATTATGTGAAGAGTTTTGGGTTTGTTGGGTTAGTAGATAAGTTGGGATTTATTTTATTTGGACTGGTGGTGAAATTGGGATGTGTTTGATTTGTGAAGATATTTGGATTAGTTTGATTTGTAAATGAATTTGGGTTGGCTTTATTTGGATATGGATTGATAAACATGTTTTGGTTAAATTTTGGATTTAGAAAATTATGTGAACCAAAATTTTGATTTGGATGAGCGTTGGGGTTAAAGGGTTGATGTTGATTAAATGTTGAATTGGTGTTGATGAGTGGGATTGGATTAGTGGGTGTTTAATTTTAACGTGATGGAGTTAAGCCTAAAAGATAATTTAAATTGGTAAAACTTTAAAATTGATTTGATGTACTTCTTGAAGCAAAATTTTGATGTTGGTTGATGGGTAAACATAAATAACCATTCAATTTTAGATTTGAAGTTGTTTGATTAAGGATAGCCAAACTAAAATGAGTATAAAAAATTAGATTTTGATTTGGATTGGTATGGTTTATTGGTGAACTATGGAAGTTTGAATTTTGATTTATTGGAAAACTTGAATAAGTATTCAAGTTTAGATTTTATTGATTTTGGGTTGGTAAACTTGAATAATCATTCAAGTTTGGATTTGATTGATTGATGTTTCTTAAAATATGAATAAGTATTAAAGTTTGGATTGGATTGGTTGATGATTGGTAAACTTGAATAAGCATTAAAGTTTGGATTCATTTGTTTGAAAATTGGTAAAACTAAATAATCATTCAAGTTTAGATTCAATTGATTGATTATTTGTGAGATTGAATGGACATTTAATCTTAGACTTGGATTGGTTTGATTTTTGATAGGTGAGCTAAAATGATCATTCAAGCTTGGATTTGGATTATTCATGAGGGTGAATTTGGATTCACACCCAAACCTAGATTTGGGTTAGAACTTAGGTAAACCAAAGGATTTTAACTATTATTATCTTGGAGGTTTACAATATCTTAGTTTATTTTATGAGTATTGGCCTCCATAAAAAACCCATGGATTTCTTTAGATGATTCCTCATTGAGGATGGATTTACCTTTATCTTGAGAGACTTAGGGATTGGAATTTTATAAACCAATGACAAAATTTATATCATATAAATATCCTTGTGATTTAAATTTATCATGGATGGGTGATGAAGACTCTTTTATAGCAAGTAAATGGTGTAGGTTTTGAATATCAAAATTGGATGTAAGTTTTGCCCCTAGACTCAATGCTTGGAGTAAAAATTAATTCTTATTGGACACGATGTATTTATTGAATGGGTAAGGAGGTAATATGTCCTTAATGATAAATTCATCTGGATAAGGTCCTCCTTCTTCTTCTTTGGTGTTATAGATTTCATGTATTTCAACATGGTGTCCTTGATTTTCTTAACTACCAAAATGAAAGGGGTAATTGCAAAAAGGATCTTCTCTCATCCTAAGGTTTTTCAACATATCCATGTGCCTTTTTAAGGGTGAAATTTATAAGAGAAATGGATTTGAATCAAAAAAGGTAAAAAAATATATTTTGGACTCTAAGAAAGTGAAAGGGAAAAATGACTAAAATAAAATTTATTGATAACAAAGGTACTATGAGTTTTGACAGTAGGACTAATTTTTTTTATTTTTAAAGATTTTGGATTATGAATTGATTTATTGGTTTCAATACTCAAAAAAAAAAATCAAAATATTCCATCACGTGGTACTTCACAAGGGAGTAAATAAACAAATCCTACTCTAAACACATATGCATTGCACAAAAATGGGTAAATACTAGGCTAAGGGACTTTAATAAATTGTAGGCTTTCTAAGTCACTTGTTTATCCTTTACATTGAATATAGCTAATATTTCAAGAACTAATCATGAAATATCATATCATTCCTATGGCCCACTAATCCTATTTTTTAGGGTGCATGGAAAGTAACTTCTCAATGTTAACTACTAACCGATGCATTACAAGTTAGATGGTATAAATGTATTTCTTATCTTTAAGGTTTGAACAATATTATCTATGGGATTCATATATTTACCTTTTATTATGTTAATACCTAAAATTATGGAATAATATGATTTAACATATGCACACAAATGGTACTAGTTGTAATGTACCCAACATAGTTGTAATATTTCAATGTGTTGACGTTAAAAAAATTGTACTTCGAGTCATGATGTCTGAGGCTTTATTATTTGAGGATTAAACCCCCTCAATTCAAAATAGTATGCTTAAAACATAACATTTCTTAGTCAAGAATGACAACTCTAACTCAATTTCTATACCCTAACAATACAGGGAGTTGGCCTACCAAATGGTAATGAAATCCATAATTAATAAAGACCCTAATAAAATAAAAATAAATAAGATAACACTTGATTCTAATTTTTTGGTATCTTCACCAATGTGACATCAAGAGAATAACATACATGCAAGTGGGTCTTGGGTAAAAAAAATTTTACAAATGTTTCTGATTTTTTGAGTATCATCACCAATGTAATGTAATGGAAAAGAGAATACACAAAAATTTAGATGCAAATAAATGTTTGGAAAGTAAAATTTTAATTAATTCTAAGAATTTAAATGTGATCTAAGTTACTAAGAAAATTAAAAATATTGAAACAAAAACTATTATAAATCCTAAAATAACACAAGAAAAATAAAAATATAATTAAAGTTTGATTTGGATAGCTTTCTTTGGTTTTGTCTTGGATTAACAGCATGCAATAAGATTTTTTTTTTAAATTGCGTAACTAAAATATCAAGTAAAACTATAAAATTTAGTTGAAAAGAAAAAATATATATATATATAACTAATGTTTTGGAATAGTTTAACTATTACACAGTCAGAGACAATAATAAATTCATAATAAGTTAGAAAACTAAAAACAAAGGAATGCATAAAATTAAAACCAAATAGTCATAGAATGACTTCATTGTTTAGAATGATTTCACTAAAATTTGTGATGAATTCACTAAAGTTAAATATGATTTCATTGAAGTTTCTGACAAATTTTCTAAACTTCAAGATGATTTTACTGATGTTTATGATAAATTCACTATTCTAAAAAAAGGACTTGAACAAAAAATAGGAACTAGAATAAAAATAGGACTGAAATAGAAAGGGGTTAATCAGACTAGACACACACATAAACTTTTAGAAAACTAAAAAAGTGAACAAAAATAACACAAGAATAAATTCATTATTTATAGCAACAAATTCACTATTATGTAAAATGAATTCATTATTTTGTAGGTTTATAGACAACAAGATCAAAAACTCAAAAAAATAATTTAAAATAGCAAAAAAAATTATAAGGCAACTGCTAAATGTATACGCACAAAAATAAAAATAAAAATAATTGAAGCAACTCCTTAAATTCACCTATGATGTGAAATATGAGGAACAAGGTACCACCGAGCATGCTAGAATGTATAATTGAAAAGTTTAGAATGCAAGCTAGCTAAAAAATCTAATGATAAAATATTATCTAAACTAAACTTAATTTCAAAGATAGAGTAACAAATGAAAGAAAGGAAATAACTAAATAATACTTACAAACATGAAGCATTCATCACCTTCTCCATTATGATCAAGTAAGGGTTTGCTCTTGAATGCTAGATGTGGATTTCAACTCCTTTCAAATAAAAAAATAATTAGGCATATTTTTAGGATGTAAATGATTTGGATGGCATTGATTTTCTTTTATTTTCTATGTAAATTCTATAACACTTTTTTAGCTTGAATATGGATGATTAAGAGTGATGAATTACACATCAATTTATAGTCTTATGGGAGGTTAATCAGATGGTTGAGGATTATTTTAATTTTCTGAATTATTGAAATAATAAATGGTGAGTAATTAGTCCTCATCCACAAGGATGATGAGCAATTCCATGGGTTGAGAAGAAAGAGGAATTTGTTGAGTGAGTCAGCAAGAACGAGTCAAGTTAGTTCATTGAGTCAACTTAGAGGTTGAAATGTTCTAAGATGACTCATAAGGTAGTTGAATAAGTTGAATAATTATTTAGATAAGTCAATACATGGTTAATAAAAATTTGAAGGATGTCTAGGTGAGGTGGAAAATATGAATTTTTAATTAGTTTGGAGGAAAATAGGTGTGCATGATTATAATTAATTAATTAATAATTAATCATTTATTTGTATTTAAGAGAAAAGTGAAGATATTTTGAATTTAAATAGAGGATTGTGATGGGTTATTTTATCAAAGTTAATTTAGACATTAAATGGTGAAATTTAGGTGTCTACATAAAGACTTTAAAGTTGATGATCTTTTGTTGAAACATAATAATTAACACTAACGTGAATCATGAAAAGAAAGGAAAGTTTGAGCCTAATTGGTTTGGTTCATTAATTATCACAACAAACTATGGTTCTAGAGCATACATGTTGGATATAATAAATGGGTAAGAGCTAGTTGAGCCCCTGAACATTATGCATCTCAAGTGATTTTATGCTTGATTTGTTCAAACATTGTCTATGAGTAACATTTCTTTGGGGAACCACATTCATGTCCTTTCTCATTCCCATTAATTTTATTTTACATTCCAAAGTCACTCCTTGTCCGTGTCCCATATCCTATTACCATTCTGATTTTGATTATGACCTATACACAATACAAGTGGATTAATAATATAACTCAACAGACAGTTCAAATTTGGTCATCATGGACACATCTTTGTAATACAAATATTAGAAAATATTTTCTATAAGATGTTTTTCCTATTTGGTATTATTTGAAACAACTTATTTTATCTTTTGTCAGTCTTTTTCCCTATTTCACATCATTTACATTACATCATGATTTTTTATTGAATGGTAGTTCCTATCCTTATTTATTGTTGATCGTTAGTCATGTTGCATCCCAACTTATTTTTGACTATTATTCCCATCACATCCCATTTTTTATGACTAGTAGTCCCTTCACATATCGGTTTATTGCTAAACCCTTACCCAATCTTATTTTTCCTTTGTTAGATCATTATTTGTATAGTTTTTTATATCCCCTTGTACATTCTACTTAAAAAATACTCTTGTATGTATCTTATTCTATAAAATCTCAAAAACATCAAAAATTCTTAAAATCCTAAAAATTAGAAAATCCTAAAGTCCAAAAAATGAAAATCCAAAAAAGAGATATCAAGCCACAAAATCTTTGTACATTTTATCATCCTATTTTCCAATAAACGTTTCCTCTTAGTTTAGTTCTGAGTGGAACAACTTGATTATGGTGTGGATAAACCCCTTTTTATGTTTAATCATTTCATGAGTGGGATTATCTTATTCAATCATGACTTCTCCATCAAATTCAATCAAATATGATCATCTTTTCATTTTTGATCATCCCACTTCATTAGGTGTTTACATATGCCTTGAGAGGGTTTATTTCATTTAAATCATGATCATTATAATCAATGTTGTCATTCATCCATTACACTCCCATTTATGGGAGAACTACATTGGCGTAAGGTCCATGACAAATTATGTAGGAAGCACCTAGTTGCATGGGGAATTTGGGGTCAGTTCATCTACTTTCATTCCCATTTTCATCATTTTACCCTCTTTGATATTTCCACTATCAGTTTAGTTTTTCCTCATTTTATTAGGTTTTCTCAACTATTCTCTCATCATTTTTAGAGATAATTATTATATGCTCTCATCATTTTATGATCTAATTATACTACACTCTCATCATTTTATGAGCTAATTATATTACTCTTTTGATGTTTTATGAGCTAATTATACTATGATCTTGCCATTTTATGAGATAATTATACTGTAATATAGTCATTTTATGATTCATTATTATATCTATTTTTTGTTAGTTTTATATATCATTTTTTCATCATGTTTCCTCCCTTCTATGGAGAATTCCATCAGCCTAAGGTCCAAGATCGACTATGTAGGTAACATCTAGTTGTATGGCGCATCTTGGGTAAGATCAACAACCTCTTCCTTCTTCTTCCATTCCCCTTTTTGTCAAAAAAATCACATTATCATATCTAACATTCCCTTGACTTAAGTGAAAAACAAAATAACAATGTATTATTACTACATGCCTCCAACAATGAACTATTATTTGTTTATTGCTTTCAGATGTATGTATGGATTGTTTGATTACTTGCTTGTGTTTAAAGAGTTGAATTAGTCTTGGTTTAGTGAATTATGATTTAAACTAACATATTTATATTTTACATCTTGATTTATAGTTTTAAACAGTTATATTTGAATTAGTCCTTATGTAAATTGACAAAAATGTTATCATGATTCATTATATAATTATGATGCATAATGTCATGTGAAAAACTAAACATCAAGTGATTGAGGCTTATATACAATGTCACATGAACATAAAATAATACCCTTACAATATCTATCAACATGGATAAGTGTGTTCACATATATAATCAAAACATCATCACATTTTACATAATAAAAATAAAATAACTAAATGATATGGCTACATATATGATAATCATGATACACATCTAGCAATGAAGCATGTAACAGAAGTCATACACATTTTACATCATGATAAATTTATATAAATCACATCATATCACATTATAATAATAATTAAATGAAAGACATTCATCACATTTTCTATTTCAATCTAATGCAATACCCTCATGAAAAATAAGACAACAGAATCATGTCAAACAATTACATCAACATCAAATAGCTAATCTACATCATGAATCAACATCAATGAATCAGAAGATGCATCATATATATGAAAATAATATCATATCCCATGTACATCATATAATCAAAATGGATTTTTATATATATCTCAATATAAGGTTTATACATTGAGAATATATACTTCTTATAATAATAAAAATGTAGAGCTACTAATCAAAAATCAACTCTAAATCTAAAGATCTAGTAGTGGCAGATGTGGTGGTGGACCCCATCCCTATCTACTATAGATGAGGCTATTCTACTAACCTCTATGAATTTGAGGTGTGATGTGACCTAGATGAACTCATTGCCCAACTCTAACTCTACTTTTTAAAATTGGTGTGTGGTAACCTGCAGGCACAACTACCTTATATAAACTCTTATAATATCTAGCCTCATCCCTAGATAACATACTTTCATGGGATTTGTATAGTCCCTATTATGTGATAATATATTGATCCCAATAGTACTTCCCAAAGAACCTATGCATGTTAGCCTGGGCTCTATCCTTTTCACCATTTAGCTAATATTGAATGGCAGTGATTTGTGTAACCTTAACCCTCAGGGTGTCAATCCACATCTATAAGTTATGTCTATAATTGGGCCACCCTAACCTCTAATCCTAAAATCTCAACCAATTTTGCATCAACTTTCTACTTCAATCCAACAATAGTGGCCTCATCTATCTATGATCTACTCAAACATGAAGGACCTACCAGCTTTGCATCCTGTCTCATATCCAGATCTTGTCTGTTGGCCTATCCCTCACTACTATTTTTATTGTTTCTACTACTAATATCTAACCCATAATCTATAATTATAGGTGTAAGCTGATATAATGGTACTTGTAATGGTTTTTAGGGAGGTGAATGTATTTTTAATGGTACCTATCCATGTCCCTACCATTGTACTTGTCATCATTGTTTCTACTCTATAGGTTGTTAAGCCACATGTTGAACATGTTCAGTTAGCACTTATGTTTCTTACAGTCTAGGCCTAATTATTCTAACCAATTTAAACTAAATCCACCATGATGCATATTCCCCTATAACACCTACATCTACCATTCCTTTAGCATAGGCCCACTTGACTAGTTGTACCATCAAAAAAATTACCAAATGTCACAGTCCTCAAAATAAGAGGCCCCCTCACTAATCTCATGAATCACATATGTGAATTAATGATGCCCCTCAAGAACATCCTAATGGAACCCAAACTAATTCTATACTTAATCATGCCAATAGTTATCAATAATAAAATCATGGCAACCTATGATACAACATGAAGTAATCATTAACTATGTCACAAATTTGTCCTCCAACCATCCAAACTAAATATGAAAATAAGGGTGCCATAAAAAATATCCATCTATCATATTGTTAATATCTCATAATTATAGGGGTAGGTCCCCTCTGTGTCCTTATCAGCCTACTCCTATCAAATACCAACCATAGTCTAGTGGATCCTCTAGACCCCATTATTATCTCTATCCAATGGGCCACTTCATTAAAATATGCTCCTAGTCTTAGAATTGAAGCAACATAGAAGGCCTGACACTTTTACCATGATGGTAATACACCATATGTAAATCTATGTATAACTATTCTAAGACCATGGGTCCTCAAATAAAGAAAGCAACATCATAGATCATATCTCTAAGCACCCCTCCTAGTCCCATATGAAAATATCAGCTACTCTTGTAAGGAATAAATATGCCATTAAAAATGGCCATCAAATTCAAAACCTCTCAATAAATCAATGGTTGTGCCTCTAGTGAATCTATGTCAATCATTATATCCAACATGACAACATTAGTAACACTCATCATATCCTCTAATACTATTTACCATCCCTATCATAACCAATAAAGTGTTAGTCCTGAAAGTAAATAATGGAGAATCCACCAGACATCCTACAACGTCACTATTACCATTCTAGTAGGTAGGTGAAATGTGCTCATCTTTAAATGTCAGCACTTGATGATCATAGACAAAAAGTCCATTTCTACCAAGATCATCAAAATTTAAGCTACATATAATAAATCAACTACCTCAATAAGGCCATGACTTCCTCAATCCAAATACCTAGATATAAAAATATATGTGATCATCACTCATGCACTATAAAAACTAGGACTTGCTCCTTCAAATCAACATATGTTAATACACTTAATAAAATATATCGACATAGACACTAATAGCAAAGCCAATCAAAAATCATTATTTTCATGTAAATTATCAATTCAATAATTCATACCAAACCAATCAAATTATAGCCAAATTAATATTCCATCAAAAGGTCCCTTTGATATTTAGGTAATCTCTCCATTTTGTGGTGATATCATCATTGAGTAGGATGTTCTTGCCATTTTGTAGGATGTTCTTGGTGTTTTTCTGATTGTTTCCATAATTTTGCCAAGCTCTAGTTATTCATGGTATTTCTATCATTTTCCTTCATAATATCATAATTTTGTGAATCAATCCCATCATTCTGACAATTTATACACTTTTTTGGTTGTCCCACTAATTAGGCAATTTCTACACTTTTTTCATGATTTCATTGATTTTGGGTGATATCATTGTTTCTATCATATTCCCATAATTTTTTATGGCATTATATCCATTTTTATATTAATATCATTGTATGTATGTGGGATCCTATCATTATGACATTTTTTAAAAATGGAAATATCATGAATTCATCTACTTCTACCTAGCATTAATGACATTAAAATTATTTTTTTCAAAAATTAAAGGTACTTAGCAAATACCCACTCCTCAGTAGTCACCTTTACTCTTAACCTACTTACCAAGATGTTTGTGCAAAGGGATACACATCATCAAACTTAAATTACTCATGCGTAAAATCTTAAGTAAAGAATTCTAAGAGGGGAGGGTGAATATAAACTATTTTCACCCCCAGGGGTTAATTTATAGCTCAAATTTGAATTTTTACCCCTACCCCTCCATTGCATCATTATTCTTCCTAGAAGGCCTTTTTATGGCTCCTTTCTTTGTTTTCAGTCACATTTATGCTGCTTTTCTCCATTTCTCGACCTCTTCTTCCATGGAACATGTCAATTTCTTCCTTTTGAGGGCCCATCCATCAAAATTAATTTTTAACCACTCCCTTAAGGGGGCATCTTGGGCATCCTAAACATCATTGGGGGATTATTGTGAACTTTTTTGTAAGTAAATTTAACAAGAATAAAAAAACATGAACACATCATTATCAAGTCATTTTAACACCTCTTCATTCTTTAAAAATTTGTTAATTTGTTTATGTCTTGCAAAACCCTTTAAAATAGGGGGAAAAGGTAGACACTCCACTTTCATCACTTCTATTTTGATATTACAAATCAAAATAACACACAAATCAAGCTATTAATTATTGAAACATTCCAAATCCCCTGCATAATTTAACATTTACATTCAGTGACACATTGATACATCCCTAATTGGGTAAATACACCACATAAAATCATTTAATCCGTCATCAGCATCTCAAAATTGGTCCCCTTCTTACAAATGTCTCACTAGGCATATTAAACCAAGTAAATCAAACCTTGCAAATAATACCAAAAATGGAAAAAAATTAACTTAATTAGTTAATTACTTGATTAAGCTAATTAAACTTCATCTAAAAATGAGGTTTCATGGAATGCACATGTCATAAATGTTTTAAAATCAAATATTTCCTAATATCTTCATCATACAATAACTTTCCAATCAAAAATTCATAAAATCCTCCTCTTTTCCAAGGAAAATTGAATTAAATTTGGATAGTGTGCAAGGAAGGTTTTATTTAACTCCAAGGCTTGGGATAAAATATATTACAAGACCTTCCACACTCCATCCTTCCTCTTCCACACTCCATCAATTAACACAAAATGCCCAACTCCCCTTTGAGGACTCATCCTCAACCACACATCTTGATTTGAGATCAATGGTCCAAATTCAAAGGAGAAATCTGTAAATAAAATGGACCTCCCTTTCCTTCAAAAATATTTTTTGAGATAAACTTATGTTGTAAAATCTTCAAGAGCGTTTCAACCATTTCTTCCAATTGCTCA
The DNA here is from genome assembly GCA_037957365.1 of Torreya grandis. NCBI lineage: Eukaryota > Viridiplantae > Streptophyta > Pinopsida > Cupressales > Taxaceae > Torreya > Torreya grandis. The sequence continues at coordinate 1,568,602 of JARHVA010003537.1, read as the reverse complement.
TCTAATCATACATAGTGGTATGGGAGATTCCATCCAAGTGACTTTGTGGCATTACCAATGACCTCAAGCACTATATCTAGGCCAATCCAAACCTGAATTATAAATAAAATGAGACATTCGTGAGTAAGGAACAATCATTTTATTTTTTCTTTTATTTATTTTTTGTCACTTATTATACCTTTCCCAATTCAAGGACATGTGCCTAGGATGTTAAACTTTTATTGATTTTATTTTATCTTCATGCTAACAATAAACTAACCTCCTTTGCAATCATGTGATCACAATATCCACTCAAAGACAAAGTGTGGTGTACACACTCACGTTCAATTAAATTTCCTTTACTCTAACAATTTCATTACTATAATAAAGGAGGGGAAAATGTAGACACATATATTTGGTCACATGTACTTGACAATGCTAATTTTTGACACATTCCAAACCACATGACTTATGCACAAATACATGACTCTTATTCACCAATCCTCTAAGACATTTAATTTTATGCGGGCTCAAATATTTTATTTTTCATTATTATTACACAAAAATCTCAATTTCAAATGCTCAAGATGTCTAAAATCACCTTTAGACTATTTTTAATAAATAGTTGTCCCTGATATTTTTGGATAGGTTTATGCTAGGTAAACTAGAGCACACTACACTCCTCTCCACTTAAAATGATCACTCCCATGCCAAATAATGGCTAGTTTCTGAAATTTAAAATTTCCTTTTGGGACTTCCTACACATTTTACATGATCTACTAAAGTAAATTCTAAAAATATTCACACACACACACACATGTTAAAAGTCACTCGTTATCCCCACTTGTTATTCAATTGGTTCAAGCACACATAATTTTGTACATTTATAAATTTTGTCTTATTCTTTAAAATTGAAGATCACTCATAATAAAAAACAATAATCCAAGTTTCTATCATTCTAAATCAATTCAAGAGCCATCACTATCAAGCATTAAATCCATTTTGTAACTACATATATATAGTATAAAAAACATAATTACACTTTCACTCTAAGTGGGAGAACTACGCAGGTTTCATTTCTCTCATTAGAGTGTTTGATATTTAGGTAATGTTTAATCATCAATGGGGTGATTGGGTCTTATTGGGACCAACACACCCCCATTTTCTTGAATTGGGACCCTTGAGAAATCTTGAATATAAAACAAGGAAATTTTAGCAAGTCAAAGTCTGTGGTGAAAGTTTGAAGGTCATCCACTTTGTTTAAGTAGAGATTATAAGGTTTAATTCTCTTTTAGAATGGACTAATTTTGTTAATAATGTTCATTTGGCTCTTAGTTTTAGGTTCCATGACATGTACTCCCAAAGATTCTATGTTTTGAAACCCTGACAAACCTTTAATTCAAATTTTAATAGATGTGAGAACCCAAATTGACAGGAAAACATTTCAAAAATAAACTTAGGGACTTTAAGTATGAAATGCATATTCTTGGTTAAGTCATGTTTTTCAACAAAACTCAACCAATAAACTTGATCCCTTTAATAATTACTTTCTCTCCATAAAATTTTCCTAATAGCCTAACTAATGTTCATCGATAGGGTCCCTTTTAATATTTATCAACTTAAGCCTAAGACTTTAATACTAAAGCTATGATGTATTTATTAATATAATCATGACCTTAGTCTTAGCATCTTAAGCCTAATTTTTTTATGTTCTCATGGTCCTAATGTTAACTTCCTCATATTTTGCAGATCCTATGACTATCGCTTCATCATTGGATTTGATCTAATGGTGTGAGGATGACCTGAACTTTGCCTTAATTAGCATGTAGCTTTGGTGATTCAATGGCTATCACTTTATCATGGGACTTATTCAAATGAATTAAAGTATAGTTAAAAATTAAAAAGGCCACAAGGAGCTTTAAATATGGACACATGGTGCCATTACATGCAAGGATTGAAAGGAAGAGGGACCCACTTAACACTACATCCAATAAAAAGAAAAGGACCTAGATCATGATCAATGGTTGTCACTTTATCATGGGACTTGATCCAATAGAGTGAATTAACACCAAGACCCTAGGAAGCTCCATAGGAATTCCAAGTGTCACCCTCACATTTAGCACTAAAGGTTTTAATGAACTTAAAATTGACATTTTCATGACCATCACCCAAACATCTAAAAAGTCAAAATTGACGCCCATGCGATCATCAACATTAAGTCTATTAAAATGGAACTTTCACTGGTTTAAACTTGACATTCATGTGACCATCAATAAATTCTCATAAGAGTGTATTCGATAGCCATGAGACCATCAATTTTAAACTAATGAAATATCTTACTTGAAGGTTCAAATGACATCCTAAAATCCTATTTTAATTTGGAACCCTACAAGCTAAGGAAAATGTTCAAAATATGTTTTCAATGGAAGGCTTCAACCTACAAAGCAATGATATATACCAATCTTGAGTCTATTCCTTAAGACTCACATTACATTTTTCATAATCGACCTCAAAACATGAACTCACCTTATAAACACTTATAGATCATCATCCCATGGTGAACCTACTTTGAGCATGGCTCATGGCATGTAACATAGATATTTTGGCCTAATATTTTCATAATGTTATTAAACACAATGCAAACCTTAGCCTAAAATATCCATACCTTTCCCCCTTTTTAATCACCACTTAGGTTTAATTCCCTATCCTAAGGTTGTCCAGTACTTAGTAAATATGAAACAAACCTTAGCCTAAGGAACGTAAGCCTAAGTCTTAAATTTAATAATGAGTTGACTTAATGATCAGGCATTTTGCATATCCTATGGATATTACTTTATCATTGGATTTTATCTAATGGTGTGAAGATGACTTGATGACTCTTCAAAATCTTGTAAGCCTATTGCATGGTTGATACCCATTCGACAATCGACTAACCAAAAGATTTGGAGTATGAGGAAGATATGTAAACATGTCGAGTGTCACAACCATAGGTTTTAAGACCAGTGAAACAATCAAAGACATGGAATCAGATCATGATCAATGACTCACACTAAGCCAATATTTTCATCCTATAGAGCAAAAAGAAAGGAGCTATTTTTAAATACTAACAACTAGTGTTCAAATGACATTTATGAAAAATGCCATGGAAGATCTAGACCAATGCCACATAAGCTTCATACAAGAAAAAAAGGATAAAATTGAAGATCTCATGGGCTCAAAAACATAAAGGTATAAAAGCAAAGATCCAAATCAAACGTATAAGCCAAATCTTGGATATCTTTTGCCATTAAATCTCCAAACTTAGACCTTGTATAAAGTAACCCATCAAGCTCAATTTACTACAATTCAATAAAAGGAAACTCCATTGTGTTTTTTAAGTATGAGGTGGATTTCATAAATATTATTTATGATCTGGTGTGAATAATTAGTAATAAATTGAGGCCATGGCTACTAGTAAACAATAATTGAAGGAGGAAGTAGAGCTCTATTTTACAACTAAAAGTGAGGGTCGAGTATTCAAAGATACAAAATTAGACCTTGTAGTATTGGACATCCATGACATCAAAAATTGGTTTGAAATTTTCTTCATGAGAGAAGAATTAAAACCCATCTCAAGGGAAGAACAAAGAAACACCACCACCAATAGATGATACAATGACCTAGTTGCAATCCATATGGTTGGCCTCCACCATGCCAGAAAAAAACTAGAGGGAATGTCCTTTCCCCAATTTTATTTGATTGTATAATTGATGGTGAATGGATTATTAGGGAAGGGAACTCAAAATAGGTAGAATACATTTCCCCTATTTATTTTTAAAATTACTACAAGCTCCCTCTTCCCTATGTGGACCTTCCTAAAATGAGAGAATGTACCAATAGCAATGACCTAGAATCCATCCTAAGACCTTCACTCCATCAAGGGCCTCACATATTTAGAACCCTTGATGTAAAAATCCTTGTCATTTAGTTCAAAGAGGGCATTAAGGTCATTATGACCTTGTTTAATAAAGCTTTTGGTGCCCCTTTGATCACCTACATGAATAAGGTTTGGGTCTCATATGTAAACTTCCTGGTAGAATAGAAACTCGCACCTTTGATAGGAGATTTGATTATCACATTCTTGGCCAAGCAATTCATATCCACCAAGAGAAAGACTTTCAAGAAATTTTACATGATGTCATACCTCTTGGATTCCCTTTTGGCCTACTCTACCTTCCCTGGCATTAAGAACTAGTTCCCAGAGGGTAGGATAACTATCTCACACTACTACTCCAAGCTACAAATCTTCAAATACTAGAATCACATAAAATTTATCTATGATTGCATTTTCATAGAAATAGTTGAAGCCATCATAGTTGTTCCAATACCTAAGCTCCACCCCCTCATCAAGAGATAGGTTTAAATGACAGGGTACATATGGTATTATCTTGAATGCACAGTCATCAAGATATAATAAATCATGTCACAACCCTATAGACTACTAGTGTATGTCCCAAATAAGTTTGTTAAGCAAGAGATTTCCTCCCAACTCATCATTGGCATTGACAACGCTTGCAAAGAGAAAATGAATGGTTTATTTCACCCCTTCCCCTTAGACATTGGTAAAATCCTAATTAGAGATTGGAATCAAGTGGAGGTTATGGTCACACAGGAATTCATTAAGCTTTTAGCTAAAGAACTCAAAATGTGGAATCCCAGGAACAAGGCAGGATATCATCTAAATTACAAGAAGTTCAAGCTTGAGTATGTACACCAACTGGTTGTCCATGACACCATATACATTGAATCCAATAACTATTGGGAAGTATTGGCCAAAGTCTAGGGTCACAACATTAAGCTATAGCATAGATTAGCTAGAGACAATAATCCATCTAGGGAAACATTGAAAATGAACCCCTTGTAATATCATTTATTGCCTGGGCCATTTGGGACAACTCATGAGCAACTTAAGATTGAGAAACTGTAGTAGTCCCAATAGCAAGTTGAGCTAATTCAAGATGATCAATCCAAAGGAAAAGAGAAATTTGGAGAGGTAAGATTAGAATAAATACATAATTAAGGGCCCTTACCTTCAACCATGCAAAAAAACCCATGATCACCTTGTAACTAGAGGAGACACTTGAGGGTACCCTCAAGGAGCTTGTAGAGTCCTATGGCTCAAGTGGAGAAGAGGACCCTTCGGAGGAGGCAATAGAGAAGGAACTAGTCCCAGTAGACTCTCAAGAGAAGAGGTAGGTAGAATTGGAATTGGTCCCTATAAGACCAAGAAAGAAGCCCAAATTGACCTTCACTCATCCCACTAGTGAAATCAATCTCTTTAGTGACAAATTTCCAATACATGTACCTACCATTCCTAACTAGTTCATTTATGGTAAGTTGTAGAAGATTCTTTCTCTCTCCCACTCATGGGCCATGAAAAGGGTTGAGGTGGATGTGATGATGTAAATCCTTGGATAAAATATATAATGAAGGAACAGGAAGAAAGGAGAATTATGGTCACTCAAGGCTCACGAGATAAGAATATGGATGCTCTAGGAGCATCTAGTAGTACAAACATGGAGATCCTAGAGCCTCCCAATTTTAAGGAGCTAGTTACCATAGTTCACTTCAATCCTAAAATAGTAGGATTAGAGAGGATTACTAATAGGATAGATATGGTAGGGACAAAAGAATTCACCTTTTAGAAGGTGGAACCTTTTGAAGGTTTGACCCTTGTTATAGGACAATCGCTTGGTGAAGATAAAATACATGAAGAGGATGTGGAAATCTTGATGGAATCACATTCATAACAAGCCAAGGCCAAATTTCAAGGTCTAAAACAAAGGATCTATAATTTGGAAAGGGAGAAGGAGAACTTACAAACCCAAGAAATCCTGTTAGTACTAGATGCCATGATTAAGATGTTTAATGAGTCATTCTATGACATGTTTGAGGCATTAAAGCCAATGAAGTTGAGGTAGAGTGCACTAGAAACCTAGGATACATTAGCCAAGGACTTGGTTACCTAATGGTAGGCCTCAAAGGACAAGATTACTCAGATCCTCAACATTCAATCAAAGAGGTAGGTCCCAAACTTTATAATCTTAAGTATGGGACACTTAGGCACAATCTTGGGGATTATTATTGATAAAGTTCAAATCTTGTGTACCTAGCATACCAAGGTGATGAGGTTTCTAAAAGATGATAAAGGACTCATTAATAGAATTGAGAAAATTTTTGGGATCATGCTAATAAATCCTGCATAGCCTACTACCCTTGGCCTCATCAGTGATGAATATTTCAAACATAGAGCAACTTTGGTGACTTAAGAAGTCTAGCGTAAAATTAAAGGCCAGTCTAGGTAGAATAACAGTAAGATTTTGGATTAGATCTTCAATGCAGGTGAGAGGATCAATGAAGCTATAAGCATCAAGGAGGCCTTGTCAAGAAATGACCAAGAATTTGATGACCTAGTAGACCAAGACGAAGACTGCATCATGAACCCTTTTTTGGATCTCAAGCTTGTTGATGAGCAACATGAGAGGGCCATGAACCTCCTCCAACAATAAATAGGGGCCCCACCAACAAGTTAGAACAATATTCTACTCTAATATAAATTAAGTGGCATTTTATAGTAGAATATTCCATTTATAAATGCATATGCTAGTTTGTTAGCATGCTTGCCTCTAGGTCAGTATAACTTTAGAAAAGACACGTGTATCATAGAGACTGTAAGGATAATTATCCTTGTCTTTGTGAACCTGTATGTATAAACTAATCAATATACTACCTAATATTCCTATAAAGGCATGTATCACCATTGTAAAAAGAGAGATTTTTGAGCAACTTTGTATACTCAAAATAATTAATAGAATCAAGGAATTTTGCAAGGATTGTTTATTTTGATGTGTTAATTGATAAATGTAGTTTTTCTCTCAATTATCAGTAGAAGTCTTGAATTTTAATAGTATCTTTAAATTCTGAATAGCATTCTTTAATCATAGGTTTTCTAATTTTTGTTTATGCTAGATTAGCTGAAAGATCTTAGGTTCAGCTTCATTTCATTTTGCTCATAATCAGATGTGCAATAGCTATTTGATTGTGGTAGTAAATCCCTAAAGTAGACCTAGTTCTTGTGATGCTTAAAAGTTTTCCTTTGAAGTTTGCCTAATATATAGTGAGATTTGAGTTTAGGTTATTTTTCACTACATATTTGTTAAATGTGTATTCAGTTATCATTAACACCTTGTCATAATGTTTATGACCAAAATTGGCAATCACTTATTTCTTTTATGCCCTACCCTTCTCTTTGCTCTTTTTTTTACACCATGATCACTTGAGTTTTATCCAAATAATAAATATCCATTTAGATTGGTCTGTATCATAAGGAAGGAGTGTAATTCATAAGCATCAACAAATATTCATAGAAGATAGGCCAAGGTGGCTCCCAACCACAAAATTATACAAATAGTGTGGAACAATTATCTTGCTCTACTATTATTTCACCACAGACAACCAAATTATCAAAACCTACAATTCATGCTTTAAATTTTATAAATTCTAAAATGATAAGTGTTATTTAAGCACTAAGGACACATGTGGTACATTCAGAAGCATCAATAGGGCCAACTCAACCTATTATACTCCCATGTTTCTCTTATAGGTTTGTAAAATATCAAAGTGTCCTAAAGGTTTCAAAGACAAAGTAATATAAACAATGATTTCTATGAGAACAAACCCTAGATAAAATATCTTAGATCACTCAATATCTATAGACACAAAGGCTATAGTGATTAGTTTTTTACTCATAATCAACTAAAGTACAATGCACTATTGTCCACTAGTTTTAGTCATGTTCAGAGATATATTATGATCTTACCTATAATATATCATTTATATAATTTTCATTTATCTATCTTTTCATATTTTTCACTTGTCAAACTCAATTGGGGTAAGTCTGCAATTAATGGACTCAAACACATTGCACTACCATCCAATTGTAATGAAATTGACTAGATTTTTTTATTCTTGATTCTAGTCTTAAGCTTTTACAGTCACCTCTTCTTATTATCCTCACTTTTAGACAACCATAACAATCAACAATTATTCATGTGGAAGCTAAGTATCTATTTTTAGTGTTTTCTAAAAATAGAAACTTCCATATTTATCAATTTTTCAAAATCAAAATAGTTTTATATGATATGTCTTTGACATTCTGATGATTTTATAGTTTGAAACCTATTAAAACATTAAAATTTTATTTGACTTATTAGAAATAGGTTAAAATAACTACCTATTTATAATCAATCTAATATGCCTTCTAAGCAAGTGCTTATAAAAAAAGTGTTAGATCTTCAAGCTAAGGTTTCTCAAATGAAACAAAGCTCTAATAGAGTGGCTCATTTGACAAAATCTCAATAATTATTACATAACCCTTTGGCCCCAAAACTTTATGGTGTAATGTCTTGGACTGCAAATAGGGATTAGAATATTCAGAACTTTGTGGTACCTGGCATCCTTGGTTTAAAGCCTTACATAATAGATGCTTTAAATCTCCAGGCTCAGATTTTATTATACATACATGCTGTCAACACCTGCTACCTAGCTTGGCTTGGCTCAAGTTTTCTCATTTCATAGTTACATTATGCATCCTTGGCTTTTTAAAAATAGACATCGACATATATATACTCAGGCTCGGCTCTGCTTGAAATTTTAGTATGCATTTTGGTCAATGGTCAAAGAATCTTACTAGTTAGGTGTAGAAGCCTCCATAGAACCTGGGTGATTACCTATTTGGGATTCTAACTTATTATTCATCTCGATCTGGGAGAACCTGTAATGTGATGGCATTTTTCCTAGACTATATAAGTTAATAACCATCCATTATGTTCGAGCCTTACCCTTTGAATGGCATCTCCTCTACTCTCTAATCCTTCGACACCAATAATTCTACTTAGTAAACAAGAACGTCCCTATTTGAGACTATGTGATCCCATCATGACTCGACTACATGCCAATATCCTTTATTCACCGAGACTCAAATTTACATGAAATAGAGAAACACATCCATCTTATAGATTGGGATAAAAATAATGTCATTCTAGTTTCCCACGACTCAGCCTTTGTAAATAATCCTGTCATAGTTTTTACATGGGCTCAGTCTCTACAAAAAAGAATGAAAAAAATAGATTTACCTCTTACATTCAGGATAGATGGTGGATATCTGCCATGTCATTATAAACTCCTTGCAAACATTTACACGTTGATTTACCTTGGACAGTGGGTTATAGGTATGCATGCCTGAGTACCCTGTTCATACCCTATTTAGGATTCTTACAACATTCAAAGTTCTTTAAGATCTCTTGGTCACATAATACTAGTTTCAATTTGTTCCCAACATACATCCAAGGGTTCCTCGTGCAACAAGATAACCAATCTTTGTCAATGTTATATAGAGAACCATCATACACATACACAGGCCTGTCACTATTGAAACCAGAATTCTATAAAGGAAACCATAACATTATCATGGAAATCAAAACTCTGTTCTTTCCTCTTCAAGTATAAATACTTACAAATAATTTTCATTGATCAAAGGCTTATGAAACCTTCATAGACACATCCATGCCTATTCTTGGACTCCACCTACAACTTCTCTTTCTCCTTCATTTTACATCCTTTGAGATCCTCTCCTCTTCTTACATCTCTTCCCTTGAATGAGAGGTCATTTCCTCTTTATTATTCCTTTTCTCTACATTCCTCCCTTTTATGAAATCCAACGTAATACATATATTACTTTTTTTGAAAGAGTCTCTTCTCTCCTACACCCAACTTGGGCACTAAGACCAACAAGAAAGATTTACAATCCAACCAATATACTAATTTGGAGAATATTTATCTCAACTAATATCTTATGGTTGAAAGATTTCAACCACTCCCCTCATTTTCTCTTTAAGACAAGATTGCTTCCAACATGGGGATTCTCTCTTACCTAATTTTACCTTTTCACTTTTCACTTTTGACAATTACATTTACTCTCAAGGTAAAGGTTTGAAATCTGAATAATTTGGAGGGAAAACAAGAATTTGAAGTTGAATTCAACTTCACGCTAGAACATCATTTGAATTTGCATGTTTGATGACCTCAACTAGTCCTCCATGAAGCTATTGTAGATTCTCCTACATCATACTCTCCGTGTAGAAAAGATTTGAACCTTAGTTCAAATTAAATGCTTCCTCCATGCATTAGTCTTCACTATATTCCTGGATCCCAAGGTCTTATTACCAATACCAATGCTTGTCTTTGTTTGGAATAGTCTTTATCTTTTATTTTACTTTTCTTCCTCTTTAGATATGTCCTTCTTCTCATTTCTTTCTCAACTACCATCTCCCACTTCCATGCTTCTTCATCTTCATACATGTCTTTAAGATCTTCTTGTTGTTCTTCTTGTTTCATGAGCTTCTCCAATGACTCATGTCTGTCATTCACTTTAGCAACCTTCATACTTTCATAAAAAACATTCAAAGCCACCTTAGAATAAAAATCTTTAGGCCATAAAGCCTCTTGGTTGTCTTCACATTCTTGTTCCTTGATCAAAACTATCCTTGCCTCTTTGCTTTGCTCTTGTCTTATTTCACTCTTCCCAATGGTGTCTTCACCATGGCTTGTACCTTCATTCATCTCTCTTGAATGACCAAACAGCTCGTCCAACATCTTCAACTCTTCCTTTAGTGAGATCTCATCTATCTCACCATCTTCATCAAACTTGGGCTGATCACTCACAAGGATTACTTGTCCTTCACTAGCCTTACTCTTCATCTCATCCTTTCTTGAGCTATCTTTATGCAAACCAACTTCTTCAATATACTCATCAAATACAATTGAAAAACCCTTACCTTGTGTCTCCTTGTTCTTTTCAAACATGTGAACTGATTTCACATCTCCACTTTCATCATCCATCTTCTTGGAACTCTCTCCTTGTTGCACATTAGTTTTCATAGACATTTTACATTCTTCATTTTCCATAAAAAGATCATTAAATTATTCAAAAACATCATTATCCCATTCATTGCAAGCAATTGACTTACCTTTCATCTTTGTATCCTCAGGCTCTACCTCATTATTCTTTGAGAAGTTTTCTTTCTCTCCTTTAGCCATCCATACCTTCTTCATAGCTTTAGGATGACACTTGTTCAATTTACCAACCAATTTCTGCTCTTTGACATCTTCATGTTGTCTTGCTTGATAGCTGGCCTTGCTCAGTTTGCATTCTACCTCTTCCTTCATGCTTTGTATTTTCTTCTTTCTTGAGTCTTCATTTTGATTGACCTTTATGTACTTCTTTATATTTGTCTTCTCAAACCATGTAGGCATCCTACATCCATGCTCTTGTACCAACACTTCCTGTTGTTTGGGAGTTTGCTTCTTCCACCATTTAGGCATCACATATCCATGGTTAATTGAAAACATCACCTTTCTCTTTGCTTCTCTAACATGCATATCAATAGTTTCATGCTTATAAGAATAAGAAAAATCAATTTTAGAATTCACCTTTACCTCCTTAATGGGCTACTCCATTAGTTCTTTGACTTGCATAGCTTCTTGATTATTTGTACTTTCTTCTTCCTTTATGCTTGACTGTTCTCTTGCCTCTTCTTGGATTTCAATGGCATCATGGAAGTCATCCTCATCTTTTATCTCTTCTCTTGCTTGTATGGGGTCCTCAACACCTTCCTCATGCATTAACCAATGCATCTCTTCTTCTTTATCAACAACAGCAAACTTTCTTCTCTTTTCTCCTAAACATTCACTTGTGTACTTGGTGTCTTCTCTTGCACCAATCTCTTCATTCTTCAAGGCCTTTCTTTTGACCTTCACAAGGCTGCTCATACCTGCAATTACCCATGTAAAGACAACATTAGATATAAAAACAACAGACCACAAGGTCCCTATGAGTGTTCTCTTCACCAACACTCTTATCTTTTCAAGTGCTCTTCTTGGCACTTTATCTTTTCTTTCTTATCTTCTCTTGTTCTCCACAATGAGAACATTTTTCACAATCTCTTCCCCTTTCTCTTGTTGCTCACTTGGAAACCTACTCATACTCTTGCCTCTATGGGCTTCTCTCTTCTTGGCAATCTCATTTTGCCTTCTTCTCCTCTTCATTAGGAGATCAATTGGCCACTTCATCCTCCTCCTCATTGGCCATACCCATGCTTTCCTATTCAACTGCATCCAAGACTCATATCTATCTGCAAAATTAGCTAAATCTCTCTTTAAACTAGCAATCTCTTTATCAATTTCAATATTGGTCATACCTTTCTGCTTTGGGGTGCTTGTTTTCTTCTTGGTGCCCTCATGTACCTTACTACTCTACTCTTTTCTTAGCAATATTTCCATTTCTGAGATCTTCACCCAAGTCTTTTTCACCTTGGTCTCTTGATCCCTTTAGGTCCACTTGTCTCACCCAAGCCTTTCTCCTTAACTGGCCTTTTGATAATCTCCTTGATCTCACCTAGGCCTTTTGCATCCTAGTCTTTTGATCCTACTTAATGGCTTTATTAAGCTTCACACTAAGTCAATGGTTTGCAATATGACACTGCTTTAATCAAATATCAATAATTTCACAAATCCAAGCTTACCTTGCTTTGGATCTTTCTCTTGAGCATTCACTATGCTCTTCTTCTAGAGCTTCTCTTGGCTCATCACTAAGCTTTCCTTGGCTTCTTTTCCTCTTAAGCCTCAATGGCTTGACTGCCTTGAACCTGCAACTTCTTCACTGCAACAACAATTACTCTTTAAAGAGCTTGAAAACAACTTGTCAATAACTTTCTTATTACCTTCTTCACTTGCTTCAATCAGTGCAATTTTTTTTCTTCTATTTGCAACTTCACAAGTACATTATCTCTGCAAAAACTGATTAGAAGAGTAAAAAAATTTCCTTTTTCCAGGAGCTTACTAGCTCTGATACCAAAAATGATGCACTAAAAATCAGACTGCAAACAGGGATAAACTTTTTTGTCTAGGTTCTGCATGTTCTATACTCTCACTTTGTTCTAGGCTCATGCTCTACCACTCTCCATTCATCTTAAGGGAATTCAAATCAACCATTCTATTCATGATCTCCTATTTCACTTGAGCTTCAATAGTTGTTGTCATTGATTCAAGTCATTTACACTCCTCAATTAGATTAAGAATATCACTTCTCTTCTGAACTTGGAAAATACGGAGAAGGTTAAGCTCATTCTTTATGATATTTTTTTAGTGTTTCGGCTTTGCTTCAAGAGTGTTCAAAATCTACACTAAATGATTTTCAGAAGCACGTATCTCTTCTAGCTACTTAGATAGTCTTTTTTTACAAAGTCTCTAGAATCTATTAACTTCTCTTGCATAGTAACCATCTAAGAGTGATAATCCTCAATTTCATCATCAGTATTCAATTGTCCTTCAGAATCAATATGCATGGAATCAAAGACCTTTTTCTAAATAGGCGATCATCCTCTATTTATGCAAATCTCTATATCTAGTTTCTAAAGGTGATCTATTAATGCATATGCAGGATCAAACAACTAGAACGCAAAAATAGCTAACTCGAGACTTTGATTGTTACTTCTAACTAAAACGTCTCATGCATAGAATTTAGTTATTCATGTCTACACGTTCTGGTTTCAAACCTCTCGAAGCAGCCTTTTCATCTAACAACCTTAACATTGTTACCATATCAAATTCTATTATTTTCCTTCTTTAACTCAGCCTAAGAGTTATACTGCTACCATTCCTTTTATCTCAACTATTTCAACTCAATCAAAATCACATTCCATTTTAATCAAGGATTTCAATGGACTCATAAGGCCCTCTCTCTATTTTTTTAAAAATATGTGTTTATCTTCATGTCAACGAAGCTCATATGTTCTCTCACATGATCTACTTTGCTCTACTCTTTGACTACGTTCTCAGGACACAAAATATACAGTTAATAATTGCACATATTTTCCTTGAGATCTTTGAACTCCAACAAGATGTCCATATGTTATTCCAGATTTAAAACTACATTAGCATGATTTGATGCTTATTGCTTAAGTCCTGATTGGCACTATCCACATACCCTGTTTAGGATTCTTACAACATTCAAAGTTCTTTAAGATCTCTTGGTCACATAATACTAGTTTCAATTTATTCCCAACATACATCCAAGGGTTCCTCGTGCAACAAGATAACCAATATTTGTCAATGCTCTATAGAGAACCATCATACACATACACAGGCTTGTCACTATTGAAACCAGAATTCTATAAAGGAAACCATAACATTATCATGGAAATCAAAACTCTATTCTTTCCTCTTCAAGTATAAATACTTACAAATAATGTTCATTGATCAAAGGCTTATGAAACCTTTATAGACACATCCATGCCTATTCTTGGACTCCACCTGCAACTTCTCTTTCTCCTTCATTTTACATCCTTTGAGATCCTCTCCTCTTCTTACATCTCTTCCCTTGAATGAGAGGTCCTTTCCTCTCTATCCTTCCTTTTCTCTACATTCCTCCCTTTTATGAAATCCAACATAATACATATATTACTCTTTTTGAAAGAGTCTCTTCTCTCCTACGCCCAACTTGGGCACTAAGACCAACAAGAAAGATTTACAATCCAACCAATATACTAATTTGTAGAAGATTTATCTCAACTAATATCTTACGGTTGAAATATTTCAACCACTCCCCTGATTTGCTCTTTAAGCCAAGATTGCTTCCAACATGGGGATTCTCTCTTACCTAATTTTACCTTTTCACTTTTCACTTTTGACAATTACATTTACTATCAAGGTAAAGGTTTGAAATCTAAACAATTTGGAGGGAAAACAAGAATTTGAAGTTGAATTCAACTTCACGCTAGAACATCATTTTAATTTGCATGTTTGATGACCTCAACTAGTCCTCCATGAAGCTATTGTAGATTCTCTTGCATCACTTTATAGTATCCCTTGCCTATAAAATTTGCACCAAGCTTGCACCATTTGATGGTAAAGGTGATCTAAAACATCTTATAGCATCCAATACAACATGTTTACACTATGTGATTAATTATAAGCTACTAATAAATATTTTTCCTATAATCCTTAATAACTATGCCTTATGATGGTTTTACAACCTTTTTCTTCGACTGGTACATATATTCCTTCATTTCACTGACCAATTCTTGAATATATTCTATATAAATATTAATAAGGTTATATCCTATGATCAAATGGGAAAACTAAATAAAGGACCTAATGAGGCCATTGGTGATTATATGCTTCACTATAATACTATTATTTATAAAATAAAAAAACCTATTGCTTAAAATTAATTGTAATACATATTAAATAAAAGCATACTTTTGGATATCCATGAGTTTATTATGTTCAAACAATTCTAATATTTTGATGACATATTCCATATGGTTAAATACCATGAGGTTAAGCTAATCACCATGAACAAATTAAATAATGTGACCAACCATCCCACATATTCTAATACCAAGTTTCAAATAAAAACACCTTTCAAATCCAAGGTTAATTATACTAAGAATGAGGTTAAAACAATGGTCAATGCAGTTTCACATCCTACTAATAGACTTTTCTTTTTGTCTCCTCAACAAAGGAAAATTATACAATTATTAGAAACCCCTTATAATTTTTTACAAAATTTAATCGATTACAACCTCATTTCTTTCCCTCCACCAATGGAGGTTAATATGAAAAAGGTATAACCTAAGGGGTTTGATATTAATTCCTATTGAAATTATTGTAGATGAACATGAAATTCAACCAATAGATGCTTTGGCTTGAGACATAATATACAAGACTTAATTAAGAAAAAAATACTAATCTTAATGATGTTAGTACACATTATAATTATTAGGTTGTACAATGTAATGCAAAGCTTAATATATTTTTAGATCCATTTTTGAAACATAAGACAAGAGAAAACAAGAGTAATCTAGATGTTTATATGACTTATAATGTGAATCCTCCTCTAACTTCTTATTCTCCTAGAATTAAGGAGTATCATCATATATACAATATTACTAGTACACTTGTGATTACACAAGTAAAAAAACATATAATAACATTCAGTGAGCATGAAATTATTGATGGTGATTCTACCAATTGCCTTTATTCATATGTGATTTCATTGATTCACATCCTATACATAGTTTTATGGTGGATAGTAGGTCAAGTGATAACATATGGACTATAACATTAATTACTAGTCTTTGGTCCACACATACATACTTTATTTGTATTACAAATAAAGTAAAAGGTTTTGATGGAAAATGACAAAACCCTCTTCAGGGCATTTTGTTACCATTTATAGTATGGCCTAAAAATATTGCTACCTAGTCCTTACATTTTACCAACACTGGGGCATTAGACATGATATTAATATGCTCATAGATACATAATATACATGCAATCTCATCTATGGTAAATTAATGCTTAAAGTATATCTATATAAACTAAGTGGTTACTAATCTAGGTGTTCCATATGAATACCCTATCTAACATAATACATTTCCTCACATGCCTCCATAATAACCTATTATACAACCTACATAGGTTCAACCTATGAATTAAAAATAGAGTAAAGTGATTGGCTTTCCTCAATGACTGATTATCTAATGTTTATTACATGAATGGCTTATTTGAGCTCAATATAAATCACCTAACCCATCACATCCTATTCTAGTTTCACAACAGCCTTGTGAATGTGTTTTAAAAATATTGAGGGATTATTTTGATATGCAATGAATTCCACATGTTAATATGGATAATGGATCTATGCAACACATACATGATCATGTTTACTATGACAATGATAATAGATATTTTACAACACACGATCATTTATTCTATTTATATAATGATATGTATGTTAATCCTTTCCCACGACGTGTGACATTCACATTGATTGATCAAGGACCTTCACTTGAGAATCCTTTGATGGGATGAAGGTTATATATGCCATGGTTCAAATTAAAAAGTCAAAAAATAACCCAAAAAGTACAAAATAAAGAAATTCAAAAAATACAAAATACAAAACCAGGCCCTATGCATGACATGTTTTGATGGTACACATAACTGATTAATAATATGCATCATATACATGGTGAATTGTGTATCCATTTTCTATGCACATGATTTTCATGGTATAAATTAATAGGTTGCAGGACATTCATGTTACATATGATATATGTAAATATAGATGCATGAAATCATTTACACCAGTGGGTAACCTTTCTACATTGGTGGCATGCCTATATTGAGGGCATATTTGTACATTCTCAAGTTACATCTATTTATATTGATCAATTGATAATATTATATTTTTATAAGTTATTTTTTCTTACTCATACTTTATAGAGGGTTATTTCCTATGGATATTGTGATTTGTTAAATTGAATGATGACATTATGTAAACTAACATTATTTTATTCATATGTGTTTGATATTGATGGTTGTGACATTTTTTAATCATTTATGTGTGTTATACTAAGTATTCTATGGGTGCATTGACTATGTATTTTTTTATCGTGTGTCAATTGTGGTAGAGGATCTTCTAGTTATGGCATGTCCTATATGTTTGTGTGGTTCTTGATCATGATATTGTGTGTGTGCATGTGTGTGTGTGTGAATGGTTACATAAAATAACTATTAATATGAGATTGGTGTTGTGATTTATATTTCACATACTTCTATTGTGTGTAATTCCATGATTTATATCATGCATTTACTACCATTCTTATCACTACATGCTTAATTGATATATCTAATATACATTGACACTTCTATGCCCATTGCATTTGATTACATATTTCATATGTGATAAAATGATAAAAATATTTATAAGAGGACATATTTTATCATGTTTTGATACATACATTACATGATTATTTTTCCTATATAATACATGGCATGCATAACTCTTTCTTTTGAGATGAGTGATCCACATGCTTCATCCCTCATATCAAAAGGGGGCATATAATGGGCTTATCTTAAAGATTTAGGGCATCAAAAACAAAGATATTATATTCTAAGAAAAATTATGGGATTCAAATGGAACATATTGAGACATATATGGAGAATTATATATAATTATGAGGAATAGTTGAGAAATTCTATGATGTGGTGACAAATAGACATTGGAATTTTATATCACTTTGAGGTACAAATAGATCATATTAAGTTATGGACATTGTTCAAACAAACACTTTTTTACTTTATATATTTAGGATGGTGGAGAAAAATGTAATGCATAGGACTTTAGGTCCATATCCATCTATAATAATTAATCCTTTTACATATGAACATGTTTTTGGGTTCTACTTTTACATACAAACCTATTTTAGGTTCTACTTTGACATACAAACTTAATTTTGGCATTCCAAAAATGGTTACTATGATTATTAAATTTATGTGGTTGAATTAATTACATCTCTAAAATTCTAGTATTCCTTCTCCAATGGTAGTTGGGACATTTACACTCCTCAACTTATGGTTTTAACAGTTGCATCTCCTTGAGGCATAATCACCCCCATCATATTATCCATATAATTTCAATAAGTGGTAGTTTGGTTTGTATACCACCAGGTGTATTGGTTCCTTAGCTTGTCAATTTCATGTGATTCAATGATCTATATTATATTCAAATTTACTATATTAAGAATACATTGATATATATACATTTTTTTTTACAAGTTTTACATGGAGTAAATGACACATTCAAGGCATACTTGTCAACACCAAGTGTGGTTATTATAGGAACCAAATTTATTATTTTATTTATTTTATTAATCATTTTCAATATTATATTAAAATTGGGGCATCTATAGACACCTAAATATGGCATTAATCACTTTAGAAACCTAAAATTTGATATAATTTCACATACTTGGACATTGTGCATACATTTGAACCTTGTGCATACTTTCTCTCTATCAGTCTACCCACTTATTGTCTTAGCCTAATATATTCAATAGAGACACCTATTCAATATGAATATAATTTGTGAAATAACATTTTTTAATCCTAAACAAACCTTCTCCATATCTCAAATTATTGATTTACATTCCTAGGGAATTATCATTAATGGCTAGAAAATTATAATTACAACAGGTGCCTGCCTTTACCAATAATGTCCATGAACACTCAAAAACAAATTAGAACTATAAAGTCTCCATTAGGTTAATATAAACATGTTTCATGGGTCAGACATATCAAGAAAGGATGAAGAGTCACATATGATTAAAAATTAATCCATACATTATATTCATCTTGGCAAATCCTAACAAACTGGAGGAATCAATTATCATAAAGACATACACATCTGAAACCCCCTCAAAGGAGAAATTATAGATCCAAGTCTGAATACTCAAAATTAAAAATATTATGGTGTCAAGATTTGAAATCCAAAGATTGCATTGCATTCTAAATTGATCGTGATGTTGCGTGCGTGCAAGCGCGCGCGCACGCGCGCACACACACACAAGTGGGATAACTACATGTGGTTTGAGAAATATTTAGAGTTTATAATGTTTTAAACTCTTAGTTATTTAGTGAAAAGTTGTTGGGGCTATCCAACCCAAAATACTAAGCCATTTTTCAAGGTTCATCTTATGGATGAAATCACAACTAGATTTTGGCCAAAAGGAGAAGGAAAATAAATATTAACGCACAAGACTAAGATGAGATCACACACATAAGAAGAATTTATAAGTACATGCACAACATTCTTATAACTTAGTCTTAGACAGCACATAATGACATTATTGGCATAACCTAAACTGTAATTGTTATTCCAGGCATCAAACTTCACAAAAAATATCCAAGCAAAGATTGAGCATCTATTTTATACATGCACACCTGACGAAGCACATATAACATTTTTTTATACTAAGACATATTATATAAGTGATAGAACATCATAATAATTTAATTATATTTCTCCTCTCTTGTTTTTTAATTTGTAAATATTCTAAGTGCAATATCTATAATATTTATTTTAATTTAGATTAGTAATTTATTTCTATATTTTACATAATTTGATATGCACATAGTTTTACCATATTTTGGGACATTTAAAACTAAAATAATTAAAAACAAATAGATAAACATGATACTATCAAGATGAAACAAGGTTGGATAGAGTCTAGTGTGAGCTAAAATGTGTCCAAAAATAGCTAAACATACATAATTAGACTAAACGTGATAAAATAGGGATATTAAAAAATGGAAAAGGGTCTTGTACCAAAATTAGGTATCTACATATTTTTATAGGGAAATTATAATTCAAAATTGATAATATCAATGTGCATGTTGACTTTGAAATGATAGAAATATGAAAGGTAAAAAGGGGAAGATAGGCCCATCTAGATAAAATGGGTTAAAAATTAAAGTGTTAGGATTGTATAAACATTCATGATAAGTATTAGGGATATAAAAATGAACCTAACATGAATTAATGAAATTGATATATAATTCTATAAAGATAGCATGTAGATCAAAAAAAAAAAATAGACCACAAAAGTTGGTAAAAACTAATATTATCAAATTTAGACCAATTTAATTATACTCAAACAAATGTAGTAAAATATAAATAAATACACTAATGCTCATAAAATAATGACAAATAAATGCCAAGGATCATTTTTAGGTCTACATTTGTGTAGAATCCACCATGAGAAACTTTATATTTTCATAGCTCGCCTTCAAAGTATGTGATAAATCTAATGCCTAAGAACTCAAAGAAATATAAAACATGAGAACTAAGGATGTGGTGCCATAGAAAGGGCTTGGTCCCCAATTTTTATTATGTGGTTGGTCCCATGTAATTGAATCAATGTAGTTACTAAAATAAAATGAATGTTTCCTTATAAAATAGGAGCCCCTCTTTTTTAGTCGAAAGACTTTGAACTTCTTGATAAAGTGGGGGAAATGTCTTCTTGGTAAAGAGGGGATGGATAAAATTTTCCCCATCACTTTAAGGACTTTTTTTCACATGCATCTTAAATGATATTTTTAAAGATATTAAAATTTGATAAAAAAATTTTACCCTGTTTACATATTCTAAAAATATCTCATCTAGTTTTTTTAATATGTATAATAGATATATCAATGCATTTTAGTAAAACAAATTCACCTAAAAGTTTTCATCACAACTAAATTGATTGAAAATACAAATACACCTATGAAATGTGTGATAGTACTACAAGCCCAAGGTCATCTATGGAGGTTACCTATGCTTTGAATTTGACAAAATTGATCTAATTGTCATCACTATCATCACCATCACCATTTTATAACTTCTATTGTAAATTTACATGAGAATGGACTATTTTTTTAATTTTAAAAATATTAAGGAGTTCATTCATAGGGAAAGATAAGATTTAGAAATAAAATATAAGTGGATAAAATAGTATATGGCTAAAAATGGCATGAGAGAAGGAGAAAGTAGTTGCACGATCAAGGGAGAGTCATAGCTTTGTAGCTACGGCTAAAATGCCAATACATAATCAAATCAAGGTTGATAGGAGTGAAAGGTGGGGGTAATCATGGAAAAAAAGAGTTGAATAGAGTTTTTTTAGAATTAATTGGTGAAGAGAGGGAATGGTGGAGAAAAGTGGAGAAGTTAGGCAAGATAGGTGCCCATTGGAAAGGTAAATTGGTGGGGTGTAAATCTCATGTTCCTAAGAAGTCTCCAAGGGAGGAGGAAGGAGGAAAGATAATAAGGATAGGGACTATTTTAATTATTAATGAAGGAAATCTTCTTTTGATGGCTTTTGTATCTATAGAAAGCCTTGAGGAAATTTTAATTAAATTTTTAGAGGGTTTGGGGGACGGAGTGAAGATTGGAAAAGTGGTGGTTTTGGAATGGGAATAGGACCTTTTCATGGAGAAGGTCAAGAATTTTTATTAATGTGCCCTAATTTTCAAATGTGTAGTAAAATGGCTAGAAATCAGGGTGATTAAATTATGGGTGTGAGATAATTGGGGCCCTAGTCTAAAGGTAAGTTTTTTTCCAAGGGTTTATTTGTGGTGATGTTTAATTATCAAGAGGGAAAGGAAAATATATTGAGTAAAAAAATTTAGTCTTTTAATGGATTTAAACTATGGTTACAAGAATGGATTCCCAATTTTGATCCTTTGGTGACCTAGAAAGGGATTTATTTAATTTGGGTTTGATTCTATGGCTTACCCTTGGAATATTGGAGAAAATAATGCTTAGTGGCATTGGGAGGTTTGGTTGGGCATCTAATCAAAGTGGATAATAAGTATATAATAGGTGTTCAAGCATCATATGTAAGGGTAAGAGTTGTTTTGGATTTGGATAAAGAAATTCTGGAAAGTATTGTGATAAAATATGAAGGTTAAGTCTGGAAGCAAAGGATAGATGTGGGAAAAAATCCATTTAGATGTTACAAATGCCATCATCTAGGACATATTTATAAAAAATTTAATATAAGTAGGTTCTCTCCTCAAACCAAATTTATAACAGTTCAACCTAGGTGGATATCAAAAGTTGAAAAAGTGGGTTTGAGAAAAAGAGTTTCGGAAAGGGTAAGTTATGGGGAGCCTGTGGTCAAGAAAGAGGAAGAAATTAAGTTTTAGCTTTTGAAAATTGGTAAAACAAAGGTGTTGCTTGATAAACTAGGTTCCAAAGATGTAATCTCTCCAACCTCAATGCTAAATATTTGTGATTTCATTAAACAATAACCTCAATTTATAAGATATTTTCTAAATTAAACCCACTAGAATTTGATAATTAAGACTCAAAAGGGGTAGGAAAGAGTGGGGGAAGAAAAAAAGGAGAATGGGAAGAAGGCATTTCAAAACCATAAGGATCAGAAGATGGGGATTCAGAAGAGGAATTGAATTATAGAGAAGTGTTGATAATTTCTCAAAATCAGTGTTCTCTTTCTTGATCGAATTGGGGCCCAAAGAAGAAGGGACATAAATCTAAAAAAGGTAAAGTAATAGGAGAGATTTTGGGAGGTAAATAAGGTACTTTGGAGTTTTTTGTTGATGATGCAATTTGGGGGGTGTAAATACCCTCTCTGGGGTTATGAAGGTGATCTCTTCGAATGTTAGGGGTCTAAATACCCCTAAAAAAATGTGCTTGGTTAAGAATCTTATTTGTGTGTAAAATTTGGATGTTATGCTACTCTAAGAATCAAAATTGATTTTATAAGAAGCATCGATCTTGATGAATTCTTATTAGCATCATTGGAAAGGTTCTTTTATGGAAGCAGTTGGCAATTCATAGGGCCTAACAATATTATGGTCTCTATTCTCAACTAAGGTAGAAGTTGTGGAGGTTGGGAGCAATTGGAAATTGTGTATAATTTCAAGTTTTAGTTTAGATATTCAATTTTTATTATTAAATATTTATGGTCTAAAAGGGGTATCTTTGAAGTATCATTTTTTGCTTGATCTATCTAATGTTTTGAGTAGGTTTTTTATATAAAAAGTTGTTTTTGGGAGTGATTTTAATGTTGTGTTAAATTCCAAGGAAAAAATGGGTGGAGCTTAGTTTGGTGAGCAAACAATTTAGGGTTTGATGGGTTTGTCTTTAATAATGACCTAGAGGAGGTGGAACCAAAATCAAGTTGGTTTAATTTTAATAATAGGAGATTGGGTTCTGATAATATTATTAAGCATTTTGATAGATTTTTTGTCTCCTCCAACTGGCTACAGAGCAAGTGGAATGTGGATAGTTGGGTGGTCTCACTTGGGTTTGGATCATCTGATGATAACTCTAAAAATAGAATGTGATAAACCCCCTAAGAGGTGTCCCTTTAAATTTGAATTAATGTGGTTAATATATTCTTCCCTCTTGTTTCTAATTCAATAATGGTGGCAATTGTGTCTTTTGACCTTGGAATCACTAATGTATAAAATGAGTAAGAGGTTCCAATTAATTAAGGGTAGGCTCAAGAAATGAAATGAAGAGCATTTCAAGAATATTTTTTAGGAAAAATTGAGGGTCAAATCAGAGTTACACAATCTCAATGAGCAGGTTTTTCTGTTTGGTATGGATGTTCAAGTGTATTCATAGGAAAAGTTGTTGGTAAGGGATTCTGAAGAGTTGCTTTAGTGAGAAGAGGTTTTCTAGAAATAAAAATCAAGGGATAATTAGATCAAATATGGTGATAAGAATTCAGCCTTTTTCCATCTCTCAATTCGAGCCAAATGGAAGGTAATAAGGATAGCATGTGTAAAGTCAAGGAAGGGAGATTTGTTGGATTCCATAGAGGATATAAGTGTAGAAGCTGTGTTATTCTTTCAAGAGTTGATAAATGGAAAAGATAGGTCCAATTTGGAGGCAGAAAGATCCTTTTTGGACTTAGTACCTCTTTTGATTATGGAGGTAATGCATGATAAAAATTTAGCTCCTTTCTCTTTAAAAGAATCAAAATGGTAGTGTTTTTATAGCAAAGGATAAAGCACCTAGTCTCGATGGTTTCCCAGTGGCTTTCTTTCAATATTTTTGGAGATAGTGGGTGAGGATGTGTGGCAAATGGTGGAAGAATCCAGAAAAAGAAGGAAGGTATCCCTAGATTTGAATGTCACTTCCTTTTCTCAATTTCCAAAAGGGGATTCTCAAGTCTCTTTCAATGACTATATACTAGTGGCAATGTGTAATATAGTGTATAAAATCATTTATAAAGCAATGGCTAGTAGGCTCAAACCACTACTTGATATTTTAATTTCAAAATAACAACCAGGTTTTATTCCCAATAGGAATATTCAAGAAGGTATTATAGTGGTTCATGAGATTATTCATTCTCTATCTCATAATCATCAAAAAGGGATGTTGGTCAAGCTATATATAAGTAAATCCTATGATCAAGTGAATTGGTGTTTTCTACTAAAGATTCTGAGTAAATTTGGTTTCAAGATATATTTGTTTGATTGGGTATTTAGTTGTATTATTGGGCCTAAATTCTTAGTTTTGATTAACAATAGTTTGGTAGTGTTTTTTAAGTTTTATGAGGTTTGACGCAAGGAGACCCCCTTTCCCCTTTTATTTTCATTTTGATGGCAGAGGCATTGGACAAAGCATTTGGTCAAGTTAAATCAATTAGGAGATTAAAGGGTCTCAAAGTGATGGATAATATGGAAAGTCTCTCTCATCATCAATTTGTAGATGATATGTTCCTCTTTGGTCAAGATTTGGTAAAAGAAGTTGAAGAAGTAAAATCTATCCTAAATTTATATTAAGAGGCTTCTAGGTAGCTAGTCAATGAAGGTAAATTAGAAAATTATTTTATAAATTATGATCAATTGGTTCAAAAAAAAATTCTAGGATTTTGGGTTTTAAAATTGGAAAGCTTCCTAGCAAATATTTGGGGGTTCCTCTCTTTACTAGTGTAGGAAAATCAAGCATTTGAAATTATTTTATTAATAAATTCAAAGTAATATTATCCTCTTGGAAAGGAAAATGGATTTTGTTAGCATGATGTATCAATTTAATCAAGGCAATTTTAAGTGTTGTTCCAACTTATTATCTCTCTATTTTGTGCCTTCTAGAACAAGTTATCAAATCACTAAATAAGATAATGAAGGAATTTTTGTGGAAAGGGTCAGGATAAGTTTAAAATATTCCTCTGATGAAATGGGACGATGTTTTCAAAATGAAATAGATGGATGGAGTAGGAATTAAGGAACTTAAGCTCCATAATTTAGCTTTAGGAGCTAAACTGGTATGGTTGATGGTTTCCAAATCTGATAGTATTTGGTACAAATTACTTTAGGATAAGTATCTAGGATTAGAAGATTAAAAGAGTGTGGTTTTAGTGGTTATTCACTAATATGCTCTTATGTGGAATTTTCTTATTAAATGTAGGTCAAGTATTTCCCAACATGTCTCTTAGTGATTAGCAATGGTCAGAAAGCAAATTTTTGGCAAGACTCCTAGAATGGGAATAGAACCTTGGTAAAAATCTTTGAAGGAGAAGATATTACAGATATTTTTAAAGGTCTATGGGGTTTTTAAGTGGTATATTATTTGGATTATCAATCATTTTTAGTTAGGATGAGTAGTATTTGGAAAAGTTTACAAAATCTTCCAATCTCGTAGGATAAAATAAGGGCCTTGGAGTCTTTCCTTTCAAAGAGGAAAATTTTTATAAGTAATAAATAATATCAAATTCATTAGATTGGAGCTAAAATAGGCATCTATTCAGTTAAACTTAGTTATCAGATGGTAGATGTGGCTAATGAATCTCTTGCTTGGGCTAGATTTTTATGTTAGAGCCTTTGCCTAGCTAGATGTTCAAATTTTCATACTAACACATGATATATTGAATAAAATGGGTTTTTTAGGTCCTTCAAGGTGTTTTATGTGTAAATCAAAAGAGGAAACAATGAATCATCTTTTGTTTGTATGTCCCTTTATAGTTTAGTGTTGGGTTTGGCTGTGTAATAAGTTTAATTGGTCTTGGGCTTGGCCCTTGTCACTTATAATGTCTTTCTATTCTAGGCAAATATGTGATGTAAATAATTAATTATATAATCTATGGAGGTGTAGTCTAGAAATTTTTATCTAGACTATCTAAAAAGAGTGTAATGCTTGTATTTTTTAGAAAAAAGAGAGACCATTGCACGTTGTGTTATGCAATATGGAACTTTCCATTTTAGAATTAGTTTCATATTAGTTGAAGAGGAATCAATTTTTTATATCCCAATGGGATATTAAAATGTGTGCTAGATGGAAATATATAGTTCCCCCTCCTGTTAAAGCATCAATAGTAGATAAGACTAAAAAGAAAAATAGAGCTTTGGTAGTTTGGAAGTTAACAAAGCTGGGTTGGTTCAAGCTAAATTTTGATGGTGTTTGTCATGGTAATCCTATAGTAACATGAGTTGGATGTGTCATAAAATACTATAGTATTTCTTTAATTTGATCAACTTTTTTTAAGCTACTCGACAGAATTAATAACAAAGTAGAAACACAAAGTGGTGGTAGGGATTGAGTTAGATCTTTAGTGTGAAGCAGAATGTTTATAAATAGAAATTGACTCTCAATTTGTAATTCAATATCTTTATCTTCAAAATTCTAAAGCCTAGTAGTTGGAAAATATTCTATCATAGGCCTAGGAAAAATTGGGACTCTTTTGAAGTTTGTCTTGCACTCATTACTTTCATGAAAGCAATAGGGTACAGATTATCTTGTGAATTTTGAGATTGATAAAAAAGAAGAGGTTAGGATGGATAATTACAAGGAGAATTAGTTATATTGTGTTAGGATAAAAATAGTGGAATTATGAATGTTAGTCCTTTAAAAGCTTGTAATAAAGGGTGGTGGAGCATATAATGATGGAAGTGTAAATGCTAAGACATGAATATGATGGGTAATCAATTTGGAGTGTACAATATCTTTGAGAGGATTATAATATCAACTATACTTCCCTCTATTGAATACATTGTGTTTTTAGGTGGTGGATCTTCTAAGCTATGGAGAATAGATCAAGAAGTATGGTAAACCCTGGTTTGGATGATATTTTTTGGTAGAGCTAAGTTGAGGGAGATGAAATTTTTTGGTGTTCTGATAAGGATGAATCTGATGAATGTGTTTTGGTCTTCATAATTTAAATTTTTAGAGGTGATTTAAAAGATTATATGGGTTGATATATTAAAAGGAAGTAGGTGAGTGAAGGTGAATTTTGATGTGGCTGCCCTATTTTCTAGTAATCCGCTTATGGTTGTTGCAAACAAAGACCAGGTAAAATAATTGGTAGCTTTATTTGTGTGGTCAAATAAAATATTTAATTTACTACCTAAAATATAAAAATTTCAATAGGGCCCCTTTATCAAGCTCCTTTTCTCAGGGAAGGACAATCTAGGATTTGTTTCATTATCTTTTTTAGGGCTCTGGAGGAAAGATTTGTAACCCTTTTAAGTTTTCTTGAAGAAGTGGATGCATTGTGTTCTAGATAATGGAGGGAGGGAGATTTAAAGGGAGTGTCTCTGCCAAATTCATAATAAATTTTATCCCCTCTCCCTCAATTATCAATTTGGAGAGTTATGCATAGGTCATCAATGAGGCTGTAGGTGATTAAATGGTTGATTTGTGGCTTTTTTCATGGTCACTTTCAGGCACCTCCATAGTGGGAGGAGAAAAAGGGAAAGGTTAAGGTGTAAGGAGAACATAGGAAAAGATATAAAACATAGAATTATTCTCTGCTTGGGTCATCCAAGGGATCTATTTTGTAGGTGGGTTCTATTCTAAATGCTCACTCTTATCTATAGTTATGGTATGTTAAGGCGCTGAGGTGTTTTAGAATAATTGAGTCCAGATCATAGTTAAAATTCATGATGGCACCTAGTGAGGTGACTAAGTCATCATTATTTATTAGTTGGTGGTATATTAAGTGATGTTTTTTATCATTTGGTATAAGGTGGATAATAGGTTTTGATAACATTCATCCCTAGATGGTCTGTTATATGTAATTAAGTTAAAATATTTTAAATATACTTAATGTCAGTATGTTTTGTTTAAGATAGTGATGGTTAATGCCTTAGTGGTTATTTCATTAATATATACCAAATAGTTTCTTGGATATCTTATGTTATTGGGAAAGGGACCCATAGACCTTGATATCTATCTAAAAAAAGATAAGATTTAGCAAGGGTACTCTTTTTCTCCCCATAATTTAGATCATTGATACAATCCAAGTCATTCTAAGAAATATAATGCTTTTAGATGTATGAAAAGGTTTTGTGCTTACTAATATTTCATTTTATGTGTTTCTTCTTAAACATTTAGTTATATCATAAGAATATGTGGTCATGTTGTAGAGAGTGACCATTATTCAAAACTCCAAATTTAAAGAAAAAGAAGTGGTAGAGATTTTTAATGGGCTTGTCAAGGGAATTAGTTTACACTATTAAAATGATCCATTTATGAAAGTGAAATTTGAGGTGAAGAGTTGACATCATATCCATTTTAAATTACAAAGTGGTGAATACTTGCACCCACTAACACCCATTTTTTTGTGAAACTTTTCATTATATTGGGCCATAGTTGTCTTGGTAGTTGTTGTTATGCCCACGATTTAACAAATATGTCTATCCTAAACACAAAAAAAATTTAATTTAAGTGTGGGATCTATATATGGACATAAGTAACACCTTGTAACCATTATATGGGGACTATAATGCATTTTGTTACTTGATTTTTTCCCTCCCTTCAAATACGATACACCATGGCCATTTTACACTTCTAGGAGTCAAATGTTCTTAGAACATTACTTTAATTAATTTTATGTATTAATTTATTTAGTCATTCAAATTTATGCAAAATATTACATTCTTTAATTAACAAATTTTTTGATAATTCATCGCATAGATTTGTTTGGTTTACTAGTTTTATGTAATTTGTGAAAAACTTATGTAAATTATATGGATTCAAATCATGTTGAATGATACATCATGTGGAAAATACATAAATGTGTAATCATACACTAACATTTGACCTAAAGTTAAAAGTTTTGTCGATTTAAGTTATATTGGGTGTGAAATGTGGACATCCTTAATTTTAAGTTAAAATTTTGAGGTGGTATGTTTATTTGGATTCATATTAAACTTTTTATATCAAAAATATCAATGTCCTAATTTTTGTACACATTAGAGAATAAAATGACATTTATAAGGAGGAGCATTTAATAGAAGAAAATGATAAAATATGGAGTGGATTCGACATATAAGGGAGTTAATTTAGTACATGTGGAGGATCCCACATTGGTAGTTATCACCATGGCATCATATGTAAAAACCAAATATACATTTTTATTCTAGTGTGTGTGTGTGTGTGTGTGTGTGTGTGTGTGTGTGTGTGTGTGTGTGTGTGTGTGTGTGTGTGTGTGTGTGTGTGTGTGTGTGTGTGTGTGTGTGTGTGTGTGTGTGTGTGTGTGTGTGTGTGTGTGTGTGTGTGTGTGTGTGTGTGTGTGTGTGTGTGTGTTTTTGTATTTAGATTTATTTTTAAAAAACTTTGTGTTGTTGTTTTTCTTTTCTTTTTTCTTTTAAGGTTTGTGTTGTAAAAGCTTTGTAAAGGCACATTACAACTCATTCTAACTACATCAAAATCATTTGTATGGCATGTGTTGAAATAATTATAGTTTTGATTAATATTTCATTAAAGCATATCACATTATTACTTAGATTACATTATAGGCATCTAACAATTTCATTAGAATATCATATGAATATTGTATTAATTTTTCAAAGCTTTGTTAGGGAATTTTTTCATATCATGTAATAATTGCATTACTTTGTCAAATATTTGTTATGACACATGTTCCATATCATGTAATCATTATATTTTCTTGTTAAATCTTTGTTAGAGTACATTTTTAATAGCTTATAATCTTTTCATTAGTTTGTTAAATAATTAAATGTTTTCTACATAAAGATGTATGAACTGTTTGAAAACATGTCTCAAGGAACTATTGTCGCATAGACTAAAATTATTGGTGGATGCAAAATATTATAAAACACACAAATTAGGTTATATGTTTAATAAAATTTCTTGAAAAAATGTATTCACATGGACTAAAATGATTGTAAGATGTGTAAAAATAATGGATTTTATAAGTAGGCTCTCAATCTCTTTAAACTAATGAAACATACTCTAACCAGCTATTTACTATTTATTTTTATTTTTAAAATTATGATCTCAAACTCTTCCAATTAAATAATCCTAATATAACATACCTTGACCAATTATATAATAACAAAATGGATTTTACAAGGATGCTCTCAAACCCTTTGAACTAATGATTTCGTATGGAATATATCCCAATCAATTGTGTAATGACAAAATGGATTTTATAAATATGTTATTAAACTCTTTAAACAAATTAATCCCTATGTAACATACATTAAATAATTATAAATTAACTTTTCCAATGATGTTCTCAAATTATCACAATTAAGGAAGCAATATGTAACATATCCTAACCAACCATATAGTGACAAAATGGATTTTACAAGTATGCTTTGAAACTCTATGAACTAATGAATCCACATGGAATTATATTATATATAAATTAATTTCAAATAAATTATTAAAAAAATGTCTAAAAACATTTAATTGGGCCTAACTAAATTTAAAATAATAAATTAGGCCTGGTTGTAGACATCTAATTTTGGTATAAGACCATTTTTCATAGTGCCTTTTACCCATTTTTATACATTTGGTCCACTTATGTGTATTTTTCTATTTTCTACCCCAACTCTCTCCCTCTAGCCTTTGATCCTTCTAGATGTCTTCAATATTCATCTATGGTTTCACCTATTCTATACATCTATCTCTCCAAAGATGGATTTGGAGGCTATAAATGTACGACTTAATCTATCTTGTGCATATTTGATGTGCCACTAAATATATCCTATGTATTTGTGTGGTTCCTTCCACCTTGACATGATTTATCATGCCTTTGATATTTATTATTATTATTATTTTCCATGGTTGGTCACAGCTCAATGTATTAAGTATTAAATATCCCTATATATAAAAATAATTCATAGTCATTTACCAAATATCAATCAAATGGTGAATCCTTCTCCAAAATTTAAGATAGTGACTTCATTGGTAGTACATCCTTTGCTAAAAATTTCCAATAAAACTAGCATCTTGATACTTCAACATTATTCAAGCCTTGTGACATCATCCACTTGTACCAAAAGAGGATTTATGTAAATTTTCATGTAGTTACATCATCATATTTAGGTAAGAGGATGTTGAATTCCTTTCTTAATATATAATTGAACTTCATAGGGTATTATTTTGAGCATGTGGTATATGTAGCTACAAGTCCCTTGTGGTTTCTCATCCGATAGACTATTTTTCATTTTTTATTATACATTTGTGGAAAACTAGGTAAGGAGAAGAAGACGGCAAATCAAAATTTATACTCATAAAATTATAAAATTTAAGACACAATATTTTACTATATCTAACAGTGCACCTACACAAAAAAACTTGAAATTAGAAACAATGTCTAAGTATAAATTCTACACAATTAAACATATTTATTGGTTATATCACAGGATCATATTCGGTAACCAAATCCACATAGAAAATATTCAATGGTAGTATAAGGTAGACATTTAAATTTTGTGTTAGACACTTTACAAAATCAACTTTGGCACATTGATATACTTGAACTTTGCATATACATTTGACTCTTGTACACACTTTCCCCTATCCATCTTCCCACCTATTATCTTGGCTAACCTAATTTACTAGATGCACATATTCAATATCACCCTAGTTTGCAAAAGAACACTCCAAAATATTAAATATACCATCACCATATCTCATATCATTTATTTTCACTCCCAAGATAACATCAAAAGTAGTTAGACAACTAATTTTTTTTCACCGGTGTCTTCTTTTATTGGTAGTGTCCAAGAACACTCAATAGATACTTTTAAAATTTGGGATTTCCCCATTAGATTATTTTATACATGTTTCATTAGTTATTCATAGTGTTAAATATCAAAGAATCATCTATAAATATAAATCAATCTTAATGTTATACCCATATTGGCAAATCCTACAAAATTTGACAAATCAATTAGCAGTCTTTTGATATAATATCATAAAGCTATGCACATATAAAATCCCCTTAAAATAATGTTAGAGGTAAAATCACTAAGGGGGGGTGAATTAGTGATGCAAGATAATCTAATTCAATTTCCAACTCTTAAATATTCATCATACATCAACTTGATCAAGTAACATAAATATGAAAGCAGATACATCCAAAGCAAACATAAGAGCATACATCACATGAACACATCATATATGTGGGAAACCCTCTTAGGGGAAAAAAATCATTTAACCTTGAAATATGGAATACAATATTATAAAACAAGATCCAACATTTATACCAACACCAAATAATCAAGGAACACACATCCCTTCGTTTAGTGAGACACCAATCCCACAAGGAGCTACTGCCCCTATCTAGCTAAGCACCCACAACAACTAGACCTTAAGCAAGTTTTACCTTGAAAGGAGGAACCAACACCATAGATAACTAAGCACCCACTTAGGTACCTTAAATATATAATCTTAAATACCTATTTATACTCTTCAACTGATGATGACCACCTTTTTTTGCACTCTTCACCTTCACTTTTTCACCCAAACAGTCTTAAGGAATCACTCACTTAATTTGTCTCTTCTAGGCTCATTAGGTTCAATGACCTATGTATTCACCTAAATCATCTTGATTAGATAAACATGATTTTTCTTATTTTCTCTTTTATGTTCCTCACTTACTTGTACCTTCTCTTTCAAAGGTCCTCTGCTTCACTTGAATCCACACTTTCATAACAAGCACAATTAGTCCAATTAGACATTGTACTTATACCACTCTCTTCCTTTAACCCATCTTGGTCAACCAAGATGATTTACATATTTGAAAAACTTTTAAATGTGTCCTAATACATATTAAATTTAATAACCAAACACTCCTTAGGTCGACCAATACCTCATTATCCCCAAACCACCATTAGGTCTTGATGAGACATAAAACAATAAGGCCTTCATACTCACACGTTACATGTGAGACTAATTAAACCACCTTATTCATTTACCAACTATTTATAACACATCAAACCTATTTCTAATATCCCCTTTATTACTCCCATATGTGTCCATGCCACCTAGAACACCAACTCAACACTTGAACCTACCAATTAGGTCTCCTCACTCTTTAGGTCTTCATATATAGAAAACATAGTTTTAAACTTCTAAATAAATTACTTAAATATTTCACATATCCATATGATTATATCACATTGTTTAACCCTTCAAGACATTTTAAATTCCTTAATGTTCTTTATACACTTTAAGATAAGCTCTAAGCACTTAAATCAATTCTCTCAAAATAACCGCTTGGACTGGTCACACACAATCAAAATATAGTTATGCTATTTTTAATATCTATATCTGATCATTGGCATATCATGACAAAAAATTCCTTATTATAATCCTTAGAGACTTATATAACATATTCATACTCATTTTCTTCCTTAACTCTGCCTAGAACACCTTTAACTTACTCTTGTAACATGGTCACTCAATCTGTTAGTGCATTCAATAAACATAGTCCAATTCTAAGAAATTATTCACACTAAATATGGATTTTTAAAACCTCAAAAATAAATATATATATTATTATTTGATTATAAAATATTATCAAATAGTTATTTCATCTTTAAACATCAAAATACTATCAAGAACAACTCAATTATCCTTCTCGAGTCACTTGCAGAATATGGTCAAACACTTAATCAAATTTGGAGCTCAATAACTTTGAATGTAAAAAAATTTAGATGTTATAATAATAATAAATTTTATTCACCTTGAATTCCTCTTAAAATTTTATTTTTACTCCATCATCAAATTCTACATATACCAAAATTTATGGCTCAAATGTTGTAGACTGGTTCTCCTTCACAAATTTGAATATTCAAATTCTAATGGTCACTACATAAATATTAAACATCAGACACTTTATCATCATATCATGATTCCTAGATATTTTGGACAAATATTATAAAATTTATCTCTTTATAAGTCTTCTTAACTTTACCTTTAGTCACTGACCATTGATCTTAGATCCATGCTAATTAGATTGACACTTGGTAACCTTGCATGCCTTCTATGGACCCTACTGACTTGTTGACTTGATACACACCATCAATATTAATTTGTAAAATTTAATACACTCCATTATATCTTAATCTTTTATGATCATCTTT
Source organism: Torreya grandis (assembly GCA_037957365.1). NCBI lineage: Eukaryota > Viridiplantae > Streptophyta > Pinopsida > Cupressales > Taxaceae > Torreya > Torreya grandis. Next base: position 1,533,823 of record JARHVA010003537.1, on the reverse strand, counting down.
GTGTCATTGTATCTTCATCTTATTGAGCTAGATTGTGACACTTGTCACCATTGCGTGTAATCTCAAACTCTTTTAACATTTTGACCTAATATGCACCATTGGATCACTACTAAAAATATCACGCACTCCATTAGATCATTATATATTTATATTAAATTATTTCCATTAAATATATGATCTAATTAAATTCTCACCATAGATATCTGATAATGAAAATTTGGCTAAGTATAGGAACTTAGTGAACTCTGTCTGAGAGGCTAGCTTTACACTGTTATAACTTTTGCTATGCTTCATGTCTAGACCTGAAACTTGAACCATATAATATTCTCACATATTTTAATCTATCCATATATCAATATTATATTTAAACCTCACACATGTGAAATATTATGTCATTAAACTACTTACTCAACTTTATTTGTCAATGTCTTTGTTTACATAACCTTGAAGCATTTGGTTGTCTGATTGGCTTCTTCCTTTTGCTCTTGACCAAATATGACTTATTATCTTTCATGCTACCATACTCTTTGTCTTGTTCTTATTTATTTTGTTCTTCTTCAAACTTACATATCTTGATTATGACCTTTTCATGCTCATCCTTTAGAGAAACAAGGTTAGTCTTTAATTTAACACATTCATCATCTTTAGCTCTCATGCTTGAACTTGTAGCCTCTAATTGAATTTTGAGATATTTTATGGTATCCTTATCCTCTTTGGCTTCTTTAGCCATGTCATCATTGAATCTACATTCTTTCTCTTCCATGTACTTGATCATTTCTTGATTATTCTTTTCCTCTCTTATGGACTTTCCTGATAAACTTTCTTTAAGATACCTAACTTGTGCTAAAATACCTTTGATCATATTCCTCATTTTATGATTCCTCTTATTTTTCTCCTTTATTTCTCCAAGTGTACTCATGAACTTAGCTTCTATGTCAACTTATTATTTCTCTCTATCATACAACTCTTATTCTTCTCTACTATTATGGCAAACTTATTCATCAAACATGATGATATTTTCACTCATATTGTACCTTAGATCACCTTCAAGTGGTTAAACTTACACAAAAGTTCCTACTCTGATACCTTTAGAGGTACAATCATTAAGAGGGGGGATGAATCAGTGATGCAAGATAATCTACTTCAATTCCCAACTCTTAAATATTTAGCATGCATCAAATAAATCAAGCAACATAAACATGAAAGCATATACATCCAAAGCAAACATAAGAGCACACATCACATGAACACATCATATATGTGGGAAACTCTATTGGGGGATAAAACCCACTGAACCTTGCAAGATGAACTACAATATTATAAAATAAGATCCAACATCTATACCATCACCAAATAATCAAGGAACACCCATCCCTTAGTGTAATGAGACACTAATCCCACATGGAGCTACTACCCCTGACTAGTTGAGCATGCATAACAACTAGATATTTAGCAAGCTTTACATTTCAAGGAAGAACCAACCCCTATGAAACCAAGAACCCACTCAAATACCTTGAATATATCATCTTAAACACCTATTTATACTCTTTAACTGATGATGACTACCTTTGGTTTCACTCTTCACCTTCCCTCTTTCACCCAAATAGTCTCAAGGGCTCACTCGTTCAATCTACCTCTTTTAGGCTCATTAAGTCCAATAACCTGTGTATTCGCCTGCATCAAATTTATTAGATAAAAATTATTGATCCTATTTTCTCTCTAATTTTTCTCACTAACCTTTACCTTCTATTTCAAAGGTTCTCTTCTTCACTTAAAACCACACTTTCACAACAAGCATAATTAGTCCAATTAGACCTTGTACTTATACCACTCTCTTAATTTAACCCATCTTGGTTAGCCAAGATGATTTACATATTTTAACCACCTTTTAAATAGGTCCTCATAAATGTTACATTTAAGAAACACACAGTCCTTAGGTCGGCCAATACCTTATTAGCCCCAAACCACCATTAGGTCTTGAAGAGACCTAAAACAATTAGGGCTTCATACTCACATGTTACATGTGAGACTAATTAAACCACATTATTCCTTTCCCAATGATTTATTAAAAAAAAACCCTATTTCTAATATCCCATTTATTACTCCCATATGTGTCCATACCACCTATAACACCAACTCAACACTTGAACCTACCAATTAGGTATCCTCACTCTTTGGGTCTTCATATACAGAAAACACAATTTCAAACTTCTAAAGCAACTACTCAAATATTTCACATATCCATATGATTATATCACATGGGTGAACTCTTAAATACCTCTAAAATTTCTTCATGTTCTTTAGACACTTTAACACAATCTATAAGCACTTAAATCAATTATCTTAAAATAACCACTTGAACTAGTCACACATAGTGAAGATATAGGTATACTATTTTGACTCTCCATATCTGATCAAGGGCATATCATGAAAAAAAATCTTTCTCATAATCCTTAGATACTTATATAACATCTCCATACTCATTTTATTCCTTAACTCTTCTCATAACACCTTCAACTTACTCATGTAACATGGTCACTCAATCTGCTAGTGCATTCAACAAACATAGTCAACTTCTAAGCAATCATTCACACTGAATATGGATTGTTCAAACCTCAAAAATCTATATATATATATATATATATATATATATATATATATATATATATATATATATATATATTATTAATAGATCCTAAAACATTATCCAATAGTTATTTCATCTTTAAACATCAAAATACTATCAAGAACGACTCAATTATGCTTCTCAGGTCACTTGTTGAATATGGTCAAACACTCAATCAACTTTGGATCTCAATAACATTTATTGTACAAAAAATTTTATGTCATAATAAAATTTCATAAATTTTCATTAAATTACTCTTAAAATTTTATTTTTACTTCATCATTAAATTTTTCATATATCAAAATTTATGGCTCAAATACTATTGATTAGTTCTCCTTCACAAATTTGAATATTCAAATTCCAATAGTCATTGTGTACATATCAAACATCAGACACTTTGTCATCATTCTTTATTCTTATAAATTTTTAAAAAATATGATTTTTTTATCTCCTTATAATTCTTCCTAACTTTACCTTTAGTAGTTTACAGTTGATCTTAGATCCATGCTACCGAGATTATGATACTTGTTAGCCCTACATGCCTTCTATGGACCTTGCTGACTTATTGACTTGATATGCACCATTTATATTCATATATAAAATTTAACATGCTCTATTATATTTTAATATTACACTATCATCTATGTTCCATTGTATCTTCATCTGATTGAGCTAGATTGTGACCCTTGTCACCATTGCATGTAATCTCAGACTCCTTTGACATTTTGACCTAATATGCACCATTGGATCACTAATAACAAGAACAAGTACTTAATTAGATGATTATATAGTTATATTAAATTCTCACCATTATATTTTTGATACGATTAAATTCTCATCGTATATCTTGAATAATGCAAATTTAGCTAAGTATAAAATTTTAGTGAACTCTATTTGAGAGGCCAAATTTGTACTATTAAAAATTTTGCTATGTTTCATGTCCAAACATTAAACTTGAACCATATAATATTCTCACATAGTTTAATCTATCCATTTATCAATATTTTCTTTAAACCATCACGTGTGTGAAATATGATGTCATCAAACTGCTTACTTAGCTTTATATGTCAAGATGACTACTTGAGCTTAGACATTCATATGATTGTTTTGATGAATTTTATTCACTTCCATAATCATTATAAGCACTCATAACATCCCATAGGTTATTTTAAACATGTCAATACTATTAATAATATCCATCAATTGCTTAACTAAGCAAACACTCTCCAAACCATCACTTTATCATTGATGCATTATAAATCATGACCAAGCTTGACATCAATGATAACCATGACATTATTAAGACACCAAGAGACTATGTGAAACAATTAAAAACTCTAAATCCAATTCTAAATAAAAATTTAGGTCAAATTTGAATGATGTCAAGTGTCAAAATCCAAACATTGCATTGTATTCTAGCATAATCACAATGGTGTACACACACACCTAGGTGGGAAAACTACATGTAGTTTGAGTCCTATTTGGAGTATTATAATTTAAGTAACATTAATTTGTTCAAAAAGTAGTGGTTTGGGCTATCCTATGATTATTTCTTGTGATTGGGTTCCTTGTAATCTTATGGCTTATAAAAATTCCATGCATATACATCCTTCAAACCCTACTATTGCTCATCTTATGGATTTCTTATTTTTTACTTGTGTTTTGTCTTATGATTATACCAATGAGTGGAGAAATGTGGATGTAAATAATTATTCGTGTGTGGTTAATGATAATGTGTTACATCCTAATTCTCTCACTAAATTGATTTACCTAATTATCTTTGGATTAATAATGTTGATTAAAACTCATAATTTGTTACTTTTTAAGTAAATTATAAGTCATATGTTGTTATGGGATAGATGTATGTTACTTATATTTCATACTTTTAATATTTTTAGATGATAAATTATGGATTCTATACATAATTACTATGTTACATTTGTTATTATAGCATAGTTTTATATGTATCATGATATACTTGACTAACTACCTTCTTGTCGTGAGATAAATGCAAGAGAATTCATCTCTTAGAGCATGATGGAGGGAGAGAATCATCCAAGAGGGTGGTGTAGATGGAAATAGTGAAGGATGGCAAAGGAGTTGTTAAGACCCCTACAAACACCAGATTAGATTTAAAATGTTATATGTATTTGGATTATTAGATATTAGAGCTTACATGTTTTAAATGTTAATATGTAGTTATGGAATAAATCTTATATGTGATTTAATTTTGTATGTAGACACAGTACTTGATATTTTATTAAGATTACATGAGGTTAATTTACTTATGATTGTTTATGATTTTTGAGAGTAAATCAAATTAAATATATCTAATTGCTATTATATATAGAGACTAGTCTAATGTCTTTTAAAATGTCATTGAATGTTTAGCTTACTATTATTGATATTCAAGAATATCAATATAAGTTAAGCTATTAAATTAAATTAATACATATATAGCCTATATATATATATACTAGTAATTAACTAAAAAAATTATCTTCTTATTGAAATCAATTATAGATTTATATATCTTTTGATAAAGAGATAATTACCTTTGTTTTATTTTAGATTCAAGGAGATTAAACTATCCTAAAAATACTAACCTAAGAGTTAAGTTCAATCTAAGCCTAGTCTTTGATTATCGTGCATGAGACTACGTTAAAAATTAGAAGTATGGATATCATTATGTTGATTATTAATGTAGATATGTCTAGTGGATTTACTCGGGGACTTATAGCAAAGTGATCATGCAAAAATTGTTAAATAAATTAAATGTTTTATAATATTTGAGAAAGTTTGAAATATAGATAAATTAGGGCTTCTAGTATGTTTAATGGAAATATAATTGTGGATTAGTGGAGTTTAGAGGAAAATTTGGATAATTTTGCATGGACTATGAAATAAGTGAATGGTGGCATGCAAAGTTTGAATAGAAGGAGGTCAGTGAGTAAAAAGAATAAGGAGTTGTGTAAAGAAATGAGAAACATAAAAAATAAAGGAGGAAAAGTATAGAGCAACAAAGAAAAGGGATTTCAAGTTCTTAGAGTTTCAAATATGAGAATTGAGAAGGTTGGTATTTTTTTTTAAATTCAATTGCAAAAGGAAATTCTATGTATGATTATAATAATTAGGGTATGGTAAATGGAATATAGTTTCAAATTGATATAGGATTAGCACTATGGATGGCTTGACCATCCATAGATCTAACCCATTATCCTTAAGCCCTAAGTGTTTTGATTTAGAATTTAAAATATTTTAAACCATAGGGTTAAATGAAGTTTTAAAAATAAATGGCATACTTCCCTAGTTCAAGAAAAATATAACCTAGGGGAAAAGATATATGCAAACAAAGAGTGAGTTTTTATTAAAACATATTACATCTGCATACGAATTTATCATATATAAGTAGTGAATTATCCTTGTTTTAGAAATATATCAACTAAGACAATAAAATGTTAAATGGGTTTTCTATTTGGGGAAAATAGGATACTATTGTTTTATTATGAAGATATCTTAGTGACAATCAAAATATAGATAAAATAGAGTTCTGTATGCGTTGATAAAAGATTTGGTAATAAGACATGTTTATTCATGTATATACTGGGGTTATACTTCTTATCAAAACTATGGAAATGTTGAACAGGTTTCAAAAGGGGGTTTTAGTATGTGTACCATATGTGACATGAAACCATATACCATATGTGACATATAAACATATAGTATCATATTGTTTAAAGTAGAGTTTATACAAAATATATATATATATATACAATCTATGTATATAAATATATCTGAAGGATATATAGGAAATAGATTATTTAAAATTTAAACAAATATATATATATACTTATGTATGTGTATAAATGGATAGGGTAAACATATATATATATATATATATATATATATATAAACTGTGTACTTATGACAGTCACATGGCTTTATGGGATAAGGTATTCATATGAACATAAGTCTTTTGTTTTAAACACTATAAATGAATGCATATGAATAGACTATATAATAAGACATACAGTCACAATCTATGCAAATTAAGTATACTACATATATTTATACACATAATAGATTGTGTGATTTACTATGAGATATATAGTTATATGTGTGTGAGTAAGATTATAAGAACTGCGTGCTTTTGAAATAAGCTAATCTTAATTAGTGAATTCGATATATAACCAAAGAAAATAAGAAGTTGAATAAGTTATATCTAGAAATAGAAATCATGAGAGTTTAATTTAAATTAAAAACATATTTCATTGTGTTAAGGAAATTATTGATTATTTCTCCATGGTACTTGATAACTTAGGTTATTGAACTAATGACTTAAAGTTTGAAAATAGTAGAAATATGAAATTAGGAATAAAATTGAGCCTAGTTGGATTCATAATATTTGATGTTAATTTATTAAAATAGGGGTTTTGGAAATATTAGGGCCCTATTTATTCTCGACCCTTTTCTTGAAAGTTTAATCTTTTAGGCTCTAAAAAGAATAACAAAAAACTCATGTTAGTAGGTCAAAATGTTAATTGTAAATTAAATTATATATATTATGGGATATATATAATATGATCATATAAATTAATGAAATACATGTATAAGAGAACTTAGGTCCTCCTATATGCATATAGCTTATATTTATAGAGTGGGTAGCATGCCTATAATTATCATAGTGAATGATAAGTTAAGTCATGAAATCCTAAAGGATAGGGAACTATAACTATATGAGTGTAGCTTAATTTGAAAAAATAGTGAATAAGTGAACGTTGATAAATCTTCATGAAAATTTTGAATTTTGGTTATATTAAGTGGTATGAACTTATGTTATGAAAATGTTAATTTTTTTCTTAACATTTACTAAAGAAGAATAGACTCTTGGAATGACTTGTAGTGTACCCGCATGGTAAATAAACATGATTGTCATAAATATTGTTTATGAGATAAATAATATAAATGAGGTTCATTCATATATTTGATGAACTAAATATATGTATAGTAATTATTTATGAAATTAGCATATGTTTGTACTTGCTATTATAAATAATTGCATGAACCTATTGGTTATAAATATATGTTAACCAAATCTAGCATTGGTGGTTATAATTAAGTAGTGAGATGGACTTCACTGGATTAATTAGCATCATCAATTCCATATGAAGGTAATCCAATCAGGTGATGTGTATTAATTCGATTGATCTTAGAGATCATATTTTATTGGAAAACTTTGGCCAAAGTAATATTTAGATAGATATTGTCATTGCATATGTATGATTTACATGCCTATGCGATATCATGTTAGAACATATTTATTTATGATACATATCATGTAGTAGGAATCTAAAAACACATAGGTTATGAGCATGTCTCTTTGGATTCTTCCACCATCACTATCTACCCATTCATGAAGGGAAGGGCATTCCCTGTTTGGAGGATTATGCATGGGATTGATGGTCCATGGTTGGTATGGAAAAGCACTTGGATTATGCTCTCTCTCTCCACTATAATGCTTAGAGACTACACTTGAGATTATTAGTGATACAAGAGTTAATGTGACTCAAACACCGTGGAGCATTGTATCTATTATTGTTCTTATATTGAGGTAGTATGCCTGATGGAAATGTAATTGATTATTATTATACATTGATAGCAGAGGTATTATTGTACTAGTCATGGCTAGATTTTATTATGATTATTTTCCTTATGTAATTATGATTATTTACATAGGTTGATAGTGATTAGTAAATATAGTTATTCATGTTTACTTATGTTTGATATGCTTAGTTAAGTATGTTTAAAATCGCTAATTAGATTCTCATGGTATAATTAATGAAACAATAAGTGTTGAGAAAATATTCAAAAGAAAAAATAATTGCATTATTCTAGTAAATCCCTATGGGGATGTTACATTGTGTTATCATAGTTGTGGCTCAAACTCTAGGACTTAATGAGTCTGCTAACATTTTTCATAATCTTCTATTACTAGAATGAAGAATGGTGTGAGCAAGAGCATTAGGGGAGGGTACTTCAAATGTTAATGATAATAACCCTCTATTTGATATTAACCAATTTTTCACTAATCAAGTAGTAAAGTTAGATCATGTTCTTGTGACCATGAATGAGACTAAGGACAAAGTTGTAGCCCTAAAATGAGAAATTCATGGATAAGAGGAAAAAGCCCATTAGGATGAACCTGAAGAACATCTTGTTGAGTAGTAAATCCCTTAAGAGTAGAAACACAAGTGCCTAAATATGCAAGAGCACATGTAGCCACAAAATTGGCAAGGGATATAAAAAAGGTGAATCCACCTCAATTTGATAGAACTTTTATTGGAGATAGAGCTGAATCATGGTTGATTAAAATGGATAAGTATTTATAGATTCAAAACTACTTTAAGGTCACCAAAGTTGTTTAGGGATCTTACCAATTGCATGGAGAAGTAGCTACGTGGTGGGCTAACAAAAAGTTAGAAATGAATTTGAACTCAACCATCACTACTTGGGAGTAGTTTGTGACACTATTCATATCATGGTGGCTTATAGAGTTATATTTTATATCAAAAGCTCACATATTTTCAAAATATAAAGCAAGAAGACTTATTGGTGAATGAGTACTAGGAACAGTTCACCAAAGTTCTAAAATGTGTACCTTAGTATTAGACAGATGAGATGTTTAGGATTAGGAAGTTTACTATGGGATTAAAACCTCAAACTGGTGGAGAGGTGGATGTTCATGGACCATTTAACATAGACAAAGTCTTTGAGAAGATAGTCAAGTAGGAGCAAAAGTTAAAATCTTTAGCTCAAATTAGGGACAAGTTTAAGAAAAAGTATGTAAGTTCAAAGCTGACTTTCAAAAAGAAGAACTAGAAGCAGAGGAGTAGAGACTCTAAGAGTTGGTTTAAGAATCAGAATACCAGATTCAATAGTAGTTCAATTAGAAATAAATTGGGTAATGGTTTCAAGGGTGGTTTCAAGGGAAATCAACAATCTGATAGGAAGGGACCACCAGGAGGTTTTTTCATATATGGAGGTGACCATTTTTTATGTTAATGTACCTAGGATAAGATGAGGAACAAAGGTTATTCCCCTCAGTAAATAACTTTTTAACAACATATTCATGCAATGGTTGATAATTATCAAGCCTAATTCCAATATTTACCCATATAACTATCAGGTATTTTGTTTGAACATCCAATTTCCATTTTGATAGATACAGGGGCTACATAATATTTTATAGCTCCTAGAATTCCAAATAAATTATCTAGGAAAGTTAGTGTAATGGTAAATGAATGGTTGGTATAATATGGAAATGAATCTAAAGTTTAGGTTGACAAGTTTTTAGTTGAATTATAAATTAGGTTTCCATAATTCACAATGATTGTGAATCTTTATGTAGCACTAGGGTCATATGATGTGATATTAGGAGTCAACTAGCTTAAGAAGCACAAAGTCAAGGTTCAATTTTATCTGAAAAGAGTAGAGTGTCTTGATGATTCTAGAAATTAGATACTAATTTAGGGTGAGAAAATGGAGTTAAGTATTAGGTATATTTCTACAATGCAACTCATGAAATCCCAGGGTAAGGGATGTCAAGCATTTATTGTCAAGATAAATGAAATGGAGGAAACTAAGGAACCATTAATTGAAGATTATCCTTTCCTTAAGGATTTTCATGATATGTTTTCAAAAGAAATGTCAGGATTTCCTCCTAAAATGGAATTTTACTTATCTATTGATATCAAACCAAGATTAGAACCTCAATCTAAGGATTTGTATTGAATGACAACCACTTAATAGTAGAATTGAAGGCACAAATTCATGAATTATTATCCAAATGAATGATTAGACCAAGTGTATCACCATGGGTTGCACCATTTATTTTCATTAAGAATAAAGATGGCACTCTTTGACTTTGCATTGATTATATAATGTTGAATAAAGTGACCATCAAAAATAGGTATCCACTATCTCAAATATATGATATTTTTTATCAAATGCAAGGATAAATGGTCCTTTTAATATTGATCTTAGAGATAGATATCATCATTTAAGGATAAAAGATGAAGATATTCTAAATAAATAATTTTGAACTTATTATAGGTATTACAAGTTCACAGTATTACCATTTGGATTAATGAATGCACCTGCAGCATTCATGAATCTCATGAATAGTATGTTCAGAGATTACCTAGATCATTTTATTTTGGTCTTTTTAGATGATATTATTATATAATCTAAGGATGAAGAAGAGAATATTTAACATTTATATCACATTTTTCAATGTTTACAAAATCACAAGATGTATGTAAAATTATCTAAGTGTGCATTTTTCCAAAATCAAAGTGTAATATATGGGACATATTATCTTAACGAATGGCATTGTTATTGATCTCGATAAGATAAGAGCCACTATGGAGTGGTTGGCACCAAGGAATGTGCATGAGGTTAGGAGTTTCATGGGATTAGTGGGCTATTACAAGAAATTTGTCTTAAATTTTCTAAGATAGCTAATTTGATTACTTCTTTGTAATGTAAGAATTAGTGTTTTATTTAGTCAAATAAATATGAAGTAGTTTTTTAGGAATTGAAAAGAAGGCTTACTTCAACACTAGTGGAGTTCCTAATCCCAATGGTCAATTATTAATTATCATAGATGCATTTAGGGATGGACTAGGAGGACCCCTTATGCAGGATGGTGCAGTAGTAACTTATGAGTCAAGGAAGCCAAAGCCTTATGAGGTAAATTATGCCCCTCATGATATTGAACTTACATAAATTATTCATGATTTATAATTTGGAGACATTATTTGATGGGAAAATTTTTTGAGCTCAAGATTAATAACTTGGGACTCAAATACATTTTTTCCCAACAAAATTTGAATGCTCATCAGAGGCACTAGTTAGAGTTTTTTTTTTACTATGACTTTAATATCAATTATATCAAAGGTAAAGAGAATAGATTTATTGATGCTTTGAGTCATAGAAGGTACATAGTAGTTATAGCTACTATCAAGATTACTTTTTGGGATTATGTGATCAATTTCTCACTAGGGGACAAATTCTATGATCAATTCAAGAAAGCTTTGTATGAAAATGCTCAAAATCTTAGGTATAAAGGATACAACATAGAAAGTGATAGTATTTTGTGTTATAATAGAAGGATGTATATGTCAGATTATAAAAATATGAGGATCACAGTGCTAAAGGAACTACACAATTCCTCATATTTAGGACATCTAATAGTAACCAAGCTTATGGCATAGATTAGACCACTTTATTTTTGGAGGGGAATTAATAAAGATACAGTAGAGTTCATGTCACATTGTCTAGAATGTTAGCGAGTGAATGTTGAGCATGTGCATCTGACTGGATTATTATATCCACATTACATACTAGAGTGGAAATGTTAAGTGATCAATATGGACTTTATCCAAGGATTACCATTATCATATAATAAGCACAACATGATCTTGGTTGTAATTAATACATTAACCAAGGTAACACATTTTATCCAAGATATTTGATCGATGATGCACCAAGTCTTATAAATAAATTCATAAAGGAAGTGTATTAGTTGCATGGATTTATAGAAAATATCATATCAAATCATGATTTAATAATAACTTCTATATTTTGGTTAACTCTAAATTCAACTTTGGGTACATAACTAAATTTTAGCACTACATATCACCCATAGACTAATGGTCAAATTGAGTGAGTTAATTAGGTGTTAAAATATCTTATTCATATGTATTGCATGGATCATTAATATAAATGAGAATAATAACTTCCATTGGTTGAGTTTGCCTAAAATAACTCATACCAATTTGATTTGAATATGGCACCATTTGAAGCACTTTATGGGAGAAGGTGCAAGACACCAATCAATTGGGATAGGTTGGAAGACAAGGTAGTTTTTAGACCTAAAATTCTTTCAGAATGGAATAATAGATTAAAATAATCAGGCAAAGATTGGCCAAGGATAATGATAGGCAAAATAGCTATGTTGATTTGAAGAGAATAGTTGGTAGTTTGCAGTAGGTGATAAAGCATTTTTGTGTTAAATTGCAAAAAAACTCAATTAAATTTGAGAAGTCAGCAAAACTTTCACAAAGATATGTGGGACCTTTCAAGGTTTTATAAGTGGTCAATCATGTATAATATATGCTTGAATTACCACTATCCCTATCTCTATTTCTTTAGGTCTTCCATATATCTTATCTTAAGAAGTATATAATTGATCCTTTGTATGTGTTGGATTGGAATTCTTTGCAAGTTTTGGATCCTGGGGTGGTCACGATAGAACCAATTAGAGTAATTGACACTCATAAAATTTGTTTATGTAATAAATATGTGTTATAGTGTAAGGTTTTATGGGACTAATACTCTAAGGATAGTGTTACTTGGGAGGACTATGATGAGTTCTATAGGCTATTTCCATATTTGTTTGCTTGATTTGATACTAGATACTATATTTTTATTTTGTTAAACTTTGTTTGCTATTTAGAACTATTATTTAAATAAGTGTCATTGAGATGATGACCAATTTTAGGGGGAAGGATGTTACATCTTGATTCTATCACTAAATTGATTTACCTAATTATCCATGGATTAATAAGGTTGATTAAAATCAATTTTTATTTTTTAACTAAATTATAAGTCATATGATGTTATGAGATAGATGTATATTACTTATATTTCATTAGTTAATTATTTTAAGATAATAAATTAGGGATTATTTATATTATTAGTATGTTACATTTTTTTTATAGCATAGTTTTATATATATCATGATATACTTGACTAACTACCTTGTTGTCATGAGATGGATGTAGGAGAATTTATCCTTCAAAGTATGACAGAGGGAGAGCATCATCAGAGAGGGTGACATAGATAGAGATAGTGAATGATGATATAAAAATTGCTAAGACCCCTACACACACCATATTAGATTAAAAAAATTATATACATTATGTGTTTGGATTATTAGATATTAGAGTTTACATGTTTTAAATGTTAGTACAAAGTTATGGAATAAATCTTGTCTGTGATTGCATTTTATACATAGACTCAGTACTTGATGTTGTAGTAATATTACATGAGGTTACCTTAATTATGTTTGTCTATGATTTTTAAGAATAAATAAAATAAAAGATATCTAATTGATATTATATATATAGACTAGTATATTATCTTTTAAAACATCATTAAATATTTAGCTTATTATTATTGATATTTGAGAATATCAATATAAGTTAGGCTATTAAAATAAAGTAAGACATGTATATAGCCTTTATGTATACTATTAATTGATTAAAATAATTATCTTTTTATTGGAATCAATTATATATTTATCTATCTTTTGATAAAGAGATAATTATGTTTGTTTTATTTTATATTCAAGGAGATTAAACTATCCTAAAAATACTAACCTAAGAGTTAAGTCTAATCTAATCCTAGTCTTTGATTGCTACGCATGAGACTACGTTAAAAATTAGAAGTATGGATATCATTATGTTAATGATTAATGTAGACTTGTGTAGTGGTTATACTTGGGGACTTATATTGAAGTGATCATGTAAAAAACATTAAATAAATAAAATATTTGATAAAGTTTGAAAGAGAGAGAAATTAGGGATTCTAGTATGTTTAATGGAAAGATAACTATAGATTAGTGGAGTTTAAAGGAAAATTTTGATATTGTGTATGGAATGAAAAATGAGTAAATAGTGGCATGCAAAGTTTCAATAGAAGGAGGTCATCGAGGAAAAATAATGAGTTATGAAAATTAAGTAGATACATGAAAAATAAAGGAGGAAAAATACAGAGTAGCAAAACAAAGGGATTTCAAGTTCTTGGAGTTTCAAATCAGAGCATTGAGAAGGTTAGTATTGTTTTTCCATTCAATTGCAAAAGGAAATTATATGTATGATTATAATACTTAGGGTATGGGAATGGAATATAGTTTCAAATGGATATAGGCTTAGCCCTATGTATGGCTTGACCATCCATAGAGCTAACCCATTATCCTCAAATCCTAAGTGTTTAGATTTGAAATGATGTTAAACCATAGGGTTAAATGAAGTTTTAAAAATAAATAGCATATTACCCTAGTTCAAAAAAAAGATAACCTAAGAAAAGATATATGTAAACAAAGAGTGAGTTTTTGTTAAAACATATTACATCTACATATTTAGTTATAATATGGGAGTAGTGAATTATCCTTGTTTTAGAAAGATATCAACTGAGTCAATAAAATTTTAAACGGGTTTTCTATCTAGGGAAAATATGATACTATTATTTTATTATGAATATATCTTAGTGACAATCAAAATATAGATAAAATAGAGTTTTGTATGTGTTGATAAAATATCTAGAAATAAGACATGTTTATTCATGTATATACTAGGGTTATACTTCTTATCAAGACTATGGAAATGTTGAACAGGTTTTAAAAAGGGGTTGCATTATGTGTATCATATGTGACATAGAAACCATGTACCATATGTGGCAATAAACATATATAGACTGTATCATATTGTTTAAAATGGAGTTTATACAAAATACAGTATGGATATTTATATATAATCTATGTATAAAAATTTATCTAAAGGATATATAGGAAATGTATTCTTTAAAATTTAAGAAAATATATATATATACTCAAATCTACATATAACTGAATAAGGTAGACATTTATATATATATATATGAAAGTCACACAGATTTGTGGGATAAGGTATTCATATGAACATAACTCTTTTGTTTTAAAATCTATAAATGAATGCATATGAATGGACTATGTAGTAAGACATACAGTCACGATTTGTGAAAATTAAGTATACTACATATATTTATACACATACTAGATTGTATGATTTATTATGAGACATATGGTTATATGTGTGTGAGCAAGATTATAGGAACTGCATGCTTTTGAAACAAACCAGTCTTAATCATTGAATTCGATTTATGACCTGAGAAAATAAGAAGTCAAATAAGTTATGATTAGAAATGGAAATCGTGAGGGTTTAATTTAAATTGAAAACATATTTCACTATGTTAAGGAAATTATTGATTATTTCTCCATGGTACTTGGTTATTTAGATCATTAAATAAATGACTTGAACTTTGGAAATAGTAGAAATATAAGATTAGGAATAAAATTGAGCCTAGTTGGATTCATAATATTTGATGTTAATTTATGAGAACTTGGGTTTTGGAAATATTAAGGCCCTATTTATTCTCAACCCTTTTATTGAAAGTTTTATCTTTTAGGCTTTAAAAAGAATGACTAATAAGTTTTGTTAGTAGGTTAGAATGTTAATTGTAAATTAAATATTATATATTATGGGATATATATAATATGATCATATAAATATATGAAATACATGTATAAGAGAACCTAGGTTTTCCTATACACGTATATCTTATATTTATAGAATAGGTAGTATGCCTATAGTTATAGTAGTGACTAATAAGTTAAGTCATTAAATCCTGAAGGATAAGGAACTATAATTATACGAACATAGCCTAAGTTACAAAAAGGATGAATAAGTGAACGTTAATAAATCTTTATGAAAATTGTGAATGTTGGTTATATTGAGTGGTATGAACTTTAGGTTATGAAAATGTTAATTTTTTGCTTAACATTTACTAAAAGAAAATAGACTCTTGGAATGACTTGTATTATACCCGTATGGTAAATAAACTTGTTTGTCATAAATATTGTTTATGTGATAAATAATATAAATGAGGTTCATTCATATATTTGATGGACTAAATGTTGTGTATGCACCTAAATTCACTTGCTTCATTTAACATCACTAATATCACTATTAGTCGATACTAATTCTACTTATCTAATTTATCTCATCTAATCCCATCCTAATATCACCCTTTTCTAATCATTTATCTAACATGCTCTTCATTCCTCTTCATTTACTAATCTTAGTCCTATCCCACTTATTTATTAATTCCTCTAATCATCTTTTTATCCCATTCTAATCTATCTTATCTATTATTTGGGAATTTTAAATTCCCAAAGCTCACCTCCCTACCTATTCCTAGGCTCTCCTACACCCCTAGTCCCTAATCACCTACATAATCCTTATATAATCCTATACTCAATCCTAATTAACCCCTAAGAGGATGCTAGAGTTATCCAATTCTAGAATCTTCTCATTGTCACCCTTCCTCTCTAGAAGCCTCTAAATCTAAAGGCTTCCAAAGAATTTTTAATTCCTTTTAATCTTTCCCTCCACATTCTATATAAACAAGCCTCTCCTCTTTGGAAACTAACTTGAATTCTCATGCCATATCCATGTTAAAGGAGTAATCAACTCATGAATCTATAAAGTCTTCATGCTCACATAATCAAATCATTAATATACTAAGTCTATGCCAATTCAAGTCCTTGAATTCATCATCCACATCCATGATCAAGCAATCCTAATGTTAAAATTCTGAGTCTAAGGTAATCTCAACCCTATCTTCTTATTTTTAATCCATTTAATCATGGTTTGGAGTAATTTGATTTAGGATTTGACTTTAGTTTTGAATTGTATATTCATTTATTTGCATTTGGTTCTAATGGCTCTAGATCTTACTTTGGTAGTTGGACATTTTGGGTTTTTGATGAAATTGTGTAATCAAATCTATTGTGCTCAATTTTTTTATTGCATTTTGGTGACCATGGTGGGACCAAAAGCTCTACAAATTAATTTTAATACAAGTCATAATTTTTTGTATATGATCCTTTGATTCCTTCTTGTTGTTTTCACTTTATATTTCAATATTATTTTTTTCTTATTGTAGCATTTTCCCTAAAAGGATATACTCTATTTTTCCTCTATTTGTAAAAGAAAACACTTAGCATTAGGTTTTACAAGGATCAAATATTTTTTGTCTTGTTTTACCCTACAAATTTGGTTGTAAATTCATAGCTAATGGCCATTATTTGGGCCTATGTTTGTGATATGTATTAAAATTTTGGAAAGTTCAAGATCCAACCAAAGACAAAGAGAGAGTCATTTCAAACAAGAGAAAATCTTGTGAGTGATTGGAGTCATGTTAAAGACTAAAAATTTTCAACTTAGTTTTTGTGCATTCTATTTAATGTGAGTATAAACACATTCTATTAAATCATTTTGTCAAATAGATTGATCTCCATATCATGTTCCAATGCTCCCCTATTAACGTAGACAAATTTTTCTATGTTTGGTTTTACATAGCTTGCTAAAGATTACTAAGTTTGGTTTTACATATGCTAATTGTATGTACTTAAAAATATTGCAAGGATTTTCAAATAGCCCATTTTGTCCATATCCAACTATTAATGGCCATCTATAAGGCCACATGTCTTTGAGACATTTTTTGTGTCTATTTCCCCATCCTGTGTACATGTTTATCAAGGGTGTTTTTGGCTTTACACCTACAAATTATGTTTGATTAAGAACTTCAAAATATTCTCACACCCTAAAAATTGTTGTAGTCCTTGAAACCATACTCCTATAAGATATTTTTTCAAGAAGGTCACAAATTTTTTTGTGCTTTAGATATAGCAGGGGTTGAGGGCATTGTATAAATTCTACATTGTGCGAGTTTGTTTCACCTCTTCCTTTTTGGCTCAAAATATTTGATCAAATGCCACATATTACAAGGAAGTTAGAAAAGGAAAGTGGTTGATCTATGTATGTAATCAGGATTACAAGTTAATAAATTGTCAATATCACCCAATGGGATGTGGGCATAATACCAAGATTTGATACCCACCCATTCCTCTATTAATCATTTTGCTTAGCTATTCAGTCGGTCAAACACTATAATTTCTCCTCCTGAAATGGTCATAATCATCTAGGTGTATATAGGGAGAAGAGAGACTTCTAATAGTAAGTAGATAATTATCTTTAGGATGATGTTGGGTTTTGAACCTTAAACTTGTTATACACATTTTCCCATGCCAATGATTCTGGTGTCCTCTATGCACTATAAAAACATCCTCAGTGGCATTCTTATTAGACCTTTATAGCTAGTGTAATTCCCATTTTTTGCCTTGAGACATGTCCATCAAAAACAATCAAAATGTTAATTGAAACACCCTCCTTTCTAACTCTAAGTTCAGAGCATTAATTGGAAAATTATAAAGAGATGATTCAGTTGGGTATGCCCAAACCAATCGTTGACCTGTCTGTTGAAAAAATTAAATGAGGAATTGATTTAATGGATTAAGGCATTTTTGTAAGCCGTAGTCATTTTAAAGTTTTCATTCTCTTTCCATAAAATTTTGTCATTTTGTGATGGGGTCAAAATAAAACTAATTAAATACTAAGTATTTCAAATAGTCTTAACTAGATAGTATGTGTAGTGTCATTAAGTAAGTAAAAAAACTTTGTCAATAATAATTAGTCTTATTTTTTAAAGTCTTTTATTAGTCTCATTTAGTAGTCATTTTCTTCTTTTAGTAAGTTATTTTTTTGGTCTACGGTAATCATAGTATGTCATGTGCCTAGAAAATACATCAATTAAATATTTATTTTGTCACAATAATAATAAAGACCATATCATAAAAGCATAAGTTATAAATATTGCTTTTAAATAATAATTATCTTGTCAGGTTTCTAACCTATAGGTAATATGATTATCAAAGACAAAATTATCAAATTATTAAAATTCACTTTGCAGGTTACCCCTCAAGGTTTTTAATTGAAACTACTGATCGCTTGTTTTGTAAGTTTTCCTTTTATGAGCACCACTTGAAACTACTAACCATTTCTTGTAGGCCACTTGTCAAAGATATTTTGGCACCTTAAAAACAATTTTATTTGTTCAATATTTTTAATCAATTTATTTTGTATATATCATCTTATGTATATATCACACATCTAATTAATAAATTAATTAATCACATTTTATCTTGATTTTTTATCACCTAAGGG
This sequence comes from Torreya grandis, assembly GCA_037957365.1. Classification (NCBI taxonomy): domain Eukaryota; kingdom Viridiplantae; phylum Streptophyta; class Pinopsida; order Cupressales; family Taxaceae; genus Torreya; species Torreya grandis. The sequence continues at coordinate 1,514,248 of JARHVA010003537.1, read as the reverse complement.
ATACAATGGTGTATGCTCTCCTCCTTGTGTCTCTATGATGATTCTTAGAGGATCAAAATCCACCAACAAGCCCTCTCATTTTTATTTTCTAGGGGAAACATGACATCAAATTGACACCCATGCACTTGTCATAGTCTTAGGGGGATAGTGGAAATGGATTTCACCACCACACACTAATCCACACTCTATGTTTTGATAGAGTATAAATATAAAGGACAATTATCATTAGGCTAAGCGGTTGACCCCATATAGGTCATTCATGAAGGGGAAGATTTAACTCTCTAAACCAACCATTAGCCAGTACCCTACATAAAATTGGGCTCCATTATACCTTCATGTATATTAAGTACTCCCCTAAAAAAATTATACAAACCTATCTTAATACCTTTTGGCCATAATAGGCTATCTGCTACTGAAGTCAGTATCATCTCCCAAGTGACCATCATGTGAAGATAGAATTGAGAGAGTTTGAGAAATTTTATAACATGTCACCAGCCTACAACCTCACCTTTGAATCCATTAGATTGTGTGGTCATCAGGTTACACACCTTTGAGTTTACTAATCATAGGTTTATGGTCTGCTTTCTTGGGTGTGTGTCATGCTAGACTAGTGTTATTTGTGAACCAAGTTAGCCTTTCACCCAAACTTATATATACCTATCTAGGTTATTTTCACATATCATATTGTATATCCTTGCTTCATCATTATATCATCGTGTACATCCTTGTCATCATCCCATTATACATAATGTCTTTTGTAAATCCTTTTACATGTCTCATACGATCTCCCATCACCACCTTGTCTTAATCCCCTTCTAGTCTCACCATATCCACCTGTCATTGGTCATACCCCCATTACTCACATATCCTAATCACATCTTTTCATCCACATATTTTCTTAATTCCACTCTATCCATAATCAATCATTTTATTTTAACTTGCCTTTGCCTAGTCACCTCATCCCCCATCTAGTCTAACCTCATACTATCTTATCTTAGTTGGCTCTTTAAGTCACATACATGTTCAAACCATCCCCATCTCATTTACATTTCCCCTTATAATTCCATCATCCCATCATTACATCACCACTTTCCTTCCATTTATCCTTCATCACATAGTCCCATCCCATCCAGTCCATCCATATCATCCTATCACTCTAGTCTACTATCACTCATCATTTGGTCAAATCTCATACCTAGTCAATATCCTACTATAATCTTATCACTTTATAATTTTCAATATAGCATCCAATCATCATCAATATATTATATATCTTACCTACTAATAACTATCACCCATCCAACCATCATCTTACTAGTTTGAACCTAGGCACTCATCAAATCCCCAATCATGTTACTTGATTGAAAACTAGGCATTATCGATAGATCACTAGCACTTATTTTACTATCAATCTAAAATATAATCCTAGTCCTACATCATCTCAATCACATTTCATCCACCTCATCTTCATCATTACTAGTCATACTAGCTCGGTAATTTAGACCTACCTTGTTCAAGAGACCATATATAATCCTTAGTCTACCTCTACATCGGCCCCCTTCATCATCCATGTTTTATCATCCATCCTAATGAAGTTAGACCATATTATCATAGAATAATACATATTTTCCAACAAGCATGAGATCCTCTTATGACTCCTTAAGATGGGTGTCCTACTTCCCAAAGGCCTTGACCCCATTCAGCTCAATTTACCTCAAGTCCAAACCCATTCATGTGAGTCCCATTCCATTCCTCCATCCACTGGTCATAGCCCATCATCTCCCCCTTCTTACACTAACAAAGGGAATCCAATCTTGGCCACCTCATCTACAACCAATCCATCCATCCAGTCGAGTCAGCAACTATTTGATCAAAAGTCCAATGCTTCCACATCTAAGTCACCAGCGAAGAGAGCCCTTATACTCCTCTTCCTATATCCTTCAAATCCCTCTTCTAGTAACTTATTTATAATAACATGATGGTTTATCCACCCATACGACATCTTGATCCCACCAAGCCTAATCCATCTAGGTATAAAGCTAATCAATATTGTGTATATCACCAAACTTAGGGGCGTATCATTAATCAATGTTAAAATTTCCAAGATTATGTTTAAGACCTCATTGACCATGGTGATGTAGAAATTGAGGATGAACCAGATGCATTTATATCCCTAGGTGAATAAGAATAAGAGTTCCGAGATTCCATTCTTGATCATGATCAATCCTTTCCTTTTCTTATCCAAGGTCAAAACACCACATCTATCTATCATGGTCCCCCCATATTTGATAAATCCTCCATCAAATATGAGTTTATTCCCCATGAACCTAATCTTAATCATTCTTTCCATGAGCTTATCTTTGTTGAATCCATTATCTCTCTACTATCTTCCCTCACCCATCATATCAAAAACCCCATGTTGAGAGGTCAATTATGAATAATGAATCTTATACTAGAAGCATTACATCATGTACATTAGAGTTAACATCAAAGCCAATACAAGTCTTATCTACATCAGGATCATGTACAACACCAATATCCAAATCAGATCCCTTATTAGAAACATCATCCCTCATTGATATTGTAGCAAATGTTGATAATGCATGTATTTTTTAGGACACCTCTAATCTAAATATCTCTAATATGTTACCAAGCATACCTTTGAATCCCAATTGAGATGTGAAGTTATAATAGAGTTCTTTTAAGATTTATCTATTGAAGATTATCAGTTTGAAAATGATCCTACTTTGGATGCATATATTATAGTTAGTTTTAGTGATCCTTTTTTTGATCTTGAGGAGATTTTCTTCAAATACAAAATTAGGTCTCCTAAGAACCCCTATCAGGACCATGTTTCCCCATCACCACTCATTGACCTCATCACATCATCTCCCCCACCTCCATTCATAATAGATCCCTTAACTCCCATCAATGATCATTTAATCACATTCCTACATAAGGCTAAATAGGAACATACATCATTGGACCCTTGAGTAATATATTATGTGGCATAAATACAAAGGTCCAAGACCATATTCTAGAATTCAATCATAATAATCAAGTCATCTTTGATACCATCAGTCAAAATCAAGAAACATCAAATCATTGTCCTAATCAAAAGGTATGTTCCCTTAGTGAAGCCCAAAATTAGGCACTAAGGGATTGTCAAAGTCAAAATAATCATAATCTATTAAGTCAAAAATTAGTCTCCCTTGGTTAAGCCTAAAATAAGTCACCAAGGGGTAGTCAACGTCAAATCCAGACAAAAAATCAAAATCATTATTAGCATAGCTAATAACCCATCAAATAATCAGATCAGAGATGAACAACAAAGTCAAATAATCTTGGATCTCTTACAATCTTTTGTCAATTGGCACTGATCAAATGTAGAATCTCTAGCAACTCTAATGATGTAGGCAACTACTAGTCCTAATCCCCAATCACCCATCACCCACAATCCCATCAAGTCCTACCATCCATTCTAGTCCAATACACCACCATCAGCATCAAGAATTAATCAAATCCATGCTTCACATCACCTTCCTAGGTAGCATCATCTCTCCTAGGGGTGATAAAGACACCTAGTCTATCTATTTGGATTAGTCTCAATCAAGAACCATTGAAGGCTATTAGGACATCCAAGAATCTGACATCCATCACATGGTTTTCACATCACATATATCTAAAATAGGCATTTGCTAAATATCAACTAGTGTTAGCATTCTTGCATCTCATACCCATATCTAATAAATTGATATGCCCAAAATTCAAAAAAAACATTCATCCAATGATGAAAACCACTCTTCAAGTACCTTGGGCAAGTAACATGATGAAAACTAGTTTACGGCATCTTGGTAAAATAATCTATTGTCTAAATTGTACCTCATCACTTAGGGGTAAAATCTATCCTTTTTAGCCATCACACCCATCCCTTGTCAATCCCATGAATAACATATTCCTCTATCCATATCACACATCCTATTGTGTTGATCATTCCCTTCTAGTCTTGACCTTTGTAAATATGAGGAAGGTGTCTTGAGAAATGTGTTGGAATCATCTTAGGCATTCAGGTAACTAAACATCTAGTTCTTTAACAATGTGGTCATTGGTAATCCCTAGTCCCTTATTCCTTAGTCATCATCCCTTTTACCATATCACCCTCATCTTCTTTTTTTCCCATTCATCATTCCATTCATCCTCATCTTGGTTACTAGGCTTGATATTCCCTTTGCTAGTAACCCCATTTATATAGTGTACATATATATCCCAAAAAAGACACAAAATTTGAAATATTTCAAAAACCCTAAAAATTGTAAAACTTAACAAATTCAAAAATAGTCCATCGTGTCTTTTCTTATGCCTTTTCCTTAGTCACATCCATCTCCATGTCTTATTCTTAACTAGGGGAAAATCTAGTCTATAACGAGTTAGTATTGACTTAGTATCACTTTCACCTGCTCAGTCTTATGTATTTAATATCAATATAAATATGTTTATCCTAATACTAATGCAATTACATATATCCAAATCCTCATCCAAGTCCCTCATCTATTCTAAATCCATATCTTTATCCTCATCCACATGACTAGCATTGTCCAAGTCCATACTTTGTCCAATTTCTTATCCTAAACCTAATTCTAGTCCCCATATCCAAATCCTCCTCCAATTACCTCCCCTAATTAAAAATCCATATCCACTTCTATATCCTTACTTAAGTCCTAATCCTAATCGTGATCATCCAAATTCTCATAGTCCATATCCACATCCATATCCTTACCTACGTCCTAATCCTAATGATCATCATTAGTCTAGTCTACATCTAAGTCTATATTAAGTCCATAATCACATTATAATCATCTTAGACCAACCAATCACCCAATAACTCATCCCATCATTATATTATACATTATGACACCGCATGTCAATACTTGTGTGTGTTACTTGTCTATTTTATTTGGCTTGTTTGCATGTAAATATTTGATTGTCTTTGTCTTTTAAGACTATGTTACATTATGTCTCTTTTTATCTATTAGATAATTAATGAGGATTTTATGATGTCACCAAAGCTACAATAATGCTTATAAGTGCCCTCTATGATGTAGAGTTCACTATTCGTTGATCCGAGCAATAATTCAGGTGATGGTCCTACCCCAATTAGAGGTAAGACTTTTGAGAGCCATAACTTTTGCACCATAGCTCTGTTTGACTCCTCATTTGAACCATTATAAAAATAATAATTATGGTAACACTATGAGATGTCATGTATCTCTACTTAATGGGTTTTGACCCCTAAAAAACAAATGAAAGTGCCCTAAATTTCAATTTTAGTAGTGCAGTCTAAAAATAGTAAGTTTCTAAAAATAGTAATTTATCAAATTTTGTATTGGTTTAATTCATCTAAGTTAAACCATTTCATCTCCCTCAATATTGGTGACTTTACACATCCTCCTCATACATTCAAAAATATGTATAAATAGATATGTAGCCTAAAAAGGAAAATAGACATCTCTTCCTAGAGATAGGCATATGTTGTATCTATAATTTTGAGCAATAAAACATCTCTTCTCAGAGATAGCATTATTATTTGTGTATTCTTGAAATATTATTTAACCAATACTTTTGATTTTTGGATCATTCTCTCCCTTTTCTACACTTTTACACAATGTCATCCTGGTTAAACTTATATCATGGGGCATATTGTCAAGTACCATATTTATAAGATTACTTAGATTGTGATGAGCCTTATGAAAGTTGTGATGGTTTGATCACATATACCCACATCATTTATCTAATCATCCTTATTCCCATCACTAATATAATCCTCTTACCTCATATGAGTAACACCCAATATTTTATCCTCATCTCATATTTTGAGTCATATTCTCTAATTACTAATCATCATCCTCATCATCATTACCTTCAAATCAATCATTATTATTTATCTTTTACTCAGAACTATATTAGCTTGAGGTCTTTTCAGACTATGTAGGTAACACTTGGTTAATTTTAAGTGCCCAAGGATATCTCAACCACTCTCACACACCTTCCCCATCATTCATCATTGCATCTCTTATGTCCCTCATTATCCTCATGTTTTATATCAATCAAATATTTGAGCTATAATATAAATCAATAATTTGATCAATCACCATCCCCATAATCATCTCTTTAATCTTTTTGTCAATTGCCTGCACCTATCGATTGGGTCTGACATATCACAACATCCATATTTTCTTCCATCATCACTGATTGTTCAATTTATCATATATCACTCCCTTGTATGTGTCCTTAATAGGGGCATCATCATTATTAATTGCATTGTGCCTCATTGATTTTAATTTCAATCTAATTCTTCTTCTTTGTCTTTTGGTCACTCGATCCTATCATTTTTTTTGTTTCATTTCCTTCATCATAATATTTGACTTTAGCTTTGAGATACACTCATCATTAATCTTATCAAATCATCATCTTATCCTAGCCTATATCTCTCCCTCACATGTGTCCTTGTTTGGGATACATTTAAAGCTTGTGGCCTTTTATCCTATCATCATGTTATAATTGATTTCCCCTTGGGATGTATCAACAACCATGATGTAATCATTTCCCCTCCATATGCATGTCTTTTTTAGGGGCATCATTAACCTGTAACTCACTACTCAATTTAAGTTCATTTTATTCATCATCTATCTCACATCTAGCATCCCATCCCCTTGTTTATCCATCACATCCCACCTCTAGTTTCCTCTTTTGAGTGGCCATCTATCTCATTCTTCCCTATATGTCCCCTCAAGGGGGTGTCATATCCACTAACATCATCTAGTAACACTCATCTATGACATGATTTTTTCTATGACATGGTTTTTATTTGAAATACCATTACTCCTTCCACTTTACTTCACTTGTAATGCACTTTCAAAGAAGGGAAAAATATTTACACCTAAATTTTCTTGCTTCATTTAATGTCACTAATATCACTATTAGTCGACACTAATTCCACTTATCTAATTTATCTCATCTAATCCCATCCTAATATAACCCCTTTCTAATCATTTATCTAACATCCCCTTCATTCATCTTCATTTACTAACCTTAGTCCTATCCCACTTCTTTGTTAATTCCTCTAATCATCTCTTTATCCCATCCTAATTTATGTTATCTATTATTTAGGAATTTTAAATTCCCAAAGCTCGCCTACCTACCTATTCCGAGGCTCTCTAACACCCCTTGTCCCTAATAACTTACCTAATCCCTATCTAATCCCCTACTCAATCCTAATTAACCCCTAAGAGGATTCTAAAAAAAATCAATTCTAGAATCCTCTCTATTCTCACCCTTCCTCTCTAGAAGCCTCTAAATCTAGAGGCTTCTAAATAATTTTTAATTCATTTTAATCCTTCCCTCCATATTCTATATAAATAAGCCTTTCCTCCTTGTAAACTAACTTGAATTCTCATGCCATATCGATATTAAAAGATCAATCAACTCATTAATCCAGAAAGTCTTCATGCCCACATAATCAACTCAGCAATATACTAAGTCCATGCCAATCTATGTCCTTGAATCCATCATCCACATCCATGATCAAGAAATCCTAATGTCAAAATTTTGAGTCTAAGGTAATCTCAACCCAATATTCTTGTTTTTTATTTGTTTAATCATGGTTTGGAGTAATTAACTTTAGGATTTAAGTGTAGGTTTGAATTGTTTATTCATTCATTTGCATTTTGTTTTATTGGCTCTTGATCTTAGGTAGTTGGACATTTTGGGTTTTTGATGAAATTATGTAATCAAATGAAGTGTGCTCAAATTTTATACTATAATATGTATACTAATTATTTTTAAAATTACCATATGTTTGTACTTACTAGAAGAATAATTACATAAACCTATTGATTACAAATATATGTTAACCAAATCTAGCATTAGTGGTTCTAATTAAGTAGTGAGATGGACTTCACTAGCTTAATTAGCATCATCAATGTTAGATGAAGGTAATCCAATCAAGTGGTGTGTATGAATTTGACTGATCTTAGAGATCGTATGTTATTTTAAAACTTTGGCCAAAGTAATGTTTAGATAGACATTGTCCTTTTATATGTATGATTTACATGCGTGTACGATATCATCTTAGAATATATTTATTTATGATACACATCATGTATTAGGAATCTTATAGCACATAGGGTACTAGCATGTCTCTCTGGATTCTCCCACCATCACTATCTACCCATGCATGAAGAGAGGACCTTTCCCTATGTAGAGGATTTTTTAGGGGATAGATGGTCCATGTTTGGTTTGGAAAAGTGCTCGAATGATGCTCTCCCTCATCACTATAGTACTTACATGGCGACTACACTTTAATATATCAATGATACAGGAGTTAGTGTGACTCAATCTCTATAGAGTATTGTATCTATTATTGTACTTATATTGAGGTAGCATGCTTTATAGAAATGTAATTGATTATTATTATAGATTGACAGTAGAGGCTATATTATTGTAATAGTCATGGCTAGATTTCATTATGATTACTTTCCTTATGCAATTATGATTATTTACATAAGTTTATAGTGATCAATAAATATAGTTGTTAATGTTTACTTAATTTTGATATGCTTAGTTAAGTATGTTGAAAATCACTAATTAGATTCTCGTGGTGTAATCTAATGAAATAATAAGTGTTGAGTTATTTTATTTTATTTTTAAGTACTACATTATTCTAGTAAATCCCTGTGGGGATGCTACTTAATGATTATGTGAATGATGATCATGCCGATGTGAATGAATGTAATGATTATGATTGTTATGATTATATATGTGATGATTTCAAGGATTGTTATGCTAGTGATGTATCTTTAAACAATGGTATTGAAGGAGAAGTACACCAATTTAATGATATAATCTAAGAGATTAGTTATCCTTCCCCTACCATAGACATTTCCACTAGTCATGATAGAACAAGAAGAAAGTGAGAAAAAACTAACCAACATACTTTTTATACTACTAGTTTACAATTAGAAAAGATGATAAATTAAAAAATGGATAGATGATATACATGTTACTTTTCATCATGATATACCTTGAAGGGATGTTTATAAATTTAATTATTATTCCAATTACATGACATGTGATGATAATTATTATATTGATATGATATGTAATGAAATTCCTAAATGTAATGATTATCTTATTTATATGAACTATGATGATACTCATATTGACATGAAATGTGATGATATTTCTAAACCACACAATGATCATGTTTCTAACAATATGGAATGTGATCATGTTTCTAAGTAATATAATGATAGGGATAATTCTAATGAGTCTTTTATACCCATATTTAAGATATATGGGAAATTAAACCTATCAATTAACCTTTCCAACCTATAACCATGTTTACTATCTATATAGTGTCTATGATGCATGAAATGGGTGATATCCAAAAATAAGATGTTGACTTATCCTCATAGTCTATAGAATATAATTTTAAGTTTGATAAAAATGTCATATTAGGCCAACCTATAGTATGAAGGATACTCAATCATCCATATCCACGAGAATTTATTATGCCCACATTTTAATTTTTTAATGTATATGCAGATCCTTATACCGACCTTACACACTTTATGTCTTCTCTGGGAGAATATTCATGTGATGCTCAAGAGTATTACTATAGAAAATTTCATTAAATTTTAAGAGTTAAATATTTAGATCGGTTCCATAATATGCCTAGTGGTTCTATAGATTTCTTTTTAAAACTAGAAGATGTTTTGGTATCTCATTTTAACAAGAATAGAGGTCTTAGATTAACATTGGAACATCTCCAAAACCTTCGATAAGGGCATGATGAGCCTATATAAGATTATATTTTAAGGTGAAAAAATAAATTTCATTGATTAATATATCAACCAAATGAATTGTAAAAGTAAATAATATTTATTAAGGGTATTATTCCTCCAGTTAAGGAAATATAAAAATAAAATTGACATACCTATAGTTATCTCAAGTGATTTATATGGATGCATTTGCTTATGTATTTATAATCATATGTGTGTATGATACTATAAGTTCCTAAAATTAAACAATTTCAAGTATCAAAATTGACTCTCCATCTAATAAGGAAGGCACATATAGGACAAATAATAAGGATGTAACTCACATGAGTCATACTCCTATTGTAGACTAATACATATGGTTTAAATTACTACAAGATAAACCAAATTCTATTTTATGAATGCTCCTTGATACAACATTGATCACATTATAGTATAATTTAAATCACCCTACACATCATTTAACATGAATGGTGTGAAATAACTTTGTAACTATAATCACATCAATGGGCATAGATATAAAAAATTATGTATTGCAACATATAATAAAATAACTTGTGGTTAAGTGTGTCATGACATTCAAAAAATATAACAACACTCCCAAAATATATTTTAGTATAATTTATATTGTACAACCTTAATAGGATAGAAACTATATGAAAGTGAAAGTAAAGTTAATCTATAAATCAATCCTAACTCAAAGAAGATAAATTAACTAGCTATACCCCTTGAAAATACTTATATAATCAAGGTCATGACCATTATGGATCTGCTAAACCTACCTAAGGTATCTCTTATCACATGATATAGATAGAGTGGGTTCCAAAGACTCTAGTTAAGTAACACCACACAATAATTCTAACTAGGTTTATAATGCAATAATGAGTAAATCTAATCCAGCGCACACTAAATATTGTGGAAAAAATGAAGGATAAACATTAAAAATGTAAAATATAACTCTACTCAAGTCAATGTAGAGGTAATCCTAAGAAAGCAAAGATAATGCATTCATTAACCACTACTTATGTAAATCTATCTACCAAAATAGAGGAGTAAGAGCTAGGAATACTTACCTTGAAGAGGAACCTATCGAGCCTTAACCTCTCCTTCAGCCAATGGTGCTTTACAATAGGTTGTTTTGTATTTTTGAAGAATCTAAGGATTGATAATGGACTAAAGTCTAGCTGAGGACCTCATAGTTAATCTCAACTTTTCACAGCATAAAATTTATCTTCTAAGTATGAAACCTAAATAATGACTCCTTAAGTAGAATGGTGTTGATACAAACTATAAAGAAGCACAAATAAATTGTGTTATCTTTTAGAAATGAAGTGAAATGGGGTGTATATAGCTTTTAATTGATCATAAGTCCTTATAGAATTTTATCCCATGCAGTCGGCCCAATTGACCTTCTTAGGTAGGAAATAGAGTGTTTAGGTCTCGAACTCAATCAGCCTAGGCCAACTCAATATCATAACATGTTTTACTCCCATAATAAGGTTTTCCCCATCGACTACATTTGGTAGATGGTAAGAAGGGGTTTTCCTTAAGTAGGGGCTATTTGAGGTAGTGAGTTTCTTAGAGAAGAGCGTGAATGAGGTGTCAAAGCTTAGGGAAATATATATGAGGGACTTGTATTGATTTTAGGTGGTGGTAGAGGGGACAATAATATTGAAAATCACCAAAGGTCTACACACCCCTTTCTTGATATTCCCTTTAAGGTGTATATTAATAGAAATTAAGACTCGATGGGTTCCTGCAAGAGAAAAAGCATCAGTAATTGATCAAGTTTAAAAATATAGTGTATCATTTACCCCACTTGAAGCTCATCACATGTCATGTAGTTGTAACATGGGATGGTGCTTCATGAAAAGAATATATAAATAAATAATGTTTATCTAAATAAATTTTAGTATAAATCAATAAGATAAATGAAAGGAAAGAATTGAAAAATACATATATTTACTTGACTTAGTGTTGTAGAGTAGAAATGATGTGAGATAAATTAAGAAGCATCTGATGTAGGGAACATGTGGCGAACTTGAAAAATAAGATAAAATTTCAAAAAATTACAAAACTATGTGTAATATGTAGAAAAAATCTCTATGATGTCAGGATTCCAAAAAATATTTTAGTTTGTAAAAAAAGTTCATAGAAACATAGTTATGAGAAAAATTCAAAATCTACTGGGAAATAATTGATAATTAATAATTTTAAATTTTAAATATAAAAATGGTTTAAAATTATTTATTTTAATTTTTCTATTCTAATAAAATAGATCTCTAAGAGACCTAGATGGGGTGCAATAATTTAAGTTACACACCATGATATTTTGGATGGGGTGTTATTGCAATATGATACTACTACCATGGTAGACATTATTGTACCATCTACCTTAAATTATGTTAGTTTGTTTCAATTGGTTGGGGAGGTAGTGAAATAGCTATAGAAATGAGGATATGGTTTACAGTTACCCCTTAGAGTTGGATATGGAGAGGCATGATCCTGGTAGGCATTGGCCTAGGAGTGAGCTATGAATATGGCCACCATGAAAGAGTTAGGACATGTGCAGGCCCAGGTGGTAAATATATAGGGTCATATTGGTGGTATTAGATCTTGTACAAACTATTTATACAAAAATATTTAGAGGGATAGTCTCAGGCATCTATGGGTAGTGTGGCTTATCCACCAAATAGACATGATGGAGCACACCCTTTGAGTCCTTGATATTGTTGTACTTTGTATTATGTTGTGTTATATCAAACTCTTGATATATATGGATATGGATATTTTTTTGTTTTATGATTTTTATTTGTATCATGGGTGTATATATGTATTTATTTTCATTCTAGCACATGTGTTTTGATTTTGATGTTTATGTTATGGGAAAATATATGATGTATGATTTCTTTTCTAGTATTATGTGAGACACATGCATGGTTAACAATAAAAGCATATATTTTGGAAGAGTATATAAATAATCATAAAATTTAACACACATCAAATCATGATAGTAAATGTGTAAAATAAAAAGATGAATAAATATTATAAATCAAAATAGTAAATTGAAGTAAAAATAACAAATGTTTGTAACAGTGTAAAGAAAAAGAAAATGCACCAAATCAAAACAAGATAAATCATAGTAAGATGAGAATGGAAGTATGATAAATTTGTAATAAAATGGAAATGATGTTATATCAAATGTTTGAAAACTATATGTGAAAAGAAATCACACCAAATCAAAACAAGATAAATCATACTAAATCAAGATGGGAAGTATGAGAATTTTGTAATAAAATGGAAAAAATGTTTATCAAATGTTTGAAAAGTATGAAAAATAAACTAACAATCAAATTTTAATATTTATTTGTGTGACTAATGGTATGAAATTTTTTAAAATACTTTGTGAGGAAAGCATAGTCCTATCCATGGTGTTATACTACAACTCATCAAGGGAACACCACTAAGCTTGATAATAATATGGGATGTGATTATAGGGAGTAAAGATAATTTTTTGAGGAATTCTTGGTCCTATCTAACGTCTTATAATGTAAATCACAAATAAAATAACTCTAGGAGTATGTGTTGACCAAATTTTGGTCCTACAGGCCAAAAATCAGTCTTCCTTTTCTTTCCTTATTGTCCTAATTAGTCAATCTTTAATGTCTTCACCTTACTACAATTATCATTTTTTCCCTTTAAAATAGGCATTTTATATGAAAGAGCTGAGTGATTTGAGTCCTGTAGGTTTTCAAGTTGATCTAGGGCTTATTTCACTTCAATAAATTACCTTGGACAAGCCTTTTTTGGCAAAGGAATGGGCCAATTTCAAGGGAATGTGAGTCTTCTACAAAAAACTCTGAAGGTCAGGTGCCCTTGCGAAGGGCAGGAAGGTGACAAATGGGACCATTAAAGAAAGAATTGAAGGACAACTTTGGACCCAAGATGCCCTTGTGGAGGGCAAAAAATACATTTGAAAGAGATCAAGTCTGAAATCCAAAAGGGAAGTTCCTTCAAAAAAGTGACAAGGCAAAACCAAGGACTTCTTTAGACTTTTTGTCCAAAGAAAATCCATGTAAAAGACAAAGGTAAAAAACCAAAGGTAAATTTCTTCAAACAAAATGCCCGAAGGAATTCCTTCGGACTTTTATCTAAATAAATTTACAAAGAGAAGGTTGAGACATTGAAGGCATATTTCCTTCAGGAAAAATGTCTGAAGGAATTCCTTCAGACATTTTGTCCAAGGAAATTTGAAAGACAACAGGACCCAAAGGAACCTAAAATGGTAGGTGCCCTTACGAAGGGCTCTCGGCTATCAAAAGGACCTTCTCCTCTTTTCCAAATGGTCAACTTCCCTTTAGGAAGGTTTATTTTGAAAAAATATGAAGGAATTACTAAAGATGATGATGAGCCTGAGAACATCAACTTCAGCATGGTAAACTAGCCATTAGAGGTTCAAATGTCTCGTGACGTGCCCATGAAAGTCAAATTTAAGATAGTGAAATAGCCATTGGTTTTCAAATGGTGACTTGCCCATGAACATCAAATTCAAGATAGTGAAATAGCTATTGGTTTTTAAATGGTGATAGGCCCATAGATGTCAATTTTGATGGGATACATTAGCCGTTGAAGAGAAGCCAAAGAACCAGTTCTTTAAGACAAGTGGATGAAAGATTTCTTTTGGACATTTTACCCAAAAGAACTCATAAGTGCAGGTCTGAAGGAATTCAAAGGCATAAGGCCAAAATAATAGACTCAACGACCTACTAGGAAAGGAGTCAGGAGGAGATGAAAGATAACCCTAAGAGCCAAGTTGCTAGGAAAAGACAAGAAGTAGCACAGGAACGAATAGAGCAGTCCAGGTGGCATAGGAGGTGTCAGTAAGAGAAGTTATATTATAGATGAAATAGTCTCCACTAAGTATTCATCAAAGGGAATTCAAGCATTCAATAGAGTGGCTCATTTTTCTTCATTTAGCATTAATGAGTAGACAATTGCATAAGTTTCATAGAGAGGCAGCCTTGTCATTTAGAAAATAAAGTGACTCATTCTTTAGCAAGAACATTTAAGATATTTTGAGTAGCAAATTCAATACCTATGACATCTACAGCATGGTTCTTTAGGCCATTCATGGAAGGATGACAGCAACAAGAATAGATTCCTCTTTCCTAGGTGTTTAATATAGTATGGGTTACCTATTCTTGGAGGGACCAAGAGTATTTCTCTTAATGCTATATATTGTAACCTCTCAGATAGAAAAATATATCTCTAACTTGTGTAAGGTGAAGCCCTACCAAATTTTACCTTTAAATCAAAAGAACATGTTTTACCTCCATCTGATGTATTATACTTCTGCATATGTCTATGTATCAACTTTGTCTTTAGTCATTTCATCTTGATGCTTTCATAGATCTACACTTGCATATCTAGTATATCCTAGACCATTTCTTTATGTTAATAAGAAGTGCCCAAGTTGGAGCATAGAGATAGAAGATCAATTATCTAATAGTGTGCTTTTGTAACACCTATGGTAGGTTCATTTTCTTTGTATCTCCATTAATACCCTTGTTAAAGTGTCCATGCAGTCTGGTCTTTTATTCAGATGAAGTGTCTATTCACTTTGTTGGTATAAAGTGTTGATATAAGCTGAGTATATCAGATCATTTGGTGCATCACCATTTTAGATAGGTTTTACTTTTGTTATATCTTTCTCTCTTTTCACCCCCCCCCCATTATTAATATTAGTGGTTAAGGACCTCAAAGATGCATCATGGGGAACTAGCCCATATCTAGAAATTCATTCCTCAAATTTGCCAAGCCCATAGAAAGAGGAATGTCTCTATTGTGTCATGTGGAAGAGAGAAGCTGAGCCTTCTTTCTAAGGGTGAAATCCATAGCATCAATAGTTTTTGGCACACCTAGTGGGACAATTTTTGATGCTTAGAGAAGTTCTAGGATTGGTGTTTTTCCTATTACTGCAAGAGTGAGTAAACTAACCCAACATCTGGTGACTCCATTTTTAAGAACCCAGTCTCTAGCCAAAGATCATCTTGGCATCCCATGCCTAAGGTCACCACAAGATCTCCTGCCAAGGGTGTCCCTTTCAAGTTTTTTGAGTTTCCCTTAAACTCAACAAAGTGGCTAAGGTTTGTAAGGACTCATCCCTATATAGAAAATCAATTTCCTAGACCTGCCATAAAATATTCTTACACAAGAAGACCTCGATTAAACCCTATCATCACCATGGATTTACATTTTGTATCCTTCCATGGTCAAAACCCTTTAAACCTTCTATAATATGACCCAATCCTAGGGATACCCCTTAATATTGTTCCTCCTTTTAATGGAGAGGGACCTATTACTACTATTGAGCATATTAGAAATATTTCCAACCTCTATAACATTCATAATGTCATCAAAAATAACATAGCCATCAGGTTACTAGTGTTGTCTTTAAAGGGTAAAGTTTTGGATTGGTATGGGACCTTGCCTATGAATTTGTTTGGCTCATGGAATGAATTAGGCACCCTCTTAACAAAAAGATTTAGGGAGAAGAGTGATCATCTCTCTCTTAATGAGTAATTGACCACCATGAAAAGAGCTCTACATGAATTTATGCAAGATTTTAATACCAGGTTCCAAAAAACTTAGGACAAAATCCCCATTTTAGTGAGGCTGACACCAAGCTAAGCTTTCCTTTACTACTTAAAGGCTTTGAACAGCGATATTGTTGTCATGATATAGTCCATAGGAGGACAAGTGTTACCTATTACCTATGAAATAGCCATAGCCACCAAAAATTATCTGGTGTAAGCAGGAAAGATAGCCCCTAAACCTCATATGCCACTCTTTCCTGAATTAACACCCTTGGTTCAGACTATTGCACCCACCTTAGCTCTTCTACTTGGTGTCGAAAAGTTGATTGCTACTTCACCAAATGACCTTCATGAAGTTAAGAGTTTGTTACAAAGTGTAACCAATGAATTAGTGGCTCTCAAGAGGTAACAAGCTCAAATCTATCAATCAAATCAAGGATACCAGTAGTTCAGACAAATGAATAGACTACCTTTCCATAGTTATAACTAGGGACAGGGTTAGATTACTCAATCTAGACCATATCAAGGTTATAATCTAGGTGCCCCTTCATCATCTAAAGCTCTTGTTCCCACTCAAAATAACTTGGTACAAGAACAACCTAATTACCCACAATCAAATATGTGAACATGCAAGACAATCAAATAGCCCAATTCCTAAGTTTTGAGGTGTCAGTACAACCTAGGATGGACAACAGGTAGGCTTAGTCTGATTCCACTCCCATGAATCACCTGGAAAGATAATTCTATGTAGTCAATTATGTGGGGAGTCTGAATAACTAGGGTGATTGTGTTGCAACTAATACTAGGTCCAAAAAGAGAGCTATGGAGGAAGCACAAGTAGCTACTCAAGTGTTTACAACATCTTTTTCATCATAAGTGAAATAGAAGTTTTTAACTTACAAGACATCAGTTGTAACCTCAACTCCTCAGCTTGCACCTCAGGTTGTAAGTGCCCCCAAATAAAATTCAAAAGGGAGAAACCCTCAAATCAATGTGGTGGACCAGATGAAGAAGCTACACATGAATATCTCATTATGGGATTCTTTATCAATTCTAGGACAAAAGGATATACTCTAGAAGGAATTACATGGGCTAAATGAATAAGTTGTCCTAGCAAAGGCCGACAATGTGTTGATTATGAATAGGCACCCTTCCATGATAGGTCAAATAAAGAAGGATGAAAAGGTTCCTCCTTTCTATCTATCTTAAGTCATCAAAGATTTCTTGTTTCACAATTGCATTATTGACAGTGGGGTAAGCACCTCAGTAATGCCCAAATACATAGAAGATAAGCTAGGACTCAAATATGAGGAAATGACCAAGGGAGTCTTGTAGTTATATGGATCACCAGCTAAAACATTAGGAGTGGTAAGAGGCTTGAATCTAATGCTTCATGCCTATCCAACCTTTTGTGTTCCCCAAGATGTGGTAGTGGTGGATGTTCCTCCCTACTTTGTTCTCTACTTATCTAGGGATTTCACATCTAAAATAGGTGGGTACTTAGCAGCAAACTAGTCTTACATAGTTTTTAGAACCAAATATGGAACTAAAGTGAATATTGAGTCAAATCCCATCCATAGAGATCATCTAGATCCATACTCACTTAAGGTGGCAAATGTTAGTTACACCATCATTGATGAAGAAGAATTCCAAATAGACCAATCTCCACCCTCTTCCCTTGAAGGAGTTGCTGACCTACTCTTAGATGAATGGGGAAGTGATAATTTTGAACATGACCCATACAAGTTCATCAAAGAGGTAGGTCTTGGAGTTTATTTCATGCATGAAGAAGGTAATTTTATGCCAAATTTGATGAAGGCAAACCAAGAGAGCCCTAATTTGTGGCAACTCTTCTTCGATGGATTAAGAAGTAAATTGGGAGCTGGTGGTGTAGTATTAATTTCACCCTCAAAGGAGAGATACTTCTCAACTTTCAGGTTCTAATTTTCTTGCACTTGCAATGTTACAGAATATGAGTCTCTCATTCATGGTTTAGAGTGGGCAAAGAAAAGAGGAATTATAATTATAGGTTTTTGGAGATAGTGAGTTAATTGTAAACCAGGTAAGAGGTCAAAACTTGACCAAGAATTTCTTGCTTAAGTCTTACAAGCACAGGATGTGGGACCTAATAGAGAGTTTCCTTATTTTCAACATTATTTCCATTCCAAGAGAGCAAAATAAGTAGGCAGATAGACTAGCAGTAGTTGGTGCTTAGTTTGACATTCCCAAGGAAATAGGTTGGGATAGTAGTTCATGCCATTTAAAAGTAATAATAAGATCCTCTATACCTAACAACATCACCAATTGGCAGGTGTTTGATAATGATCAGTAAATTGCACTCTTCTTACAAGAGGAGGTTGAGTTTGCTTCTAGGAATCAATCCAAGTTGTAGCAACAATACGATGGCCAAATTGTTCAAAAAAAGACTAAAAAACTTCCCAAAGGTTTGGTCACTCTCAAAATCATCTTCAATGAGGATGACCAACTAAAAAATGACAAATCAAGCATCACAACCAAGAAATAAAATTATGAAAGAGTTAAAATATTCAAGAACAGGTTGCTTACACTTGGGAAGGTATATACAAATGATGAAAGGCATTCTTTCATTTTGCTATGCCAAGAATTTGCCGATGTTTTTACTTGTGAATATAGTGACTTGAAGGGTTTTAACCCAAGCTTGGCCCAACACACC
The DNA here is from genome assembly GCA_037957365.1 of Torreya grandis. Classification (NCBI taxonomy): domain Eukaryota; kingdom Viridiplantae; phylum Streptophyta; class Pinopsida; order Cupressales; family Taxaceae; genus Torreya; species Torreya grandis. Next base: position 1,495,124 of record JARHVA010003537.1, on the reverse strand, counting down.
ATTGAACTAGATGAAGGCACCAAATCCATCAAACAAAAACAAAGGCCTATCAATCTGAAGATTGAGCCTCTCATGCGGAAGGAACTCACCAAGCTGATTGAGTCTAGAATTATTTTTCCTATCAAACACTCTTCTTGGATGGCTAATCTAGTCCTTGTTAGGAAAAAGAATGGGGAGATCAGACTATGTGTGGATTTTAGATACCTCAATAGAGTCTCATTAAAATATCACTATCCCCTCCCAAGTATGGAGCAGATCTTCCAAATGGTGACAGGCAGTGAACATTTCTCCCTCTTGGATGGGTATTTAGGGTACAATCAGATTCTCGTGTAAGAACATGATCAGTACAAAACATCCTTCATGACAAGGTGGGTAACTTTTGCCTATAGGAATATGCCATTCTGACTATCAAATGTTGGAGCCACCTATCAGTGAGCCTTGGACATGGCTTTCTAGGGTCTGATAAATAATATTGTATTGGTCTATCTTGATGGCATGATAGTTTTCTCTAAGGATAGAGGACAACATCTAAACCACCTGAGGCAAATCTTTTAGAGCTATAGAGATTTTGGTATCTCTCTTAACCCAAAGAAAATGTGTGTTCACTGTCAATGAAGGAAAACTCTTTGGTCATGTTGTTTCAAAAAGGGGCTTGACCATTGATCCAGAAAGACTGCGTGCCATCCTAGTGATGTCCTTACCTAAGCACAAGAAAGGAATACAAAGCTTCTTTGGTAGAATAAATTTTATTATGAGATTTATCCCTAATTTTGTCGAGATAGTCAAGCCACTAACTTCCATGCTAAAGAAGGATGAGAATTTTGCATGGACAGCACAAAGGAAGGATAGTTTTGAAGGGATTAAGCAAGTTATTTCACAAGCTCCCACCTTGATCAGTCTTGACTTCTTCAAGTATTTAAACTCTTACACCTTCTAAAATGAAGAGGTAATATCTACCATGCTCACTCAAGCAAATGATGAAAACCTTGAACAGCCTCTCACATTCTATAGCCAAGGTCTAGAAGGTTTTGAAATTAGGTACACATATGTTGAAAATAAAGCACTTGTAGTTATATGAAGCCTAAAGAAATTTAGACATATATTGTCAAATAGTAAGGTTCACATCATGGTACCAGATCCTAGTGTCAAATATTTCTTGATTAATCATGATTTAAATGAAAAGAGAGCAGGATGGATCACCAAAGTAATGGAATATGATGTGGATATCAAAACCACCAAGCTGGTAAGGGGAAGAGGGTTGTGTGATCACCTCTCTATAGACCCTAAACAATAGAAAGAGGGCACTTTGCTACTCCATGATGAAGCTGTAGCAGAGGAACATGTAGTCATAAAGGATTAGGAACAAGACATGACTCATTTCCTTCTCATTGGTGAGTGCCCACAGGGCCTTGATAGGAATAAGAGGAGGTATTTTAGGCTCTATTCACTTCCTTATATCCTATTTGATGGGGTGTTGTTTAGAAATTATTTTTTAGGGGTACTCTTGAGATGCATAGACTCAAATTAGGTCAACAAGGTACTATCTGAATTTCATGACAAGCCAACTGGTGGCCACTTCACTCCTAAACCTATAGTTGTAAGGATTATGAGGGTCAGTTACTTTTGGCCCATTTTATTTAGAGATACTCATGTCTAGATACGAAAGTTCTATAAATGTGCCCTCTTTGATGGAAAGTAACGAATGGCTACAATGCCTCTACAACCTATTCAAGTAGAATAGTCATTCATGTAATGGGGCATAGACTTCATAGGAATGATCAACCCTCCTTCTAATGTGGGCCATAAGTGGGTCTTGATTGCTACAGATTACTTCATGAGATGGGTAAAAGCTATTTCTCTTAAGGAAGCTAATGAAAGTGTAGTCCTAGATTTTTATGAATTCCTGGTGACAAGATTTGGTGTCCCAGCTACCATCATATCAAATAATGCATTAGCTTTTTTAGGAACCAAAACAAGTGAGTGGGCATTAGGATATGGCATCTACCTTATTACTTCTTCTAATTGCTATCCACAAGGAAATGGTTTGGCTGAGTCCACCAATAAGAATCTGATCAGGATCATTAGAAGGACAATGGAGGAAAATCAGAGAACTTGGCATGCCAAGTTGAAAATAGCCTTTTGGATAGTTACTCCAAAAAGAGTAATTATTAATTCACCATACACACTTGTGTATGGAAGGGAAGCTAGACTTCCTATTTCACTTGAATTACTAGCCTTGGATCTTGCCCACCAACTATAATTGGAAGAAAGTGATAACATGGAGGTTAGATTTTATGAATTAATGGAGCTTTAGGAGCTAAGAGACCAAGCCATGGTTTCCATGACCAGCCATCAATAGCAAAAAAAGAATCATTTTGATAAGAAATCCTCATCAAAAGGTTTCCTAGAAGGCAACATTATCTTGAAATGGGATGAAGACCGAGCTAAACCTAGAAAGCATACAAAGTTTGATGCCTTATGGAGTGGTCTATATGTCATCACTCAATGCAAGTAGAATAATGCATTCCAACTCTCCAGGTTGGATGGTGGAGAACTACATATCCCAGTTAATGGGATATATCTTAAGCATTGTCACTAAGCCTTCTCTTATTATATGCATAGTTTCTATGTTTTCCCCCTAATTTCCCTAAGTGTTTTTGTGCATGTTTATAGTTTTTTATTATTGTGTGTGTTTTGTTTACCATTTGGGGTGAAATATTCATGTTGATTATTAAGTTTCTTAAGGTTATTTTTAGCCTTTTAGACTATATTCTAACTCCATGCCCAATGAACTTGTAAGCGACCAGTTCTCTTAAGCATAGCAGGCATGCTTCCCCTATGAATCACCAAATATGTTGACCAAATTTTTGTCTTACATGCCAAAAACCAACCTTCATTATCTTTCCTTATTGTCTTGATTATTAAATCTCTAATGTCTTCACCTTAATACAATTTTCATTTTTTCTCTTTATAATAGGCCTGTTATACGAAAGAGCTGAGTGATTTGAGTCATGTAGGTTTTCAGGTTGATTTGGGGATTATTTTAGTTTAGCAAATTACCTTGGACAAGCCTTTTTTGTCAAAATAATGGGCCAATTTCAAAGGAATGTCAGTCTTCTACAAAAAACTCCAAAGTTCAGGTGCCCTTGCAAAGGGTAAAGAGGTGACAAATAGGACCATTCAATCAAGATTTGAAGGACAACTTTGGACCCAAGATGCCCTTACGGAGGGTAGAAAACACATTTGAAAGAGATCAAGGTTGAAAGCCAAAAGGGAAGTTCCTTCAGAAAAGTGACAAGGAAAAACCAAGGATTTCTTCAGACTTTTTGTCTGAAGAAAATCCCTGTAAAAGACAAAGGTAAAAAACCAAAGGTAAATTCCTTCGAACAAAATGCTCGAAGGAATTCCTTCAGACTTTTGTCCAAATAAATTTACAAAGAGAAGGCTGAGACATTGAAGGAAAATTTCCTTTAGTAAAATTTCTGAAGGAATTCCTTCAGACATTTTGTCAAAGGAAATTTGAAAGACAACAGGACAGAAAGGAACCCAAAATGGTAGGTGCCCTTATGGAGGGCTCTCGACTATCAAAAGGACCTTCTCCTCTTTTTCAAAGGGTCACCTTCCCTTTAGGAAGGTTTATTTTTCAAAAATATGAAGGAATTACTAAAGATGATGATGGGCCTGAGAACATTAACTTTAGCATGGCAAACTAGCCATTGGAGGTTCAAATGCTTTGTGACGTGATCGCGAACATCAAATTCAAGATAGTGAAATAGCCATTGATTTTTAAATGGTGATGTGCCCATGAATGTCAAATTCAAGATAGTGAAATATCCATTGGTTTTCAAATGGTGATAGGCCCATAGAGATCAATTTCGATGGGATGCATTAGCCATTAAAGAGAAGCCAAAGAATAAGTTCTTTCGGATAAGTAGTCGAAAGACTTCTTTCGAACATTTTGCCTAAAAGAACTCATAAGCATAAGTCCAAAGGAATTCAAAAGCATAAGGCCAAAATAATAAACTAAATGACCCACTAGGAAAGGAGCCAAGAGGAGATGAAAGATAGCCCCGAGAGCCAAGTTGCTAGGAAAAGACAAGAAGTAGCACAGGAATGAATAGAGTAGTCCAGGTGGCACAGGAGGCATCAACAAGAAAATTTATTATTGTAGATGAAATAGTCTCCACCAAGAAATCATCAAAGGGAATGCAATCATTCAATAGAGTGGCCCATTTTTATTCATTTAGCATTAATGAGCAGACAATTTCGTAATTTTCATAGAGAGGTGGCCTTGTCATTCAAAAAGAAAAGTGACCCATGCTTTAGCAGGAACATTTAAGATAGTTTGGGCAGAAAAGTCAATACTTATGACATCTATAGCATGGTTCCTTCAGGCCATTCATGGAAGGATGATAGTAGGGGGAATGGATTCCTCTTTCCTAGGTGTTTAATATAGTATGGGCCACATGTTCTTGGAGGGACCAAGAGTCTTTCTCTTAATGCTAGATATTGTAACCTCTCATCTGGAAAAAGATATCTCTGACTTGTGTAAGGTGAAGCCCTACCAAATTTTACCTTTGAATCAAAAGAACATGTTTTAACTCCATCTAATGTGTTATACTTCTGCATATGTCCATGTATTAACTTTATGTTTAGTCATTTCATCTTGATGCTTTCATAGATCAAAACTAGCATATCTAGTATATCCCAAATGATTTCTATAGGTTAACAGGAAGTGCCCAAGTTAGAACATAGAGATAGAAGAACAATTATCTGACAATGTGATTTTATAGCACCTATGGTAAGTTCCTTTTCTTTGTATCTCCATTAAGCCCCTTGTTAAAGTGCCCACGCAGTTTGGTCTTTTGTTCAGATGAAGTGTTTATTCTCTCTATTGGTGTAAAGTGTTGATATAAGCTAAGTAGATTGGATCATTTGGTGCATCATCATTTTAGATAGGTTCTACTTTTGTTATATCTTTCTCTCTTTTTACCCCCCCCCCCCCCATTATTAATAGTAGTAGTTAAGGACCTCAAAGATGCATCATGGGGAGAGAGCCCATATCTAGAGATTCATTCCTCAAATTTGTCAAGCCCATAGCAAGAGGAATGTCTCCATTGTGTTGTGTGGAAGAGAGAAGTTGAGCCTTCTTTCTAAGGGTGAAATCCATAGCATCAATAGTATGATCAATTAACAAAGCATATTTATCAAAGAGGAATATTGGGATTATTGTAGTGAATGAAAGGAGTGGAATAAGCATGACATAGGCATTTATAATGAAACCTTAGTAGACTTGAGGTGTACTAAGAATATAAGAATTCATTAAGAATTTAGTGACCCTCAAATGCAAAAGATATTTTCTCATAATAGAAAAAAAATTATGGAAAAATAAGTGGAGTACAAAAATCAATTCATGAAGGTTTTATATACAAGAAAAGTAAAATAGACCTACCTTCTCACAACTTGTTCCCCATTTCTTAGGACCCCTTACAAATCCATCAGTCTACTATAAATTTGTATTACTTTCATGAGAAATTAGGTATCATTATAGATTATTTTACATTATCATATCCAATCTACTAGCCTACCACACTCTAATAGACCTCAGCTCTATTATGAGGTCAATTATGGAGTTTGAGCTTTGATTAGGAATAAGAAATGTGCTATGAATCATGTCTTTTGTTGTGATTGTGACTTTTTTAATTTGATTTTTGACTTCTGACCATTTCTTTTTGTTTAAAAGGACTTGGATTTTAACATTGTATGGCTTTTGAGGATAACCAATCATGAATGATAAGAGTGACATACATAAATGAGATTTAGGCTTTAATTAGAGGAAACAAGATATCTAGAGATATGATTGACTAAACAATTTAGGCTTTCCTATAAGCTAGTATGTGATCTCAAATCTCAACCATATGTGTGATTAATACAAGAAAGGAAATAAATGAAATAGATGGAGATCAAAAGAGAGATGTGTATATATTGATACAATGAGAATTATGCTTGTTAATTGATCATATGGTAAAGATAGGATATTATGGGGATGTGGGTTTGAAAATCAAGACATAATAATAAATATATTTGTTTTAACTGAAAATAATAAACAATCATAAAATCAAGGAGGGAAAAATTAATCAATATGAAAGAATTTTAGCCATAAATATAATTTAAAAATTACAAGGATAGTCTATAAGAGATAATTAAAAAGATATAGATATATGATACCAAAGTAAAATGAGAATCAACATATCTAATGTATTAATAATTATAAATTAAAGTTAAACCATGTAATAATGTGATTGAACACCATGATGTGTTCACAAATATTGATAAATTTCACTACAAATATCATCCATAACATCTAATACCCTTGTGTAGCTAAATTTTGATGTTAATCAGGGTCTCATCAATCTTCATAGAAAGTTATGAAAAGACTTCCTTCCATATCATCTCTACAAAAAAAGTAGGTGTGGTATAATAATGATGATTCTCATGAGGCACCTCATGTGTGGGATACTCAATGCAAGGAAAGGATATGATAATGTGATTAGTGTCCTAACATATATGAGGATATGTAGGTTGTGAGGAAGGAGAAGCCTTTTCCTATGGATGACCTAGAGAAGGAGGTTGAGCCAGTGAAGGCATAGGCCATGTAAAATCTTGAAGATGCTACTAAAGTAATTGACATCTATTAGTATGGTGTGTATTGCATTTATGCCAAAGACTATATACTTCCCCATATTTAGGGATGTACTCCAAAAGTATCTTAAGAGGTGGTATAGTCTTATCTTTAGGCTATTTTATGACTGGACCCAATGTATCAATGTATTATCTAAGTTGTCTAAAGTGAGTAGAGGAATGGTTACATATACCATGAAAGCAAGATATACATTTATTATTAGATAGTGAAGGTCTGCTAGTTAAAGTATTAGAGGAAGATGCATGATGTTGCTAATGTGTACTATAATCCTTGGTCCAATGACCAAAAACTCTATGGATATCATAATAAGGATCATCTACCCATCATGCTAGTAGAGGATCAATATTTGGTAATGGTAAAATTCCATCGCCAAGAAGGGAAGAAGATGGGGATACAAACTAGGCTTAGTTGTATGCATGATTAACCTCGCAATAGGTCAAAGTAGAGTGGCTAACATCTCAAGAGGAAGCAAATTGGAAGGATCATGGAATCTAGTAAAATGGTAAAATCATGTTATGGCATAGTCCATAAGCATACTTTGGAGAGGTTCAACAATGGTTGGAGGTGTAGTGAGTATGTGTTCCATCTCTGACCTGTGAACATCAGAGGAAAAACTAATATCAGGTACTATAACATGAGAAGGAACTATAAGAATATAACTAAGATACTATTGTAAAGAATAATGATATCTAATTATCTCTACATTTTTATCTTAAATAAATTTATCTAAAAATAGGTCATCTAAAGAATATCCATCATCGTAATTAGATGTATATAATTCAACACTACATGCATCAACTATTTTATTAGTCAAAGAAACAAGGTGAATAACAAGTTTAGTTTTGGTTAGAGTAACTGGTATTTTGTCTGAGGGTTTTTTATGGGATTGAGGTCAAAGAGAAGGAGGTAATTGAGTAATTATGCTATGAGAGAGATCAAAAGCTTTAATATTTAAACTTATCTCATATGGTTCATTATTGTCAAAGTGTAAAATGTTAGGTGTAATATATCCTATTAATTTAGGATAACCATTATAAACTCTAGTAAAGTTGATGGGAAAATTAAAACATTATGATTCTTGAAATGAATGTTAGGTAAGGGTTTAATGGTAGGTATTTTAAAAACACTCATTCTTGGAATTGTTAAAAATTCTAAGGATTTGTATCTCCTTAAATCTTGTATATAACACCATTATAGGGAAATTTAACACATTAGCATGTGAATGAGGCAAATTATCTCATGAGATGTGTCTAAGGTCAACCAAGTAAGATATTATAGGAAAGAGGAAAGTTAAATATCATGAATTTCACATGAGCAGTGAATGGAGGAATATTAATAAGAATCTAAACATAACCTAAAGGAGGTATTTGTCTTCCATTATATCCTTGACATATAATTTAAATGGATTTAAGATTACATTCAGAATATCCAAGTATTTAGATAAAATCAAGCAAAGTAACACAAGTGTCTAATCCTTCATTGATTAGAATTTGTTTAACCTGGATGTCTCTTATTTGTACACTAATGAATAAAGGGGGGTCATCTACACAAATAAATATTTCATTGGGAATCATAGAATAAATAATGAATTTGAGTGAAAGAGAAGTGTCTACCATTTCGTCAATGTGGATGGACATTTATTCACACTATTGGAAAATGTGATAAATCTAAACAACTGAGTGTTGTTTTACAGAGAAGTTAATTGAACACACAAGCAACTAGGTTGATTGGGTCGGTCTAGTTATAACACACAATACAAACCTTGTACCAATGCTAGATAATACAAATTTTGAAATGCAAAATACAATTTACAGATAGAAATCAGTAATAATGAAATGTAAATACTAATATAACAAACAAATCTTCCTGATGTATTTTAAATTATGACTTGAAATGTGATAGGGGGTTTGGATTTACAAGGGGATTAAGAAGAGGTATGATAAATCTAGTTTCAATTTTGTTAAGGATGAAAAGGATTTGTGTTGATGATGGTATAGGCTTGGTATTCGGGCCCATCCACTCACTTCATAATCCTATAATGATAAGGATGTCAAGTGTTTTTCTAATATATCATCAACCAATTATTTATACTTGGTCAAAACATTGAATCAGTTTCCCCCTTGGTGATTAAATCCAAGTAGGTAGACCTAGGTAGAATTGTTTAATTACTTATTTGATATTTTGATGATTTGGTAGTGTGAGGGAAAAATGTGATTAATCTGGTAAATTAGCCTTCCTAGTTATACTATGTGCACTAATTAAGCAAAAAAGTAGATAAAAGTAAAGTGAATTAATTATTATAAATGTGGTCTAATTTCCTTTACTAAAATGAATAAAATAGAATGAATTTGATTGCATTGAATAATTTATGAAAACATAACAAAGCAAAGATGATCAGATTGACAAAGTATATTAAAAGATAGGCCAGCAAAAATGCAATCAATCAAGTCAACTTAGTGTCTAAGAAGAAAGAAAATACAAAACTAATTTTATCGGATCGACTTAGTTTACTATAAGGAAATAGATTTTAAATAACTAGGAAATATAGTGCTAAAAAAATTAATTTAAAAAAAAAAGACCAAGAAAATAAATTTGAGAAATTGATAAAAGGAAATATCTAGGTTGGTTTGAATGAACTTGATAATTAATATGAGGTCAATTGGATCGATCTATTAATGTGTTGAAGATTCTAAATTTTTATTTTTAAAATGTGTTGTCTAGATGAGGGTCTAAACCTAAAAATAGATTCATATAGAATTGATTGGGTTGATAGATTTGAAATACCTATGCAAAGAGTATTAAATTAGGTAGATGGGATCGATCTAGTTGTCTATAGAAGGAGATGACTTCTACATAGAGCTGAGCTAAAAAAATTAAATTAACATAGTATTAAAACCTATGTAAAAAATGTTATACTAAGTTGACAAAATTGATCTAGTAGTCTGAAAATGAAAATTAAAAATCTGCAAGGGTTAGTGTTGATGCAGTGGATTGCACCCAGGGTAGGAGGCCGAGCTCCTACCTTCCACATGTCAAAATGGAAACTCCCCTCTCACCTGTGGGACCGGCCAAGCTAGAGGGGAGAGTCTCTAGATAAGGGCTAGCTCCCTCTAGTGTATCTTTTAGGCCCTGATTTCTCCTACTGCTAAAAAATAAAATGAAAAAAGGGGGGGGATGAAAAGGGAGAGAGAGATGTTGAAAATAGAACCTAAGCCTAAAAATGAAAAGGTGATACACCAAAAAAGTGTGATCCACTCAGGCCTGAACATCCACTTTTCACCGGGAAGAAGCACCCATACACTTCATTTGATGTGGGAAAACTCTTCTGTGTCAGTGAGTCAGGGGTCCATGGAGATACAGGGAGGAAGGAACTATCGAAGGTGTTCTAAGACACACTTTGACAGCCTATTCATAGGCACCTACACTCCTCTAGGGACACTTTTGGAAAACCTGCAAAAGAGAAACTCACAATGCACTAGACATGTTGGAGTCATTTTGTGAAAAGCATTAAAGACAATGACTTGACACAAAAGAAAACATAGACATATGCATGAGTCCAAGTCCAGATGGAGGTAAAAATGCTAAGTCTTGATTGAAGGTAAAATCTAGCAAAGTTTTGCCTTACAAGCCTAAGAGATTTTGGGGCAGAGTTTTGCCTTAAGGTTAAGAGAATGGATCCTTCTCAAATGATAATTTTTACAATATATAGAAAGAAGAAGAGAACTTGGTGCTTCTTGGGAAAGATTTTGGCATTCCTTTTTTTCAATCTAGCTATGTGCATTCTGAACCTTAAGAAGAGGGAGCCATTTGATTATCGGTACCTGCTTTGACTTTGGCATCCCACATTAATGTGAAAACATGGTCGCACCTCTTTTCTACAACCAAACTGCTCTCTTTTCCCTCATAAATGCCAGTTGGAGAAAATAGGTCATGTTTCTCATTTGGCAATAACTCACCTCCTACTTTGACTTTTTCTACACCTTGTCTTCTTCTTGCTTTGTCTCTTTTTGCTCTTTTAGCCCTCGAGGCGATCTTCTAGTGGGTCACTACATTCCTTGGGCTCTTTTCATGGTTAGCACTCAGGTAGTTCAAAAACAAATGACTATTTCACTACCTTAAAATTGATGCCTGCACACCCATCATTGCTTTAAAAATAACAGCTAATTCATCTCCTTAAAATTGATAATTTTTTGGATGTCACCATCCATGGCAAATTCCTTCGGGTCCTTTGGTGGGCTTTTCTATGGGTTTTTCTGCTTCAACCTCTTCCTACGAACTTCCTTCATTGATCCTTCTCAGAGGGGAAATGACCTTTCAGCATTCTTGATAACAGTCCTCCTCGGTGAGAGCCCTCTACAAGGGCACATACCCTTTAGGTGGGCCGAATACTTTAGGCTTTTTGGCTTCTCTTTCAGGTGGTGGCCTTCTTCCGAATTCCTTCAGAATTTTTTTCCAAAGGAATTCCTTCGGCCAAAAAGTTTGAAAGAATTTGGCCTCAAACAAAATTCTGAAAACTTACCCTTCGACTGCCTTTTGAAAGCTTCCTACCCTCTGCAAGGGCTTTTTGACTCAAAAACTACCCTCCACAAGGGCACTTGCCCTTTGGCTTTGGGACACCCTCTTGAACCAAGCCGTTGAACCAACCCATTGAACCAAAATGGTTCAATGGATCAACAGTTCAATACTATGTGTTGAGCCATTTGAACTATTTGCTTTGAACTTCTCCTACTTGAACCAACTGTTGAACCTAGCATTGAACCAATTCAACAGTTCAATGTTGCACGCTGAGCCCTTTGTTAAACCAACCCCTTTGAACCATTCTCGCTTGAACTGAATGATTGAACCAATGCATTGAACCAACATGTTAAACCAATTCATTAAACTGGTTCAATGGTTCAACATTGCACACCGATGAACTTGTCGATAAGCTGATTTGATTGAACCAAGGCCAATGAACCTAGTGATGAACCAAGGTCTTAAACTTTGCTGATGAACTTAAACATTGAACCAAGTGATGAACCAAGTGGTTGAACCAAGGCTGATTGAACTTAAACGTTGAACCAATGGTTGAACCAAGGCCTTGAACTGGTTCAATGGTTCAAAGATGCTAACTTTTCTTGTGAATTTCTAGACAAAAGTCTAAAGAAAACTTGTAAAACCCAACACTTTCTAAAACTGATCCTTCATGCACCAAAGGACTAACCTATTGAGTCCACAGAAATCCAAAACCTGCAGAGTTCATAGATTTAGACCTGCAGAGTCCATAGTTTTAGACCTGCAAAGTCCGTAGTTTTAGACCTACAAAGTCTATAGATTTAGACCTGTAGAGTCCGTAGAAATGGATAGATTCATGCAAAATCAAAAAATGAAATGGCCTAGAAAAATAGGGATAGAAGGGGACCAATTTTTGGCCTTTTGGGAAAAAAATGGTCAACAGTTAGTTCATGTCGGGTTCACTAGAATGTATGCAAGTGAAAGTGAAGTACTCAAGATCATTATCACCACTTGATAAACTTAAGCCATTTTGTGCTAAACACTTGCACTTTGATTCTATGTACCACAAAATTTTGAGCTAAGAAAAGTAGTGTTATGTTGTCAAAATTATGGGAAACTATCTTTGCCTTAGAGAGTTTTTGATCTATAAATAAATCCTAACTCGAAGAAGATAAATCAACTAGCTATACCACTTTTAGTTACTTTGATAATCAAGTTCATGACCAATATGGATCTGCTAAACCTACCTAAGGGATCTCTTATCACATGATATGGCTAGAGAGGGTTCTAAAGCCTCTAGTTAAGTAATACCACATAATAACCCTAACTAGGTCTATAAGGCAATAGTAAGTAAATCTAATTTAGTGCACACTAAAGCTTGTGGTACAAATAGGGGATAAACATAAATAATAAACATGTAAAATAAAACTCTACTCAAGTCAATGTAGAGGTAATCTTAAGCAAGGAGAGAATAATACATTCATTATCTATTACTTGTGCAAATCTATCTACCAAAATAAAGGAATAAGAGTTAGGAATAATTAACTTACATATGAACCCATCGACCTCAACATCTCCCATGGCCAATGGTGCTTTGAAAGAGTTTGTTATGTACTGTTGAAGAAGCTAAGGATGAACAATGGACTATAGTCTAGCCAAGGACCTCCTAATGAATCTCAAGCTTTCACAAGACATTCTCCTTCAAGTATAAAACCCTAAACAATGACTCCTCAAGTAGAATGGTGCGAATGTATAATATAAATAAGTACAAATTAATAATGTTCTCTCTTAAAAATGAAGTTAAAATGGGTATATATAGCATTGAATTGACCCTAATCACTTCCAAAATTTTAGCCAACGCAATCGGCCCAGTCAACCTTATTACACAAGAAATAGAGTTGTTAGGTCTCAAACTAAATTGACCTAGGCTAACTTAGTCCCATAGCATGTGTTACTCCTAGAATGAGGTTGACCTAATTAATGCATTTGATATATGGTAAAAAAAAAATTGCTTAGGTAGGGGCTATTTGAGATTGTGAGTTGCTTAGATAAGAGTATGAGTGAGGTGTCAAAGCCTAAGGAAATGTATAGGAGGAACTTGTATTGGTTTTAGGTGGTGGTATAGGGGACAAAAATCTTGTGAAGAACTGAAGGTCTACCCACCCCTTTTTTGGTGTACCTTTTAAGGAATGTAATTAGAGATATTGAGACTCGATGGGTTCCTGCAAAAGAAAAAGCATTAGTAATCAATAAAATTTAAAAATATTGTGTGTATATAGAAACAACTAGAGTAATATAGATTATTAAATATGTAATTTATGCATGAATATAAATGTAAAAGATTCAAATAGATTATAATGATTTGATTACCATCATATACTAAATCTATTATATATAATAAAGGGATAAATACTTAGATTTTTGGGGTGACTGTCTAACTATGACTATATTTTGATGATGGAAAACATACTAAAGAAATCTCTATGATTTGTTAAATTTAAAAATGGGGTTTTATCTATGTAGGGTCAGTTTCATTAGAATTGGATCAATATTAAATGTTGACACTGACTTAAGTGGTTAGTAGTGACCTATGCCAAAATATGGATTTATGATCATATGATCACTTTATCTTATCTATGAATGATTTATATGTGTGATGCTAAACCTTGATGATATTCACAACTCCCAAAATTAGAATCCTTCACCTTGAAACCCTAATTGTGTTTGTGAGGGCTATAAATCTAAAAAATATAAGAAAGTGTAATGGGTTGAGCTAACCCCATCATACCCATTTGATGATTGACCTCTACCTACATATCTAATAATATGAGGAGGGAAAAAATCCACACATATTTCTCCCACATAGGGTGATTGTGCAATTGTGATCCTTATCTATAAGAATGCACCTAATGTTTTGAATTTGATACTTGACAATGCTTGATTTCATTTGGTTTTATTATTATTCAAACTTGGCTTTTGACTACTCTTATCGAATGTTTATGATTTTTTAATAATAGGTCATATTTTCTCAATGTGAAATAGTGTATAGATGTGTATTAGATAAGTTTCAAGTCCCCTATTAAGTGATACCTTGATTTAAATATATATATGAATCCAATTGGTTAATTTATCTACCACCAACACATTAGGAAAATGGGTTAGACCTAAAGAAATAGAAAGATAGTATTGTCAGGATCAAATTAGTATCAAGTGGAAATATTAACCTAGTTTTACTTTACTAACTTATTCAAAGGAGGACTAAATTGAAGATTGGATATGTCTATGTAAGATAGTAAGCAGGTTTGAAATAGATAATGATATTTTTATAGGTGTGTAACAATAGAATTAAATGATCAAACTCATAAGGTAACATGTAGGAGTGAGATATTGGTGGGTTAGGACCATATTTTTTCAAACAAGTCATGCATGGTAAAATTATGTCAATATTGTCATTATGAAGTACTTAATACAAGATTTTAGTATCTATAAAATCCCATTTTTATTATTATAATAGAATTTTTAGATTAAAAGTAAAAGGTATACCTGAGTGTTTACAACACACTTTATCTTTATTAGGAATTTGTTTAACCCTAAAAATATAGATTGTGAGGGACATAGAGTTAAAAATACAGAAATGAATAAGCACAAGGGTGATAAATAGATCTATAATAGGCCAATTAATTTCAAAACTTAGATAGAACATATAATGAATTTATTATGTTGAGATATGATAAAAATAGAAAGTAAAACTATGTTATATATTGTAATGATAATGAAAATAAGGTACTTAGCTAATTTTAATGCTAATACAAATCTTGATCTAGAATAAGTAGCAAGCAAATTGGAAGATTATTCTAGAATAGTTACCAAATTTTGGATTTTGTGCCTCTATAGCCTTAGACACTTGTATTAGCCTTAGACAATTGCATCAACACTAGTGTATGGGTCAGATGTAGGTGTCCTATATAGAATATATACTAGGATAAGATATAACCACCTAGATGTTTCTAGGGTTTTTTTTTCCTTCATATTGATGCATTCATATCTAGGTCATGGATTGCCACTCCTTATCAAATAATAAAACCCTAGTTATTCCTCCTCATAATGGTTTTGAGAAAAATGGGTTGGTGGTAACATGGTGTTGAGCTACCCTAAACACCCCTATGTCAATGAGTGCTACCGACATAACTAATACTTTGAAGAGGGCCTTAGACTTATGTAGTTGTCTCTTATGTGTTGAAGTTTATGTGAATCATGTAATGTGATAAACAAGTACAATAGTGACCTAGCTTGTAACTTGGAAAATGAAGCTCTTGGGATGTTCCTATAATACTTCATACATGTGTTGTGTTATCCCTATGAATCATATGAAAATAGTATAAAATAAGTAATCTTTGATCTATCTAGTGCTTGATTTAATGCTTTGATAAGTTGGCTTGGACTGTCTTAGGTGTAGGTTTTTAATGAATGAGGGTTGATCTTGTATTTATACCAATATCTTTAGAGAATAACTCACATTAAATCACTTAGGTTGACTATTAGGATGTTCTTAATTTGAAAATTAGATGACTTCAAGGCACTTGAAAATTATTTTAGAGTAGGACACCTGCATTGATGCAAGTGTTTGTCCATGACTTAAGTATCCTTGGAGCTAGAGAGTAGGTACAAAATCAAAAATCTTAGAGGCATAAGATAATTAGGTTTTAAGCATTCTAGGTAAGATAGAAGACCTAATTCATCAATATAAGATTATTCATATGGAGATATAGGATAAGGGGCACAAGAGAGCATATGTGAGACCTTCTGAAGTAGGAAAGGTCTAGAATTGAGAGAAATAGCCAAAGTCTAAGTTTACCAAGTGTAAAATATTGAGGTTCTATATAATTCAAAAATAGTGTTTACATTTGTATCTACTATAATCTACTAATATTATTGCTAGTTTAAAATAAAATGAATTCATACATGGGTGTTTATAAAACACATTATATTTTATTGAGTACGTCTTAAGTGCTTTACTGATGACTGACCTACATCCAATATCATGTTATAGTACATAATCAATGCATATAATCTAAAATTGAATTAATTTGAAATGATTTAAATTGAAAGAGCAAGGTTTAAGAGTACCCATGTGTATATATGCAATCACCTTACCTATTGGTAGTTTTATTTGAAATCTTTAAAATTAAAAATCACTAAAAATGATATTAGGACAAATATACAAATCTAGAAAGTGCATATATCTAAGGAGATAGAGAGAGAGATATAGGAGGGCCCATGCCCCAAACCTTGGATCAAAGATAAAATTCAACCTAGTAGTTGACACTTGTTCAACTATGTAACCCATTCATACTTATATAACCTAGTGAGTGTGAGTAAATCAAGTCATTTGACACTATCAAACTGGTGAAGATGGATATTAAAATCAAGTCCAACCTAAAATTTTATCAATATGTATTGATTTAATCATCTCAACCATACCAAAAAGTGAACCAACTACTGTAGTAGATAGGCTCAATATAGTTTTTAAAAGTATAACCTAGTGGGTGGTGATAGTCCCTAAAATGTTTTGAATCTAAAACTAATTTGAATTTGAAATATTAGGTGCACAGTGCATATCATATAAACTTTAGATATGTATCATGTTGAAACTATGTATAACAATTGTATCAATGTATAGAATTCTATCACAAATGTGAATCTAAATCATGTAATTATGTGTTTTGGCCAATTTAGAAACTATGTAAGCATGGGGAGCATGATTCCAAAGCATGCCTCCATTATATATGGATAAAAATGAAAATTGATATAAGTTCCAATGTGTATAACATGTTTCCAAAACATTCCCCCACTACAGTGGTCAAATTCGAAGGGTTAGCCTTAATTTCAAGCTGATGGGTATTTATGCTTACAACCCTTTGGTGATGAAAAGTTGTAAAAAATAGCTTCCCTTCAATTGAAAAATGTAAATTTAGTTTCCCTTTGATTGAAAAGATTAAATTTAGTTTCCATTCGATTGACAAGAGTAAATTTAGTACACATGTCACTAAAAATATGAACTTTAGAAGGTTTGATTTCAATTTGTTGGGGAATGATCCAAACACATAAAAACAAAAAACTTAATAAAATTTTCAAAATGCAGCCTTCAAAATTTATTCAATGATATTATAGAATTCACCCAAAAGGGTAAAACAATCATAATTATAACATCTTACTTTATAAAATCAATTGTACTTTTATTTTCCAAGGATGAGTTAAAAGAAAACATTTAAATCATAGAACTAGGTTGAATAAAATCTAACTATGCAATGTTACACTTACAATATCAACTTGAATATTCATAACTTCCGTATCTAGCTAGTTCATTTCACAGTAATTCCTCAATATTCTAAGACCTAGTCCATGCACCTACTAAACCCATCCATTAGTGGGTATCCCTACCCACCCCAACCATCTGTTGGAGTTGGAAGTATAAATACAGTAGCCAACTTGGAGCATATAATTAAAATAAAAAATGTGATGTAGAATAACATCATGCTTTTATTTTTATTTGTATACACCACATTTTCTAGTGCACAATAAAATTCCAAGACCAACCTAGCTCATTATTGTTGCATCTACACCCAATCTAACAAGAAGGGCATTAGAAGTACTTATTCATAGTCTAGTAATAAAACATATATAAATGTAAATGATGTATTAATGATTAAAAACAATTTTAAATAATATTTAAATATTTTGAAAGTCTCTAAAATATCAAAAATAAATTAAAATAGTATTAAATTAAATATTCTGAAAGTCTTAGTCTTATAAATATATATAAATGAAACAATATATTTATATATAAAGTGAGATAGGTCTCATAAAACTATCTATACTTAAATATATATAGACAAGTTACAACTACAAGTTTTAGCAAAATGCATTAGTCGATTTATTTAAAACCAACTTAAAATTTTAGCAAAAATGTGGGACTAGGAGTGGAAAATTCATGTCACATAAATGCAATTAATGGAATTTTGTGGAACTAGGAGTGGGTAGTTGTTAACCTATTTGTCCAATGTCCATTCACCTTCCTGAGTGTAAAATACCAATCTTGATTCTCACTATAAATTAATATTATAAATATATAAAACCAATCTCATAATTCACTATAATTATCAAATTACCAATTTAAAACTATTTATAATCATTAATACAATGTTTACATTTATGTATGTTTTATTACTGGATTATGAACAAGTATTGCTACTGTTCTTGTTGAATTGGTATTATAAATATATAAAATCAATCTCACTGTAATTACCAACTTTAATCTCACTTTAAGTTAGCCTTGTGTGTGTGTGTGTGTGTGTGTGTGTGTGTGTGTGTGTGTGTGTTATTTAAAATTGTTTATAATCATTAATACAACAATTACATTTATATATGTTTTATTATTGGACTATGAATAAGTACTGCTAATGCCCTTCTTGTTGAATTAGTATTATAAATATATAAACCCAATCTCACTATAATTACCAATCTCAATAAATTAGTATTATAATATATATATATATATAGACATATATATATATATATATATATATATATATATATATATATTATGAGACCAATCTCACTTTAATGATATTATAGCAATCACCCAAAAGGATACAAGTCACAATAATCATAATTCATAACATCTTACTTTATTTAAGTTAAATGTACTACTATTTTCCAAGGATAAACAAAAAGAAAACATTTAAATCACAAAACTAGGTTGAATAAAATCTAACTATGCAATATTACACTTATAATATCAAATTGAATATTCATAACTTCCCTATCCAGTTAGTTCATTTTATGATAATTCCTCTGTATGCCAAGACCTAGTTCGTGCACCTACTGATCCTATCCATTAGTGGGTATCCCTATCCACTCCAACTATCCATTGGAGATGGAATTAGGAATGCAGTAACCAACTTGGAGCATACAACTAAAACCAAAAACATGATGCAAAATAGCATCATGATTTTGTTTTTACTTGTATACACCACCTTTACCAGTGCACAAAAAACTTCCAAAACTAACCTAGCTCATTATTATTTCATCTACACCCAATCCAAAAAGAAGGGAATTAGTAGTACCTATTCATATTCCAATAATAAAACATATATAAATGTAAATGCTATATTAATCATTATAAACAATCTTAATTAATATTAAAATCATTTTCAAACAACTTTCACTTCACTTACAGAATGTTGATCACTAAAAGCATGAACTATAGAATCTTGGATTCCAATTTGTTGGAGAATGATTCAAATACAAAAAAATAAAATATATATTTATTAACTTATATTGTTGGTTTCAACTTCTATTTGAAAAACTTCTTCTGATACTACAACTATTGTGAAGTTTTTGTTTTCTTCTATTCTTCTATTCCAAACTATTATACTAATGGATCTATTGGTCTAGAGTAAGATGCCTTCACACTTTTTTATGCTTCCATTCATCATAAATAACATTCTAATCTACTTCATTTAGATCATGAGGTGTACAAAAGAAAAGAAACATTAACATATCCAATGTTTTTAAAGAAAGTCTATATCGATCATTATTTTTTATCATGTTTAACTTTGATAAACCTCTTTCACATATTATCATGATCATTAGAATTAAAAAAATATCTTACCATAGATTCATTAAATATGGAAACCCTTCAAACCATTTAGGTTTACCCCCACAAAGATCTCATACTCCAAATATATGTTTTTTTGGGTATTGATTTATAAATAGTACAAACAAATTCATCCATCTCACCAAAACATTTGATAGTATCTATAATAGGTGAGTTCCCAACACTAATTTTTTCACATAAACATGTTAACCATATTTTTGTTTTATGGTCTCTATCATCCACCTCATCATAATAATTACAAGGACTAAAAAGTTAATAGCATTGAATATAGGTAAATTTGTGAACCATGTATCTAGAGAGTCAATAACATTCACTATCAAAAAAAATTCCCAATTCAATGAAATCATCTAGTGTCCCTAATTTTTGTGAGTTAGGTAAGCTCTCAAATATCAATGGATGTATATATTTTACCTACTCCATTTGCAAACTCAAGAGTTTTTCCTTGTGCTTTATTTAAAAAATATAAAATATGTAGTGTACCTGCCCCAAATATGTCTCTTTGAAATCTCCTATGAAGTATGTCAATAGTAATATCTAAGATAGTGTCAATGAAATTAATGTCAACATGGTCATCTTAAAACCTTGTATTCACATTATTTAACTCAATAAGCATGTTTGCAATTAAATAGATGCAAAATTGTACTTGAAAAATTCTTGTCAAATTATACATTTTTTATCCTCTAACTCATATTCTCTAAACAAAATAGGCATGAGTTTCACAAGCTTTTTCATGACCTTTCCTCTAGAGAGCCACCTAATTTTATGAATTTTTAACACCTCTAAACAATTGATTAGAAATGACTCCATTAGATCTCTTAATGTTACATGTCTTTTAGCAGATTTTCTCAGCCCTAAATAAATTTTGTTTACAAAGTTATCAATAAATTATAGCTCTGTAAAATAAGATGAAGCATCATTTGTTGTTAATGCTTCTCGATGAGTTATGAAATGACTATCTAATAATTGAGGATCATCTTGATGAAGTTTAGTAGATAAACCTTCAAGAATACCCCTCATAGCATAAGCCCCATTAGATCTAAATCTAACTAACTTCATCAAGAATAAATTCATCTATGCTAAAAGACTTATCATGACAACATACATAGAATAAGTTGTTCCATCCTTTATTTAAAGAAGGCATATAAATTATGTTACACATTTACCTCTTCCTTCATTTTTTAGATATGTAATGTAAATATCAAATGTTGTTTTATAGTCTGATCAGTATTTTCATCAACTAAAATTGAATGAAATGGACTAAAAAATATCTCATATTTTAACTTTTTCTAACATGCCTCCTTTGCATCTTGTAAAAACTCTTTTCTAGATGTGGTATTTGTATTTGCAAAGTATTCATCTACTAGACGCATGTGTGGAGTGTATTTATACTTATTCAAGTCACAAATTGGCTTATAAATTTCTAAAAGTAAATCATGTATGACAACAAAATACATATTTTCTATCACAAATATGATTCTCTCCTTCTCAGCATCTACCATTAGTTATGCATGTTTGGTATTTAGAATACTAATTCATTTATTTTCTCCCTTTAAAAGTTAGAAAGCAAATTTATGAGGCTCTGATTTTCCATGCATTCTTAGACCACTGACTTGAAGGATGACACTCCCATCTTTAGCAAATGGATTCTCTCTCTTATATTTTACACACCAAGAAAATTTTACCCTTTCAACACCATTACAATCTTTTATAACATAAGCCCTTGGAAATCTTGTTTTCCATTTGGACTTGAATTTTTTTTTATGTTTCTTTGATACTTGTTCCTCTTCTCGAATCTATTTTCCATCTGATTCATAGTTTTCTTCATGCAAATGAACATCAAAGTCTTTATTTCTATACTGGAATTATTGATTAAAATCTTGAGGGATATGAAATGTATCAACAACTGATAGTTGTTTTTTATCCTTCTTAAGATGACCAATAGAAATCATTTTCTCACAATTTATACCTACTCAATGAAAAAATTAAAAGTATAAAATTAATAATTCCCATATACCAAAGTGTAATATTAGGATTAGGATTAAGATTGAGATTTAAAATCAATTCCAAAATCATTTATAATCTCAATTAAAAACTTTATCTTTTATTAATTTATAATGGTAAGTGTTTAAAATCATTTCCACAATTCAAAATGTTATTATTCTAGAAGTGTTGACTGTTGAGAACCTTAGGATTTAAGTACAAAATGGCCATCAAAATATAGTAGTATAAATAAGTTGATGTAATAAGTATACACTTTTCCTTACAATAACAATAAATGAGTTATATTGTTTCATTTTTATGAGACCAATCTCCCTTTGAGTTGGTATTTGAAATATATTTAATAGTATTAAATTATATATATATATATATATATATATATATATATATATATATATATATATATATATATATATATATATATATATATATATATATATATATATATATATATATATTTCTATGAGATCAATCTCACTTTAAATTAGTCTTATAAATATATATATATAAAGATCAATCTCACTTTAAATTAGTCTTATAAATATATATTAATGAAATTATATATATATATATATATATATATATATATATATATATATATATATTTTGTATGAGATCAATCTCACTTTAAATTAGTCTTATAAATATATATATAAAGATCAATCTCACTTTAAATTAGTCTTATAAATATATATTCATGAAATTTTATATATGTAAATTATATATATATATATATATATATATATATGTCACTTTAAATTAGTCTTATAAATATATATTAATGAAATTTTATATGTATGTATGTATGTGTATATATATATATATATATATATATATATATATATATATAATACTAAGTTACTGTGAGATTGGTAAATACAGTGAGATTGGTTTTATATATTTATAATACTAATTTACAATGAGAATCAAGATTGGTATTTTAGTTAATTTACACTTGAGAAGGTGAAAAGACAAACAAGTTAATAAATAACAACTACCTACTTCCAGTCCCATGAAATTCCATTAATGGCATTTATGTGACATGAAATTCCCAGTCCCACATTTTTGCTAAAACTTTAAGTTGTTTTAAAAAAATTGGATAATACATTTCACTAAAACTTGTAGTTATAACTTGTAGTTATATATATTTGTATATATATATATATATATATATGTAGTGAATATATATATATTCACTACAAATTAGATATAATTCACTACAAATATATATCTATATATATATATATATATATATTCACTACAAATTAGAATATATATATATATATATATATATATATTCACTACAAATTAGAATAAATAAATAAATATATATATATATATATATATAAATGAAAAATATGTATTCATAGTTCACTATAAATTAATATTATAAAAATATATATAAATGATATATATATATATATATATTATATAAACAAAATCTTTCAAAATACTTAAAATTGCACCTATCAGCACTCAGTACCTTTTATAAGACTAATTTAAAGTGAGATTGGAATTTGGTCTCATAAAATTATATTTATATATAATTCTAATTTATTGTGAGATTGGTAATTATATTTAGTGGTTTTATATATTTATAATACTAATTTTTTTTAAAATTGAGTTTGATAATTTACACTCAAATTGGTCTCATAAAGAATAAACTATATATATATATATATATATATATATATATATATATATATATATATATATATATATATTACTAATTTGTAGTGAATATATATATATATATATATATATATATATATTCACTACAAAGTAATAATATATATATATATTCATAGTTCACTGTAAATTAGTATTATAAATATAAATTTATAAATATAAATGAAACTATATATATAATATAAACAAAATCTTTCAAAATACCTAAAATTGCACCTGTCAGCATTCAGTTACCTTTATAAGACTAAATTAAAGTGAGATTGGAATTTGGTCTCATATTTATTATTCTAATTTACTGTGAGATTTGTAATTACAATTAGTGCTTTTATATATTTATAATACTAATTTATAGTGAGAATTGAGATTGCTAATTTACACTCAGATTGGTCTCATAAATATATATATATATATTCACTACAAATTAGTATATAAATATATTTAAAAATTACAAATATATATTTACAGTTCACTGTAAATTTGTATTATAAATATATATATATAAGTAAAACTATGTAAAATATAAACAAAACCTTTTAAAATACCCAAAATTGCATTGATCATCACTCAGCACCCTTTATAAGACTAATTTAAAGTGAGATTGGAATTTGGTCTCATAAAACTATATATTTATATATATATATATATATATATATATATATATATATTCTAATTTACTATGAGATTGGTAATTACAGTGAGTGGTTTTATATATTTATAATACTAATTTACAATGAGAATTGAGACTGGTAATTTATACTCAGATTGATCTCATAAAAATGAAATTGTGTGTGTGTGTGTCTGTGTGTGTGTGTAAATGAAATTATATATATATATATATTCACTAGAAATTAATATTATAAATATATATAAATGAAATAATATGTATGTATTATACATATTCCCTACAAATTAGTAATATAAATATATATAAATTGAAAAATATATTTTCACAATTTCACAGTCAAATCATAATACCCAAAGTCTTAAAATAATTGATTACCCTAATTTACTAAGGAAAATTCTAATTGGATAATGTATTAAACCCTAAAATCATGTTGAGTCTAAGATAGAACCCTCCCTGCAAACTATCCAAAATTTCATGTTGTCAATGGCCATCATAACACTTACTTTTCATTTACTTAATAAATTGAGGAGGTTCAATACTTACCTAAATTTGTAGACTACAATTAATCTCTAGAGTCCATAAATATCCTTGCATACCATAAATCCAAATATTTCAAACCTTGGTGGATAAATAGCCTTGAAAAGCAGTAGAAATTCCTTCACCTTGTGAACTTGTGACTTGTGAGAGATAGAGTACTGAGATTAACTTTAAGCCTATGTAGAGTAGCCATGGCCCACCACCATTATTAATTGTAATTTTTTGGCAGATGGTAATTAGTCACACTCATGGAAAAATCATTTGCCAATGCATTAAAATGAATTTAGCCATCATCGGTGTTGACTAGCAAAATGGAAGTGTCTAAAAGACTGGAAGAGCAAATTAGCATTAACAAGTTACAACTACCATTTTTTTTATTCAAGTTAAAGAAGGATTTTTTTGAACTAGGATCCCCACACCCTAGGATAAGTATAAAAACAAAAGTAATAATATGCTAACCAGGCCCAAAAAATAAAATAAGACCAACCCTATCCAAAAACATCTAAAAAATAGCCCAAAAATAGCCACATAGCAACTAAAGAACTAATCTAAATCTAAGCTATCAGACACATCCTCCCATTAGGATTTCATCTTCTTAAGGTTCATATCAATCTATAGCAACAATTTTTCATGATTTATGTTGTACTGAGATCCATTACTCTATCCCTTCTTGCCCTTCCCCTTGCCTATAAAATTGGGTTCAAAAATCTCTCTAAGGTGAGCTTATAGGATTTCAACATTCTAATTCCTTCATACATTGTTGCTTTGCTACAATTAACTAAAAATCTAACTTTATTATGAAGGTTTTCATTAACTTGTTCTAACAGCTCCACTTTAAAAGCTAGACCTTGAATCTGATTGTCTTCCTTCCTAGCTGACAAGATTTGGGTCATCCTTCTATTTTCCTATTGTAGCACATTCACCTTGCCCTTTAGCTCTGTGATCTCACGCATAAACCATCGCATGATATATTTTTAGAGGTTAAGGTCTTCTATAATTTTTTTTAAGATTTCTTTTCCTTTGAGAAATGTAACCAAATTATTGAAAGCCAGATTTTGATCCTTCTAGTTCAGATAAGTCTACCCTTTCTCTGAGTGGGTATATGGAGCATCCCTAATACATTTATCCTTCTCTAATACACTTGATTCCTATTTGGGTTTGCTTCCCTACTCCACTTCCTTATGATTCTCTCATGTGTCCTCACTATCCATTTTAAAATCAATGTAAGTCTCCACTCCCCTACTATTATGCAGTTCTTGAGGACCCTAGTTTACCTATTTCCCTTGGATGGGTAGTATAGACTTTGAAGCACTTCGAAGTCTTTTTTTATATTATCCTGATGTTTTTTGTTCTTTTCATCCTCCTTATCACTAACATTTTCAACTGGGTTATTATTATTCCTAGAGACCTTGCTCGGGCTCTCATGATACTTTATCCACACTTTTTTAATTTTTAAAATATCAACAAGTCCCTTCTCAAGATTTTCCTTCTAGGTCTATGGTATATCAAGCATGATTTGATTTATGCCTTTGAAGTACTTAAAAATTAGGTAGATTACTCCTTCATGCCTAGGAGTGGAGTAATTTCCATGCTTAAATTTTAAAATTGACACCTCCATAGAATTTAGGATTTAAAAAGGGAGATTAAAAGGCACACCATGTCTAAAGTAATTTAACATTATTAAAAAATACCATCTCACAACATTATACCTACCTTCCAAATTCACATACTGCATTAAATGGAATACAACCTTTGCAAATGGCTTGGGTAAGGATTCCCTGTCAAAAGCATTATGTAGCTACTCTAATTGCTCTCCTTCCTCTAGAAAAGCCTTTTTATCTAGTTTGAAATCTCTCAGCATATAATAGATCTTCATCTCCTCAATATTTAGTCTAGTCACATGGGAAATGAGTTCCTTAATAATGTCTAAATCTACTCCATTGTGGTCATTGATCTGTCCTCCCATACCTTAGTGAACAAGACTAAGAAATATCTATTAAAACCTTCTATCTTTTCCATAAAACCCACAAAGCCACCAACCTATAGAGTTACCCATATTCTTTCATTTTTTTACTTTCAATTGTCATTTCGATTCAATTATATTTGATAAACCCATTTTTTTTCTCTTATAATCATTCCAACTAATCCTACAATCAAAATTCACCAAAAAGAAACAAGATGAACTATAATTTCTTGATGTGTTTTGGTTATCTAAGAGTTATTTTAGGGTGTCTATAAGCTTCTCCTTTGAACCCCTAAGAATCTCATCAAAATAAATGAGTCCCCAACTCACCTTAGACCCAACCAAGACACCTCTAGGAATTCAAGGATTCACCCATATGCATAGAATTAACAATATTATTATTGCGTTCATTTTTAACCTTTAATAGCAACTCCCTAGGGAAGTCAGCAATCCCATTCCCATCCCTATAGGTATGATGAATTATCACCTGCCAAAAATATTTCAACATGACTTCAGCTTCATCTATAACATGCTTGATAGACTAGCTAATGGCATTTTTACCAGCCAAATAATTCATAATATTCAGTGAGTCTCTCTCCACCAATAAGTTTTGAACATTTATTTGTTTTGCCAATTTGATCCCACACAATGTAATCAAATCTTCTTCCTAATGATTAAACCTCACTCCCATGTCTCTCGCATAAGCAACAATCAAATTGCCTTCATGATCTCTGATAATTTCACCTCCTTTTATTGCCCCTAGGTTTCCTTTCAAAGCTCCATCAAAATTGAGCCTCATCCAACCCTCAGGAGGAGGTTCCACTTTGTTCTTTTCTTAATTTCATCCTAAGGATCTAGTTTTCCTAGCTCCAAGGATTCTATTTTCTAATTAGAGATAGGATTTGTTCAAAGGGAAGAAGATTTTTGCCTTTTTTAATTTGAATAGACCTATGGTTTTCTTTGATGAGATTAAAAATTCTTTCTAAGGTTACCTTTTTGTTGCATCTTTTTCCCCTAAAAATTTTATTATTTTATCCTCCCTAAATCCCCCAAATTATGTGAGGCAAAGTCAAGTTCCAGAGCTTCTTGAGATGTTCATTTTGGAATGGATAGCTCCAAGAGTTCCATACTTCCATTAGGGATCCTGCTTATACCCATGAAATATTGAATTTATCAATGCAATAGCTCTAAATTTTTTGAGTGGAGCAGCTGACCAATAAATTAAATATTGATATGTTCTCCTCTTCACACAACACACATTTGTGGATAATAATGTAACTTCTTTTCCTAATATTATCAACTATTAAGATTTTATTGTGAGTCACCAACATAACCAAAAAAAAAAATTAAGAGTATGCCATTTATTCCACACACTTTCCAATCTTACATTAATATCTTGTTCTTAAGCAATCAAATCATACCTTGATTTTACTTTATATTGGCCATCAAATGAGTCAATCCAAACTAGTAGGTCTTCTCTATCTACCCCTACGATGTGAAAATTTTGTAACAAATTATTTAGTTCTGATATCTTTAAAGTGTCTTCTTGATTTAAATTATCCAAGCTCAGATCTTTCCAACTTTTAGCTTCCTCAAACTCTTGCCAGTAATCCACCACCTTGTCACCATATGTCTACCTCAAGTTCTCCTTAAGGTGGAAACCTATATCACTTTGATATATTATTGAATCAGAGCTCCATTTGTCTTTCCAAAAGTCAACCCTAATTCAATTTCCCATTTTCCATTTAGAACCTTAATTTATCAACTCCTTGTTGGTAGTTAATAAATTCCATATGTACGATCCCCTCATAATTTTTTTGTAGTTATAACTACAAGTTTTACCGAAATGCAATAGTTGATTTTTTTAAAATAACTTAAGGTTTTAATAAAATGTGAGACTGGGAATTTTGTGTCACATAAATGCCATTAATGGAATTTCATTGGACTAGGAGTGGGTAGTTGTCCATTAAACCACTTGGGAGTTGGAATAGAAATGCTCACCATATAAGTAGTGACATGGCAGCTATAGGGATGGGATAGAGCCTAGGATGGTAGGACTAGGACTAAAACTGACTAACAGGTATTTTTAAACCTCACCCTTCTTTTATCATTTTAATCATGACTATGCACTTTTTAATTGTTATGTAATTTTTGGATTTTACATGTTTTATGGCCATTTTTTAACACACTTTTGTGATTATTGTAGAAAAGTGTCTTCATTGAGCTCATGTGCTTAGTCACGCACTTAGAAATCAATCCAAGTTAGTTCTATACTTGATGTAGTTAGGTGTAAGCATAGTAAAAGTATATGGTGCATAACATTTAAATGTATTACTGTGATGGCATCAATTTCACACAAGGTGCAAGCCTTGTGCACTCACCCAAAGTGTAGCAGTGAAGGGACTAGGGCCCACATTGGGTTAGTTGAAATATGACACAAATTTAGTTTCAATGAGACTTAGTCATTTGTGAAATGGGCTTAGATGGTCTATTGGTACATGCTATTATGGATAAGATCAAGAGGCACAAGCCTATTCAAGGGCACAAGTCTTTTGGTGCAAGTTCATGTCTGGCTAGTTATAGATCTTAATGGTGCAATCCATAGGGATATCAATTTAAGTGTCATTCAAGTGCTTAGTCAAATCACGGGAATGTTTTATGCTCAAGTGCTCAATATTCAAATTAGTGCTATAGGCACAGCTACTAGGGCTTTGGTGCATGTTGGTTTCAACACTTAGTCAATTTTACAAGTATATCAAAGTTGTTATATGGCATAGTGATGATATTAGCGACCTAGAATAGACCTTTACATAGTAATACATTCAAAATTGAAAAATATGCCATTATTAATATATAAATTAAGTCACAATCATACAACAATGTTAAATTTATATGAAATGGATCAACCAAGTAAATATGTAATGTCATTTCCATTAAATTAATGTTCATAAATAGAGTATAGTTCATAATACAAATAGAGCATCAGCTCATTTCCTACCTATTCATGCCCAGTAGATCATAGATGAGCTTGGGTGCTACAATGCATATTCTTCTTAGTATCCATACTAACTTAAACTATATCAATGGCATTCTCAATTTTTGTAGAGACTTGTTTCATTAATGTTGCATCCTCTTCTTTAGGTTCAAGCTTGTTTTTATAGGTAGGGGAGCATCTTTGAGCTAGGTTGGATGGGCACACGCCAAGTGTTGAGCTATTACAGAGGGTCATTATTATATTAACTCCACTTCTCTAACACCTATGCTCTCCAACTACCACATCCAATACTCAAAGGGATATCCCTTAA
The DNA here is from genome assembly GCA_037957365.1 of Torreya grandis. Lineage (NCBI taxonomy): Eukaryota > Viridiplantae > Streptophyta > Pinopsida > Cupressales > Taxaceae > Torreya > Torreya grandis. The sequence goes on along the minus strand of JARHVA010003537.1, from coordinate 1,465,130 downwards.
CACTCAAGTGCTAAGAAACTACCTACCAGTTGGCACAAGATGTTCAAAAATTCTTTCAGCTAGCACCAAAAGTACCAAAAGAGCAATCATTTACAATATTTACCTCATGTTAAGATGTGTTGAGTTGGTGTGATCCACTAGGTAGCATGAAAAGGGGCCTAACATTACCCCATATAAAATTACTAGTATGCCCTCAAACTAGTCTTTCAGTACCTTTGCCTCTCAAAATTTGAGCACGCTCTACTGTAGTTCCACTTTAAAGTTCTTGAAGCCCTGAATGGAGAGATTATTTTCTTTTGTAGCACCATCTACTTATTTCAATGTATCCTCAAGTGTAGACATAATCATGTTCTCTATCTCTTTTTTTAAGGCTTCCATCTTTTCCTTATCTCTTCTCACCCCACTATCTAAAATGTCTCACTGCTCACTGCCTTTCTGTGAAAGGTGCAAAAGAGTGCTTATAGTTATTTCTCTTAGGTTTTTAGTTGGGCACTTTATGTGTTAACATGGGCCATGACTTTTACATGATCGATCCTACTCATAGTGAAAGCATGCTTCATCAAAGCATCATTTTCCTCTTTCACCTTTTGAAGGTGCATGTCGATGACTAATGTTTGAGTGGTGAAGTTTTAAAATATGTCATCTACTTCTTCTATGCCCTCTTCTAGTTTGGTGAAGATTTCCTCTACCATATCAATCTTTTTTGTTTAACTCCCTTTTGATGGCTTCACGGGGGATTTCTTGTTCCTATAATGTCAGCTTCATCTAGGGGAGCATTTGTTCTACCAATGCACAAACCTTATCAACCTCTTTCATTTACGAAGTATCAACACCATCCAAAAGGAATGGCTCCACTTCTTTGATGTGCTCGACTAATTATTGGAGTTTGATCTTCATTGCTTTCATTTTTGCCTCTACCTCTTACACTATTTGTTTCCACTTGTTGGCATGAACATCGTTGATGATGTTATTGCATGCAACTATTGAGGCCATCTTAAGGAGGGCATCATCTGACCTTACAGGGTTCATATCCCTTAGATTTACACATTGGTAGTCATGCCCCTCTTATGGTTTCTTGGTGCTTTAGATTGCTTTCTTTGATACCTCAAACTAAGGCTCATCTATGTAGCAATTGAGAGCCTAAGAAACTTGATGGTGCATTATGGTTGTGGTAGTTTTGGGGTGCATGTATTCCAACATGTAGAATTCATCATCTTCAGTGAACTCCCACAGCATTTTTTCCCTGTAGCTTGTCTTATACTCCTCTTCCTCAGCTAGTTCCATCTCTTCTCCACTAACACTGGTGCTTTTTCTAGTGCCTTCTTGCTCTACTAGGGGTTCTTCATTTGAATTCTCCCCTTGGTCTACTTCTTCTCTTTCCTCAACAATAGTTTAATTATCCTATTTTTGGGGGGGTTCTTCCTTAAACTTTTCCCCCTTGCCCGCTTCTTCTTCTTGTTATGGCTCTTTGGTGTGAACCTCCTTGGCACCAACCTTACTTTCCTCTTACCCCATTGGGGTCTCTACTACCTTCTCTATTTATTTTTTTGAGGTGCCAAAATTGCCTTGTTTATCTTCAAGCTCCCCTTCAAAACTAGGGCATGCCTATTATGAAACTTCCTCTACCAGGCTAGGGTGGGTACTAGGTGTCTCTTTGGTTGTTTTCTCCTTCCCAGGTTTTATGCTAGTGGTAACCTTTTTCACTCTCTCTTTATCCTTTTTATCATTTTCTATCTGGGGCCTTTTTATATTTGTCTTCCTCTTCTTGAAGGTTGATTTGGTCTTCTCCTCTTTGGCCTCTATCTCCTTGGCTTCCACTTGATCAATTTTGATTTCAGGCATGCCCTTGGCCCTCATGGCCTATTTCTTATGGTGAAACTTTAGCACCACATCAATGTGATCCTAATCCAAGCCCATGTCTTTCCATTTGTGCTTCAACTCTTCTTTAGCTGGTGTACCTAAGGATATTTCTTCTCTAAGCATGGTTGTAGTGCCACCCTTGAGAGCCTCATGCACTTCCACCTCACTAGGCTCTTCATTTGTTCCTCCTTCATTTTTCTTTTCTTCTTTCCTCCCTTTCATCTCCCATACCTTGCGCTTCTCCCCTTCTCTCTTTTACTCTTTAGCTTTGACCATCTTAATGGATTCATCATTTCTTTTCTTTGTTCCTTTATCTCTTGTGCCTTCTGAATATCAACATTACTGAGGCTAAGTTTCATCCATCTGCACATCTTTTTCTCTAATTCAGTCTAAGGTGGTGGGAAGGGGGTCCTTTCACTAGAAGAGGAGTCACCTTCTTCAAGCATAATGTATACTCCCTTCCCAAATGTTTCTTCCTCCATCTTTTCTTCCTCCTCTTCCTCTTTTATGTCAGATAAGATTATCTTGGGTACCACAACAGGAACCTTCCCCTTCTTATTTTCCCTTATGCTAGGGGAATCTTTTGGCATGAATTGCATGTGCTTATTTATGGAGGTAAAAGGAGAGGCTTCTTATTCTAAGGTGATCTTGAGCCTTATTCATTCCTCTATCTCTTCCAAATACCCCCCTTTCTTCTTCCTAGGAGACTTCTTCTTCTTTTTTGACATTGGGGTCCCTTCATCATCGACATTGATAGGGGGATCATTGCTCTACTCTATTCTTGGGCCCTTCTTCTTTGGCTTCATCTTATAGTAGAGCCTATGGATGTGCATAGCTATGGTCACCTCTTGGAGAGGATAGATGTCAATACAATTTGACTCATACTCTTCATCCTTGGTACCCTTCTCATCTACATGAATGAACTAGCACCTCATCCTGTGCCTCTCCATATCTAGCTACTTTATTGGAATGTCTAATTATTATGCATTGGGGATCCATCACAATGCATCGTATCTTGTGAATAAGGCATAGGGGAGATTTATCACCCTAACTTGTTGCCATAAACTAGCACTAAGTGCACTATATAATAGTGTTGTATTATAGCAAAGGTTGTCTTTTCAAACATGCTCTGAGGGGGGCCCTTGAGGGATACACCACTCTAGCCCAAAGGACTTTATGTACCTCTCACACCACCCCATGACACAAGTTTTATATTTAGCATTGAAAGAGAAGGGGCTCATGAAGTCTCTTATGTGTTAAAGAGTCATTATGCTCTAGAAAGACCTAGAGGTTACCCTCATCCCCGTTTGGAATTCTAATCTCTTCCATGACAATGAGAATGAGAATGGATCCCCACCTAAATTTCCCTTTTACCTTGTGTCACTCTTGCACATTATTCACAAATTCATTGGTGATGAATTTGGAAATATTAAAATATATTCCATGTGTCATGTGATAGGTCATGCAAAGGTATGCCTTAGTCACATCAGTTCATCAATCGTCTGGGCATAGTTTAGAGTTTACTAGGCATGCCACCACCCTTGTACTTCGGTCCTTACATTCCTTGATGGGGAATGTGAAACCCCCTTAAAATATGTAAGAGCTATGTTATACACCCCACCTCCTCATCATCATCCATCATCTAACAAATGTCTTTATCGGTATCTAAAATCTTGGTTATTCTCTTTATCAATTGCATTGAAATTTTCATATGCCTCCCTATGAAGTAAATGTGGTCCTCATGGACATGCGAGAGTAGGAATTGTACAAGCTCCTATTGCTTCTCATAACATGGAAACTCATAAATTTGAGTTGTACTAGAAGCCATCAATTTGTCTCAGATGAAGACATCAAATAAGACGTCACCTTGCACCATCTTTCACCTTATGTCCACCATCTAATCTTATATGAGGTCTTGCAAATGACTAGACGTGTAGTGGTTATATTATTTTAACTGTTAGGTGTGCACAAAAGAGTTCCAATCCTCCCCTATCACAACCTCTAGAGGAAACTGCATTACTTGGTAGGATATTTTAGTGATAGTCTTGGTGTTCACCTATGCCATGCTCATGACTTCCACTCATTGTGTTGTTATTTTTGTAGTGGCCACTTTGAGCACTGTATGTTCCCATTTTGGGTCTTGTTTCACCCATTCAGAGTTTGGTCCCTTTTGTTTCTTCACCATCATGAACCTACTAGTGTTGAATCACGATAGGTGTGGTTTACCAAAGCCTTCAATGGTGATGATGCTTCTATAGTCACAATATCTATGATTGTTCGCTCAACTCTTGAGCTTCATTGGCCTTTAATGGTGGCTTGGGCATCAATTCACATCTCTAACTATCTAATTTCAATAAAATCCTCTCTCCTCACTTCTTCAAATCAATCTTACTATGAACACAATCCTTTCTAATATGTAGTCGTTCACTTTTAGTGCTTGATAGCACTCAAATTCTCACTGGTATAGGGTTTTCGTACCTCAACTCTTTGGTTTTTGCTTAGGTTTGCTCTAAGTCTTAAGTTAGTATAAAATTTATAACCTAAAAAAATATGTTGCTTGATGTTTTATACCCTTTCCTTATCTAACATCATTAATACGGGTGCTTTATGGTGTGATGGCACCTAGATTTCTTGGAATACGTGAATTTTTGCAAAATACATGGAAATGCTTTGTCATAAATACATTGAATGTGTATCTTTGTGCCTCCATCATCACTTCATTTAATGATCTCTAATAGTAATTCAATGAACTAACATTTAGTTCAAATGGTTACTTCCCACTCAACTCTAAATGGATACCAACTATTTTAGATAATTCTTCTCCAGTGCTTGTTCACTTGGCATGACCTTCACCTTCCTTATGGTAAACTAGGCACAATGCCTCACATGCATGCAATTCAACCTCCTTAGTTTCACTTTCTCTTTTAGTTACACTTCTATTTGAGTGCACTTCTCTATTTTGGTCAGTTTCTTACACTTCATCTTACCTTGGCCTCTCCTACCCTATATAAATCCCTTGCATTATCCCTCTAGCACTTCATCTTCTCTTCTAGTTCTCTTGCACATGGTTAGATTATGAAACTTCACTTTATTTCTTGCACCTAACCATGTTGAGCGTCTTCACCTTCTTCTTTGATCTCTAGTGCATGATCAATTGATGCACCTCTTTCTAACTTTGGCACAAAGGTTACCTTTGTGCTTATGTACTTTGTCATTTTATTCTCAAATCTTCAAAATCTAGTAACTTCCTCATACACAAAAATTTAGGCATCTGGCCCTAGGTTTTAGAAAGTAAATGAGCTTGAGTCACCCGACTAGTATTATACATGGAAGTGCCAAAGTATTTCATTCTTGGGCCTTCAAGAGCCTTATAATATTCACCTTGCACACATGGATCTTTTGCATCTTGTGCTTGCATTTGGAAAGTTTCATATGCCCACCACTTAGATGTCTAGCCTCATACACTTATAAGGCATAAATGCTCGACTCACCTGATTATAATTATGTGTGAAAGGCTAGAGTAGTTCACTTATGAGCTTGAAAGAACCATTCATTTATAACCATGCACATAAGATTTTTCATGCCTCTTTTCAAAGTCTAACGAATCTCACATGCCCATCGCTTAGATGTCTAGATTCAGGAACTTAAAAAGTATAAGTACTTGTCTTATCTAGTTGGAATTATGTATGGGAGGCCATATGAATTCATTGGAGCTAGAATAGATTCATGTGCCCGTAACTTAGGTGTTGTGGCCTCATGTGCTAAGAAAGCACAAGTGCTCGATTCACCTAGCTATAATTATGCATGAAGTTCCAGCAAATAAGTCCTTGTAGCTTCTATGTGCCACTTATTACCTCTTTACACTATACAAAGAACAAAAACAAAAAAAATAATGGTTTGGCTTATACCAAAATATATTCTGGTAAACTCAACTAAAACCAATTAGTGACCAAAAATTAAATGTTCTTATCACACAAGTGCCATCCTAATACCAATACGGGTTTAATCAATTACCATCAAAATGCCCTGAGAGCATTTTATTAGATAACATGCACAAGTTACATGCACGTGTCTCTAATATTTGGTGGATGTTGTAGGGGCCTATCTATCATATTTGTAATTTTCTTGGGTGTTTAAGGTACTTGGAATCATAGAACAGTACCAATGCTCCTTTAGTTAACTCTTTTTACTTGATATGATTGTCATGCTAGAGCTTCTAACACAAATTTTTGATTTGTTGACTCCATCTTGCTTGGGTGCACTTTTCATCTAAGTGATCAAAGTCTTCTTACTTTTTTCTTAAAGATTATTGGTCATCTAAATGTTCAATCTATGCAATGCATAAGGATGGAACCATGAATTCTATGGGGAGAACTACTTCAGTGTCAAACACTAATTGAAATGGTGTAGCCTTATTCAGGCACTTATATGTCATGTGATATGCCAATAGTACTACTGAAACATGAGCATCCCAATCCTTGTGACCAACATCACATATTTTTATCAGGCACATTCTTAGGATCTTGTTGAATGTTTCATCTATGTCATTTACCTATGCACGATATAGGGTGGTCTTGTGGTGCACAACCATGTATTCAGTTAAGAGGATATGCACCATCTGATTGATGAAATGAGTGTCCCTATTGCTAGTTAGACCTAATGGGTACCCATCTTGACTTATTATTTTATCCCAGATGAAGTGCATGGTTATCATGGTTATGCAATCTTTTATCAGCATAGCCTCATCCCACTTAGTGAAATAGTCAGTGGCCACCAAAATATACCTTACATTTGTGTGCCATGTTACTGGAGTTATTATTCCAATGAAATTAATGGATCATTTCTCAAATGGCACCTAGGCAAGAATAGGGATGAGATGCATCTCATCCCAGTGGTTGGGTTTCCTGGTGCGCTGGCATATGTTACATGCCTTTGCCATACTCCTTTGTATCTTGGAACAGGCTTGGCCACCACAATCTTAACTACAATATCTTGTGTTTTTGCATCTCCAGTGTAATGGCCTTCTACAATTCCCTCATGAACTTCTTGTCATATGGAGTCTCTTTCATGTTCTAGAACACATTGGTATAGGATTTTATCTCTAATTATTTTGTACAACTCCCCCTTAATGAGTTGGAAGGAGGCATTGTGAATAGCAAGTTGCTTCTTCTCCTTATTTGACATGGTCTAGGATGTAAACCCATATGTTAAGAAAGTGGCAATCTCTACCATGTCTTCAAGGATGCATTAGAATTTGTATAGTTAGGTGTCTAGTATGTCATCCTCAATTGGAACCATCACATCACCAAAATTTATGTGGGATAAATGGTCTAGCCCCAAGTTCTAATTTCCAAGTTTAACAATAATAAAGAACTAAAACTCCTAGAATATCACTATTTATCTACATGTGCACTCATGTAAAATAGGCTTGTTCATGAGGTACTTGAGCACCTTGTGATTAGTGAAAAATATGAATAGGGTCACCAATAGATATTGCCTAAATTTATGTAAGGCATAGACCATTACCAACACCTCGCACTTGATGGTGGTATAATTCTATTTTAGTTTCTTCAATTTCCTACTTGTGAAGGAGATGGGGTGGTCCATCTTGCCATTGCCTGGTTGCGCTAATATGGTGCCAATTGCGGATCCTAAAGCATTGATATGAACATGGAAAGGAATAGTCTAGTTTGGAAATTGTAGAATTGGTGCGCTAGCTAATTTTAACTTTAATGTTTATAAATCCTCCTCTTGCACACTGCCTCAATAGAATGGGCCATCTTTATGTAAGATCTCCATTTGAGGCACTACAATATTTGCATAGCTATGTATAAACTTCCTGTAGTATCCATAATAGCCTAGAAAGGCATGAATGTCTTTCTACATTGAAGGAATTTGGAGCTATATTATGAAGGCTATCTTCATAGGGTCAACAAGCAAACCATCTTTGTAGATGATGTGCCCAAGCAATGTTCTAAAGGGGGTTACAAAGATGTAATTATTAAAGTTTAATGATATCTAAGGATATTTGTACCTCTCAAACATGAGGCACATATTGTCATAATGGTCCTTTACAAGGCCATATATAGTGTAGTCATCGAGATAGACTTGGAAGAAGTTATGGATGAAGTCTTTGAAAGTAGTGATCACCACCCTAGATGATATGTTTGGTGCATTATTAAGTCCAAAAGGCATCATATTATAAGCAAAATAAACCTATTTAGTTGTAAAGGTTGTCTTAGGCTTATCCTTATCTTCTATCTACACTTGATGGTAGCTTGAGAAACCATCAATGAATGTATAGATTTTGTAGCCTATAATCCCATATAAGACTTCATTAGTAAATGGGGTTGGGAGTGGGTCAGTGACGTAGGTCACATTCAATAGCTAGTAGTCAATGTAGATCCAGATGCACCTATCCTTATTAATGCTTATGACCATCAAGCTCACCCATTCAGACTCTTATATAGGGTAAATGATGTACATGGCCAGCATTCCATCAATCTCAATTTTCACCTTGGCATGGAAATTAGGATTTATCTTATACAAGCACTTCTTGATAGGCCTCATGCCATCCACTAGATTAATTCTCATTTTTCCAATAGAAGGGCAAGTTCCCTTATGTCCCAATAGTTACATGGGAACAAGTCTTGAAACTCTTTCAAGAGGTCTATGATTTGTGCCATTTTTTCCTTAGACTAGTATGCAATTATAATGGCAATCTTAGGCTCAACTTCGGTGTTGATGTCCACTTTGGTGGTTTTAAAGGGTGTGCATTAGGATTCAATCCTCTCTTTATGAGATTCTTCCTCTTGCCTTATCCCCTCATTTATTTCAATTTGAAGATGCATCAGATATTATTCATTTGGGGTGTTGTCATCCACGTGGTACACAAGTTTTTTCTTCATGTTAGAGTCTTTTAATTGCACTCCTAGGTTTCATCATCATCCTCATCAGAGTCACTGTTAAGCACCTTTTCTTCAAAGAATATCAAGAGCACCAGTCCTTTCTCCTTGAACATGTCTCTGAAGAGCTCTTCTAGGATGGAAGTGTCCTCAAACACTGCCCTATGAATGACTTGTAGTGGCTTCAGTAGATCTAAGATCTATGATGAAAAGGAGAAGGTGTGCATGAACCTCTCTTTGAGTACCTCCCAATCTCCTGTCTATAAATGAATTTCATTTACAATGTACCACACTCATGGCCATGGCCATGTTTTTAAAGTCATATAGAAAGCATGTACCCATAAACTTTTGGATGCATTCTCATCACAGATAGTCTAGGTTTCTTCACACAAGTGCACATGCATGATTGGGTTAGAATCACCTATATAAGTAGGTATGTCTAAATCCTCATTACTCTTTCCAAACCTAGTGCATATTGTTGCCTTCACATCTTGCCATGTTGGCAAGCTAGGCCTTTATGCTACCCACCAATGATTAGTAGTGCTTTTTAGGGTATGCACTAGTACGCCCATCCTATCTACTTTCTTGGGGATGCATGTTTTAATGTCATGGACATAGTTCTCTAAATTTTGGCTCCTTCCATATTTTGGGAGTGTTCAAAGCTTCCCTTTACTCAGTTGGAACACCCTTTTCACCACCTTCTAGGCATGGGGAACCCATTTATTTTATGTGTGATCAATCATAATCAATCTTATTCTGGTTGGCCTTGGCTCAGTTGCCCATACTAGGTGGCACCTTCGACCAGTAACTTTATAAGCCTCTTCAAACCATCAATCACAAGCTATGTTAGTTGTATCAAAAGTGGATTATCTATACTCCCATTCAAGAAATCTTTGGTCACTTGGGTTAAGCTTCTCGACACCCCATGCCATGATGTTATAAATATGGTTGATCTCATCTTTGAGATAAACACTTTTCACATATAAAGGCCCTTGATCACTTGATAGGGGGATCACCACCCTCTCTCTACCATTCTTGAAGGTCATGTAGTACTTCTTGAAGTGCATGTCTACATTGTTGGTGTAGTACCATGGCCTACCTAAGAGCATTGGGTAGTTATCATGCTCTGCCAACTTGACTAACTCAAAGTCATCTCAAAATTTAGTACCCATAATATCTACAATGGTGACCTTTAGGATCATAATAGCTTATGCTCAGGTTTTATTATCCATAAATAGCATATAAGGGGAGGAATTTAAGGGTGGTCATCCCATCTTCTCCTAGGTAGTTTTGGTCAAAATGTTAACCTCAATTCCCATATCCATAAGGACCTCACAGATAGACCATCTATCGATGGTGGCATTTATTAGTAGTTCTTGGTCATACTCTACATTCTAAGTATGCCTTATCTTTATGCACCCACTCTATATGTTGTGTAATAACTTCAATCATCTAAGGTGTGGCCTCTTCTTCTAGTCTCTTCCTTACATGATATAAAAGTAAGTTTTTAAACAAGGGTAGCATCCCTTCAATTTGCAAGAGGCACAGGATCTTAGTTAACTCCTGAGTATATTACTTCCTACATGAGGTGGTAGCCTATGATTCTAGATCTCTATCCAGGTGGAACTCTCCTTGTAAACTTTATATTATGCTTATGACTTGTTATAGGATGCCCTTTTGTTGATCAGGGTCAAGGTAAGGCACAAATTTTAGCTTAGGTTGTGATATGTGCTTGGCAGGGCTTGACTCACCATATTCCAAGCACAATTTTTTGTCAGTGCAATAAGTGGTTGTGTGGCAAACCCACTTTGAGTTGTGGCCTACACCTTAGGTGGCTCCTTATGAGTTTTATACAGTTTGGGAGTCTATTTTTCTTCCTTTGGCTCACACCTAACCATTATGGCACCCTTATCTACACTAGGTCAACCTTGAGTTAGATTTTTATAAAAGTTTGGGCAATCTTCAACTGCTTGTGGTCCTCAAAAATACCCACACATTCGGTATATGGGAAAGTCACACTTGGAATGCTTAGTCAACCCATACTTGTAACATGATCATGGTGGGAATCTTCCTCCACCATATCCTCCACCTCACCCACATGTACCTTGTTAATCCCTTTAGCTAGTATTTTACTAGATATAGCCTTCATTTCCTTAGCTCACTTACCTATTGGTTTTGGTCATTGCATGTCATGTTCCTCTATCCATATTTTGGTGCATCTCATTAATGACTCAACAATCCATTATTGAATGAGTATAGGTGTCACGCATCTTACAATAGATAATAGTGTTCACTTAACTAGCACACTACAACAAGGGACAGTTCTGAGAGTCATGCAACCCATGACAAACTTCATAGCTAAAAAGTAAGGTATGAACATTTCTTCATTGGAAATTATTCTTGTTATACCCCTCCATTTCACAATTAGTACACCATAATCCACTGCAAGTGATATGTGTTGAACTGACAGTCAACGTCTATAGCTAGGAGGCCATTGATGTAATTTATGCCTCCATAAATGTGTTAATCCTGATCTCATCACTGCCTACTACCTCAACCCAAATCATAGCTTTAATTATTTCATGACAGTCCATGAAGGTCTTCATAGACATTGCTCTTCTAAACGGTACTAGAAGGCCCCCAATAAACCATTATGCATGTTGGAAGGGGTGGATACCATATGAAAGTTTGGAAAGGAGGGTCTTAAATCATGTATCATACAAACACATGCTCTTGGATAGCCCTTAGATGATTTATTTGAGTGTCATGATGCTCTATTACTCAAATTCAAGAATATCAAATTCCTTCAAGAAAGCCTCATTTAGTATATTATAATCAACCATAGCCTATTTTGAATCAAATTTTTGATACCACATATGGACATGATCTAGCAAGGTGGTTACAAACTAAGTTGCCTTGTGCATTGAGTGTATGATACCCTGAGCATGCCATTGAAGTTCACACTTGAGCACATATTCCATAGCATTCTCTATGTCATGATACTTAGGCAAGTACATCACTATTTTGTAATAAATATGTTGAGGGGTGGTGCTAGAGTTTGAGGTGCTTACCCCATTAATGACTATGTTGGAGGTAGTCCTCCAATGCCTCTGGTTGTAGGGTTGATCACTGGCCCTATTTTTATAGGTTTCATGATCAAGATCAATGGCGTGGTATTGCTCATTTCTAGCATCAAGCCACTTCTTATGGTTTATTGCCTAGTTAGTGTAGCTAACATCCTCTGAATGAGAATGTTTGTGCTTATGTTCTGGATTCTTGCATTGGTGCTCAATGGTTTCATGGTATTCTTATTCAATCCTTTGTAAGGAATCACTTGCTTGATCATAAATTCTTGGTTCAAATTTTAAAGTCTATCAAATTTAATGTCAATAATAGGGTCAATTATCCTTATTTTATATTTTGGTGGAGAATCTAGTGCATGAGCTTGCACTTTAGGTTCAAAGTGGGTAGGCACTTTTAGCATCCTCATTCACCACATCTTATAGGAACCCAAAGCATTCTATACCCAACTATTGAGCTCAACATCTTACTTCTTTCTCTTTTTCCTCATGCTATTGTAGTTCAAGGGATCCTTAACTTAAATTACTATCCCTAGGGCTTACACCATTAAGAGCTATAACTAGCCTGACATGAACTTGTGCCAAAAGACTTGTGCCCTTAAATAGGCTTATACCTCTTGATCTTATCCAAAATGACATGCATCGATAGACTGCCTAAGCCCATTTCATAAATGACTAAGTCCCATTAAGACTAAGGTTGTGTCATGTTTTAACTAACCTAATGTGGGCCCTGATCCCTTAACTACTACATTTTAGGTGAGTGCACAAAGCTTATGCCTTGTGTGAAATTGATGCTAGTGTAGTAGTGCATTTAAATGTTGTGCAGGATAAACTTTTACTATGCTTGAGCCTAGCTGTATCAAGTACAAAACTGACTTGGATTGATTTCTAAGTGCATGATTAAGCACATGAGCTAAATGAAGACACTTTTCTACAACATTTTGCTTTCATTGTTAAGAAATGTGTTGAATTTTATTGCTACAATGGTGCAATAGAATGATTCTCTAACTTTTTCTCAAGAACATCAAACACTCGCTAGATCAAGTGGAAGATAGTTTCATGTAGAAGCATCTAATGTGCCAAGGATAAAACCTAAGAGAATGGGTGCAAACGAACCTATATGATGCTCTATATAAGGTGTTTTTTTGGTGAACTACCTGAGCATGTGTATTGATGGTTGATTTCCTATACCACCTCTAGAAGATGAAGTTATATCCAACACTTTTAGTGGACAAAGGAGCACTTAGAGAGGTTTGAGAGCCTAGATGATGTTTGGATGTGTATTGTATAAAATTGGTAGAGTGGTGTGTTGAACAACTATGTGGAAAAATTTATAGTGTTGACCTTATCTTACCCTAAAGAAGTAAAGTATGAGTTCTTTTGCAAAAATAGGGGTGTATTCATTAGAGGTATCAATAGTGAACTAAATAAATTGCTAGTGGATTGTGGTATTAAAATTATAAGAATGGAAGGCTAAAATTTGTACATGTATGAGCAAGTGCAAAAGGTGAGAAGGGGAAGTGTAGGTGAGGCACGATGAAATGGGATGAGCAACCTAACACCTGCGAGCTCTAAAGGTAGAACTATAACAAGTGAAGGTGTAGGATGATAGAGGATCTAGAACCTATAAGTGCTAAGAGGACCCATAGCAAGCGAGAAGGGCATGGGGAAAGATCCCTTGAACTACAATAACATGAGGAAAGATAGAAAGAAGTAAGATGTTGAGCTCAATAGTTGGGTATAGAATGCTTTGGGTTCCTATAAGATGTGGTGAATGAGGATGTTAAAAGTGCCTACCCCCTTTCAACCTAAAGTGAAATCTCATGCACTAAATTCTCCACCAAAAGATAGAAGAAGGATAATTAACCCTATTATTGATATTAAATTTGATAGAATTTAAAATTTGAACCAATAATTTATGATCAAACAAGTGATTCCTTACGAAGGATTGAATAAGAATACCATGAAACCTTTGAGTACCAATGCAAGAATCTAGAACATAAGCACAAACATTCTCATTCATAGGATGTCAACTACACTAACTAGGCAATAACCCATAGGAAGTGGCCTGATGCCATAAGTGAGCATTACCACACCATTGATCTTGATCATGAAACCTATAACAATAGGGCCAGTGCTCAACCCTACAACCAGAGGCATTGGAGGACTACCTCCAACACAGTCACTAATGGGGTAAGCACCTCAAACTCTAGCACCACCCCCTTAACATATTTATTACGAAATGGTTATGTACTTGCCTTAGTATCATGACATAGAGTAAGAACCTCAAACTCTAGCACCCCCTTGATTTATGCTCAGGTGCTCATTCTTTAATTTAGTGCTCTAGGTGTGGTTACTAGGGCTTTGATTAATGTTGGTTTTAACACTTAGTCAATTTTACAAATATACTTAAGTCGTTATATGACACCACGATGTCATTAGGAACCTGAAATAGACCTTTACATTACAATACATTCAAAAATGAAAAAAATGCCATTATTAATATAGAACTTAAGTTTCAATCATATAATAGTGCTAAACTTATATCAAATGGATCAACAACTAAGTAAATATGCAATGCCATTTTCATTAAATAAAATTTCATCAACAGAGTACAGTTCATAATATAAACAGAGCATCAGCTCATTTCTTACCTACTCATGCCCAATGGCTCACAAACAAGCTTGAGAACTATAATGCATATTCTTCTTATTATCCATACTAACTTAAACTATATCAATGGTGTTCTTAATTTTTACAAAGCTTCATTACATTAATGTCACATCCTCTTCTTCAGGTTCAAACTTGTTTTTATAGTTAGGGGAGCATATTTAATCCATGTCAGATGGGTGCACGCTAGGTGATGAGACATTATTGGGGTCATTATTCCACTAACTCCACTACTCTGACCCATGTGCTCTCCAACCACCATGTATAGTACTCAAAGGGATGTCCCTTAACACCCAGGCACTAATCAACTATCTACCATCTAGTGCAAGATCTTTGAATATTCTTATAATTGGTGCTAAAATTACTAAAAGAGAAATCATTTACAATAATTGCCTCATGTTGAGATGTTTTGAGTTGGTGCAGTCCACTACGTAACACAAAAAGGGGCCCAATAGTGATGGGTTTGGAGCCTTTGATGAGATTTGATGGGTTCAAATTTGACCACTACCCCGCTATAATGTGGGTATGTTGAATACTAAATAACTATAGACAATATGTTTCCAAAATATGCCCCCACTGTATATCTAAAAATGTGAATTATCAAAGCCATATCTTTATGACATGCCCACACTAAATGTATAACTATAATGTGTGTGGAATCCATGCATCTATGAGATGACCCCACTGATATACCCCCCTTTGAGGTGAGGGAGGAAATAGGAACTGGTAGTTACCTCACCTAAAAAGAATAAGATAACCATAAAACTATGAATGAACCATGTAGTATATAGGAGAACGTGTATATGTAAATGTATCATTGAAGTGCATAGAATGTGATCACATTAAGGCATAATATGCTTGATGAATATCATGGCAACATCTAAATATTAATAGTACAATCTCAATAAGTAAATCAAGCACATACAAAAGATCACTCAAAATCAAGTCAAAAGGTAATGGTCTAAGCAGACTGGAAAAAAGGGGCATGTTCAAATGCCACATAATTGAATGGACATAAATTATTAAAATGTCCATAAAATCAAGAGTGATATATTCAAATGTTCGTACAACAAGAAATGACATATTCAAATGTCAAAGAAGCAAACAAAGGCATGAGAGCTACAAATAATGGAGCATATTCAAATGCTCAACAAACAAGAGAATACAAAGGCAAGACACTCAAGGAAGTGCATAAATAGAATCATAAGCAACCAACATAAAAATATCTTATCATCCCATAGAGCCAATGTGTTAAAAAAAAGATCAAGTACATAGCATATCCAATACACTATAAAATATATAAGCATGGATAAAGGCATGTGTAAATACATATATGAGATCAAAACATGATAATGTAAATTGACCATAGAATGATATAACCTGTAAGTATCATGATCATAGAGGTAAATTCCCCCAATGTCCTGGTGACATGAGAAGAGGGAAAGTCCAATATACATAATTGCATAAATCATGTATCTATGTATTAGGATAAGTTTTAGTAGTGAATATTTGTTAATTAGTGAATATTCTAATTTTTGAAATTTATTTTTGGTAATTTTTTTGGGTCACTACATAGGTTCAAATCACCTAAAATTTTAGATTATAAATTATTTTAGGGGTCAAATCGCCAATCATTTAAAATAATTTCATAGTTAACCATTCAATTCACCACATATATATAGTACATAGACTACCATGGGTAACCATCAAAATATACTTTCAAAAACTACCCCGTAATATCAAATAAACACCCAAAAATTAAGAAGTTGAAATGAAATGGTATAATATGCACCACAGCCAAATGGTCAAAACTAAATGGTATCATTTAAGCTACAATCAATTGGGTGAATCAAATGATAGTATAAACACTGCAACTGAATGGTAACATTTGCATTGCAACTAAATGGAAACATTCACTCTATAACTAGTTGGTTGAACTGAATGAAAGTATCCACACTCCAAACCAAATGGCTACAATCTAATGATAGCATCTTGGTTTCAATCAAATGATGTGAAACTAGATGGTGGCATTCTAGGCTCAAGCTGAAATTGAATTGTAGCATCCTTGCTCATCATGGCATCTGGTGGAAATGGTAAAAGGATAGGCCAATTATTAGGAAAATCAAGCATATTATCTTATTTTAAAGATCCAATAAAAAATCTCACACAACCACAATGCATTCAAAATATAAGTACTTATTACTTTTTAAGTTTGTATTGAATTTTTTTTTAACTGTTGAATGATATCAAAATAATTTTATATGTGAAAATCCTCACTGATTATGATTGTATCTCACAAGAAATAATTAATCAGAATAACATGTCACCCCCTAAATATTATATTGATGACGACATGCCACCACTCGAAGATGCTCCTCTAATTTTTTATGATAATAATCATGAAATTCAACTACCAAAAGAGATTGTTGGTTTTCATCAAACACCAAGTTCAACAAAAAACTCCACTCAGAAATGTTTACAAAGGAAGAGAAGTAGACGAATAATTAGAAGGTCCTTTAAGGTGGACTGAGTAATAAAATTTCCCTTCATTGAACCTATACAACCTAATAATGGTAATGATACTACAATAGAATGTAGATGTACAATATGTACCTTAAAACTAGTAAAGGAACACAAAATGTAACTTAATTTCGACATGATTGAGAAATATTGTGTAAAAATATATGTGATAGTGAAGCACACATATGACCAGATAACAAGAACACAAAGGTGGAAAATGTAAAAGAATGCATGCATGTAAGATATGCACATGATTATAAAAATGATAAAAAAATGTCAAAAACATCTTATTAAGAAAGGGGGAACAATCGAAGCTCAGTTCGGAAAATTTATGCATTCCCATCTAAAGGACAAATATATACAGCTCTCTACAAAATACCACATTCTAAAAAAGGGTAGACCTATTTTTAATTTTTTTAGATTATAAGATTTTATTTCAACATTATGTATTTCTTGATATTCCATAAGCATATTGGTCAAATAGCAGTGCTTGGGGAATGGCAAAATGTCTAGCAGTGATTGAAGAGGATTTGAAACAAAAAGTTAAAAATTCATTATTCATCTCACTATCCATTGATGAGGTCACAACAATTGATAATGCATCCTGGGTTTACATGCATGTTTATACCTTTGATAACTATTTAAGGCAACCTCATCTATTAGCAGTTCATAAAATAGTAGAAAATTGTAATGTTGAAAACCTTCATAAATTGGTTGTATATAATTTGAAAGATAAATTTGGGATGAATGATTATGCAATATCTACAAATTTGGTGTGTATTGGGGCTGATGGTGCATCAATTATGCAAGGGCATAGAAATGGTCTGTGTGTTCGACTGTGAACAACAATTCTCCCATATATGATTTTTATTCATTACATGGCTCATAGAATGAATATTTCATACAAAATACCTATAAAATTTGCTAATGTTACAAAATGGGAAGAGCTCATTCATGACTTGCATGCTTATATGTTAAGCAGTATGAAAAGATTTTTGGAATTCCAAAAATTTACAATAGGAATGACTGATGGTAAAAAACTGTTAAAAGATGTTGATACAAGATGGATTTCTATGTATGAACTTACATGCATAATTTTTGAACAATATCCATCATTAGTATGTTTTATATATAAATATTTGTTAGAATAATTAATGTATCCTAGCCTATATGTAATAAATGTCACATGGTGTAGTTACAGGTTTGATTGGCATGTAGCATAGGTTAGTTAAGTGTGTTATCTCTTATGTGTAGTTAGTTACATTGTGAGACTGAAGTGTGTTATCTCTTATGGTATCTTTCTTAAAATTATTTATTTTCTAAAAACAGAGCACCAAGACACCCGTGGTGAAAGTTTGAAGGTTAAGGTAAATTTGAAAGTCTTCATTTGATGCAGGGTCACTTTTTTGGGTGGAGCACCACCCATATTCACCACTTATATTAATATCACCACCATCGTGCTATCCATATTTTTCAACCTATTTTCATGCTATATGACCACCTATTGGGTGTTTTTAGCCCCTAAGTCTTTTCCTTCACCACTATGAGCCATCTTTGAAGATCTTTTCTTCTAAGACTCATAACTTTTGATCCATGAAGTCTGGGAAGGTGATTGTTTTTTCATCTTGGCTATTTTTTTTATATTTATGCATTGGTAAAGTTGTTTTTTACATTTTAATCACCTATATTTCCATAATTTTAAGTTTATTTCTAGTTTAGCTAACTAATTCATGTATTTTGGACCTTTAAGAGGCCATAACTTTTAACAAGTAACTCTGATTTACATGTTGTCCTTTTTGAAAGTGAATGTTTTTTATGCTCTTAAAAACTACAACATCTATTTATTCTAATACTATATCATATTATACACTTCTTGGATGCATTTTAGTTAAAATCAATGCCCAAATTCTTTGATTTTCCATTGCATTCTAGGACACATTTTTGGTAAAATCTAATGTCCTTTGTGTGTTTATGTGCACTTGAATTTCATTGTGTTTGTGAATTTGTAAATTATATTTAAGCACATTATTTTTTCACTTAAAACACACTTGTACTTTCTTGTCATACACAACTTTCATTTCATGATGTCTAGTTCCAGACCTCATTTTATCCTTCCCAACACACAATTGCTTTGCAGTGACAACTATGTTGCTTAGAAAATAAAAGTCCAAACACATTTAGATTTTGAAGATATTTGGCTAGTTTTAAAAGGTACATGGGTCCAACATGAAACATATGTTGATCAAAATCAGAAATATGACAAAGCTAATAAAAAATCTAAGTTAATAATCATGTTTGGAGTTTTGGATGAGGTATAACCTCATATCTAAAGTGACACAACTATACAAGATTCTTGGGATAAAATTAAAATAATATATGAAGCAAAGATTCAAAATCAAATATTACATCTTCAAATCCAATTTCACACTCTCAAGCTCAAATCATATGAAAAAGTATAGGCATTCCTTAGAAGGGTTATAACTTTGTGTGCTTCGCTTCAATCTTTGGGCAAATTGGTGATAGATAATTCTTTGGACCCTATAGTCCTTCGAGCACTACCCCCTATATATAGGATCTTTGTGACTACTTTGAATGTTATAGGATAAAAACAAACCTTTGAAGTGTTGGTAAATTTGTTTCAACAAGAGTAATATTTGCATAATTTAGAGGAAACATATGAGGAGCATGCACTTGCATCGAATCAAAAGGGGAAAAAACCCATGAAGGGTACAAAACAATCTCCAAAGCATAATAATCAATAAAACCAAGGGAACAAATTGCATTATTTTAAAGCATGTCAAATTTATGGAAGATAAGGACATGAATTAAACCATTGTTGGTACAACACATTTCAAAATGGCTCATCAAGCAAGAAGCCCTCTTTCAACAATTCACCACAAATATTAATTAAGCAAACACAACAACAAAACAAATGGAAACAAAAAAGTTCTAAGCCTAAATAACATGGAAATGCTGCTAAAGATTATGATTCTTCAAATGAGGAATGTGGTTTAGCTACTCAAACACATGAGTCTACTAATCATCTAAGTATAATTTGGTATGTTGATTCAGGATCAACCAGACATATGACAGGGAGAAAAGAATGGTTTTTTACATTGACCAAAATAGAATCAAAGGGTAATGTATCACTTAGTGATGATACCTCATATGCAGTACAAGGAAGTGGTGATATCAAACTTTAATTTAGAAATACAAATTACAACATTTCAATACTCTCTATTTTTTAGGACTTACAAAAAATATGTTATCTATTAATCAGCTACTTGACCACAACCTCATGGTTAAATTTGATCATCAAAATGGTCACAATTTTTGCCACATCAAAGATAAATTTAGGAACTTAAAATTAATTACCAAGGCTTCCAACATTGACAAAATGTTTTAACTTGATTTTTTTCAAAATGATCATCAAGCACTTGTAGTCAAAGACACAGAACTAGGTAATTTATGGAATAGAAGATATGTACACTTGAGTTATGGTTATTTGATTTAATTGAGCAAATAGGATATGGTTTGTGGTCTTACCAAACTCAAGAAATATTATGATATATGTCCCAATTTCTTAGATAGAAAACAAATAAGATCTCCCCTTAGAAAGACTAAATATTGATCAATTGATAACTTAGACTTGGTGCACATTGATCTATGCATACATTTCACTCCCAGTCTCAAAGGGTACAAATAATTTCAAATTTTTGTTGATGATTACTCACATAAAATTTGGGTATATTTATTGAAGACTAAGGATAAAGCTTGTCAAGTCTTCAAAGAATTCAAAGCCATGGTTTTAAATGAAACTGGTAGGAAAATCAAGACGCTCTATTAGGTCATGGGGGGGAATACACTAGTAATTAATTCTCAGCCTATCTCAGTGTGAATGGAATCAGTTAGTAATTAATAGCTCTATATTCACCCCAATAGAATGGAGTTATAGAATGGTGTAACAAAGTTATTGTGGAAATGTTTTGTATCGTGGTTGAGAATGCAAAATTTCCTAATACATATTGGGCAGAAGCTTGTCAAACTGTAGTCTTCTTGTTGAACAAGTCACCCACCAAAGCTCTTGATAGAATCACACCACATGAAGCTTGGATAGGGAATAAACCAAAGGTTACTCACCTTTGAATTTTTTGTTTCAAGGTATACATGAATGTTCTTATGAAGAAAAGGAAGAATTTGGAAAATAAAACAAAAAAATGTATTTTTGTGGGATACAGTTCACAATAAAAAGCATATAAGCTCCTTGATCCAAAAATAAGGTACTAATCAGCAAAAATGTAGTGTTCAATGAAAAGAGTGGAATCAATCCACCTTATATATAGGCAAATAATATAGGAAAAAGTCTTTTAATCTTTTCAGATAGTAATGGTGAAGGTGAAAAGGAATTTAGTCAAACATGACCTCCAACACCACCAATGATAGTTCAATGTATACCCAAGTGGTATACAATTACTATACAAGATGCTAACTTAAATGGAGTACCAAATACATCCACTTCAAGGTTAAGGACTTGAATCATGGCTTGAGAAGAGGTTAATATGGCCCTTATGAGTATTGTTCAAGAAACTTATGATCCCCCAATAGTAACAGAAGCCCTATAGTTAAAACCTTAGAAATATGCCATGGATGCAAAATATCAATCACTGATAAAGAATAGCACTTGGTAGCTTATTGATCTTCCACTAGAGAAGAAGCCTATTAGGTGAAAATGGGTCTTTAATACCAAGTAAAAAAAGATGGTAGTATTGATAAGTATAAGGTAAGGCTTGTTGCAAAAGGGTATGCTTAGAAAAAAGGCATTGACCATGAGGAGACTTTTGCTCTCACAGTTAAAAAAGACTATCTGAATGGTTTTTGTTATGGATACATATTTCAGATGAAAATTCCATCAAATGGACATAAAAAATGCCTTTCTCAATATATATTTGCAAGAGGAAGTCTACATGACTCAACCTAAAGGATTTGTGGTACCTGATCAATAATAGAAAGTATGTAAGCTTATCAAGACTCTATATGGGCTAAAATAGGCTCCTCGAGCCTGGTACATCAAGATTGATGAGCATCTCATATAATATGGATTCAATATGATTCCATATGATCATAATATCTACCTCAAATAACATGGGTGAGGTTGTTATAGTGATTATTTATGTAAATGATCTAGTCATCATTGGCAGCACAGTGAATGTGATCAATGAAACTAAGAATGATCTTAAGCAATCATTCGACATGACAAATCTCAAGATACTACACTATTGTCTTGGTTTGGAGGTATGGTAGAAGGAACATCACATTTTTGTTTCATAAATGAAGTATACTAAGACATTTCTCAATAAATTTAGGATGATGAACTGCAAGTCTATTTCAACACCTATGGAGATAAGACTTCAATTGTCTCGTACATATCCATCACTAAAAGTATATACAACTCTCTATCGGTAGTTGATTGGGAATCTCATTTACTTGACATATATTAGGCCATATATTGGTTATGTTATCAGCTATCTTTCTTGGTTCATGTAAGAACCAAAAGTGACCCATTGAAAAGTAGCAAAGTGGGTATTGAGATACATCATAGGTACAGTTGAGTATGGCCTAGAGTAAAAGAAGAATGATAAGTTTTTCTTGATAGGATACATGGATTTAGATCATGAAACTTATATTGATGATAAGAAATCCACTTCTAGATTCGTATTCTTTCTAGGATCTGGTCCAATGTCATGGGGAAGTAAGAAGTAAAATTATGTTTCTAGAGTTCCCATAAAGGTAGAATATCATACTACAACAAGAGCTTTCTACAAAGAGATATGGATACATTGCTTTCTTTCAAGACTTAGAGTTTCACATACTCAACCTACAGTTTTGTATTGTGATAATCAGTGTGTTCTACATCTTGTTCACAATCCAGTGTTTCATGAGAGAACCAAGCACATAGAGGTTCATGTTTATTTCATACATGAACATGTTCAACAACACAACATACAACTAAGGTATTGTCCCCTTAGGATAAATGCGTAGATTTCTTCATGAAGTCACTTTCACATGATAATTTTGAGACATTTAGAAATTATCTCGCTTCTTATCTTCAAACTATGATCAATTAAAGGGGGAGTATTAGAATAATTAATTTATCTTGGCCTATATGTAATAAATATCACATGGTGTAGTCACACATTTGATTGACATGTAGCATAGGTTATTTAAGTGTGTTCTCTCCTATGTTTGGTTAGTTACATCATGAGACTTAATCCCCTATAGATTAGGATATTTAATCTCACTTGTTGATGTATAAATAAGCACCTCTTGTAGTGCTCTAGCTAATGCAATTTCATTTTGTCTTTCAATATCATAGAGAAGTTGATAAGGCAAAAGATTTGTTATACCACTTAACAAATTTATAAAAATTAATGACATTATGTGGAATTATCCCAATGTTGAAGGAAATGAATTATTTAATGAAACATGCTCAGGAGAGCTCCATTTATATTGTTGACTTCATACGGTTGAGAAAAGAAGTATGTCAATCTCTAGATATATTATACACTTCGAATGAAAAGTTTTAGGGACTTATTTTTAGCAGTTAGAAATTTTTGATATATTTTTAAAATATTAAAATCTATTTAAAATTGAATATCAATGATCATCTTTATGTCATTGTTAATGGCAAGGTAATACCAATATACACTTTCTATAGAAGACCTGATCTTGTGGGAGTTGAAACTGAATAACTACCTATAACACATATTCTATATGATACTATTATATCTAAAATGCAAATTAAATTGAGTATAATTTCACTAAACTTATATAAATATATTAGATATCATTTTCAAAACATGATTTGTTGGATCCCATGGTAGTTTTGAATCCCATATTTTAAAACAATGATAACAGTCAAAAGCTTATTAACAATTTATTTCAAAAATACATGGATTTTCTTGTTAAGCATTTTAGTAAATCTATAGAGGTCAATAGAGTTGAAATAAAAGGTATTTTGGGAAAGGATTTACTGACATCTCATTCAACACATTTTTTAATTACAATGTTTGAACAATATCACCTTGTAAGCGAACCAATAGAAAATGGGGCAATTACACATCTATGGAAAAAACTTTATCCTAGTAGTACCTCCAAGAAATCATTAGTGAATATTTTCTATTATATAAAAAATTTCAAACAATGATTTTGGGCTCAGTGGAAGATGAAATTGTATTCAGTGCATTATCTTTCATTAAGTCAAAACTTCAAAATAGATTGGATAAAAATTTATAAAGCCATTTGAGATTGTATGTTTTTGATAAAGTAAGGTGGCAAACCAGGGGCCGAACCCTTTAAAATCAAAAAAGATAAGAAGACAAACAAACAAAATATGCCTTCAGAGAGATGATGGCACAGCCGAGAATAATAGATAGAAATAAAACACAAGAAATGGAAAGACCAGAGTCAAAGAGGACTCCCCTTACATAACTATTGATTTGAGAAGATCATTAAGTTTCTCATTCTCCACATTGTCAGCATACCTAGTATTACCCACCACTTCCAGCATAGACATGTTCATCAGAATTTTATTATGAAGTCCTTTGGCAAAAACCTTCTCCAGCTTCTGAATACAGTCCTTTAGGGCCCCAATTTCAGCTTTCCAATCAGTCTCATTCTCAATACCCTCGCCAACTTCCTCGACATACATTTTACCCTTATTGTCAGTGGTTCATATAGTGTTAGTACCCTACTCCTCAGTAACCTTAAAATCCCTAGTAGCTTGCTTCCCTCCAGTGTCCTCTGAGATTTCTTGGCTTTCTAGATCCTTAGACTCTTCCTTCTGGGTTGCTTCTTTCGAAGCACTTTCTGAGTAATCAATCAATCTGGCCTTCAAGGTGGGTTTACTAGCAATCTACCCCGACCTTCGCACTCTAGAGGAGAATCGTTCCTTATTAATTTTGGAAGGCTTGTGAGATTTTCCACCTTGGCCCCCCGTGGCTCTGCCTAGATTCCTGTGGGTCCCCTTCGTAGTCTCTTTAATATTTTCTTCCTCTTCATCAACCTTTCTCTTCTTACCCTTCTTGATTGTAAAGGAGTTGGGGGTATCAACAGGGGTCTTTTTAGGGGTGGAGAAGGAGACATATTTTATTTTGTTAGGAGCATGGAAAACCCAGGACTCATTAATAGCATCGTTGGACACTGGGTTGGAAGGAATGTCTCCACTATCAACTCTGATATTCCTAGTTGGCTCAAAGGTGTGGTGAAAATTGTATAAGTAGAAAATTAGCCCTTGGTGCAGGGGAATAGGGTTTATATTTGACTTCTTAGCCATTTTAGCTCTCACCCTCAGGACAGAGTGTTCTAAAGAGGAGAGCAGGTAAAAAGGAAAGCTAATAATAACATTGCGCCTGAAATAATTTAACAAAGGAAGGTGGTAATTGTAGAACCTGGTAAATCACCCTTTGAGTGTGAATTACTTCATGAGAATGAAGCACACTCCATCCCATGGCTCTAAAAGTTTAGCATGCTTGAACCCTCCTTGATATGAGACGAGTTCTTCTCCCTCACCCAAAAATAGTTTATGGCTAGCCATATCCATGATTTTGGTTTTCCTTTGAAGTTTTATACCCTACATGGTCATTCTCATGGCTATATAAATCTTTGGAGATTTCAAAACTAATTCCACCCACTGTGACCCACCTATTTAACTAAGATCTCACAAACTACTCGAACAAGTTTTTGTCATAACCATTCAGCCTTTCCAGATATGGGCTGATACCCCCTTCTTTACAATAATGCCAAACTAGTGGATTATCTTTAAATTCATAGCAGGAGATAGGTTTAGTTTGGATATGGTCTCCCCCCATTCTGTATTTACAGACCCAAATATTGGAGTTCCTAAGTTCCACATTCAGCTTTGAACTGGTAGCTAACCCTTACTTCCGTTTATGCAGAATGCAGATGTGATAGCTCATTTTATGAAATACCCTACAAAGATGACATTGTCTACTCCCATGTTTGAAAATAATTTTCCCTTGATTTTCATGATGAGACCCACGCGCCTCAACCTCATGATACAATGAATTATGTATGATTACCAAAAAAGTACTAAGGTTATCAAGTTCTGAGATCCCCGATGGCCCTCTCCATGTGGACCACCTCTGAGAGCTATCCTTGTCATCAATGCACCTCATTCTTGACAAGTCATCTCCTTTTGAATGATCTCCCTAATGTTTAAGGGAATATGAACACCTTGTCGCCACACCCTCCAACTTGAAAATTGTTGATCAAGGTTGGCACAAGCATCAACGACCCTGTTTCCTTCTCTGTAGGTATGGGAAATCTCAACTTTGGAAAACTTTTGCAAAAGAAATTGGATATCAATAATGATGTCTTTTAGCTTGATTCTCACATTTGATGCTTTATTAACAGCATCTATGACCATCTTAGAGTCTCTTTATATATTCAAGTTCCTTATTCCTAAAGATATAGCTAACTTTAATCCCCATAGTAAAGCCATTGCTTCAGCATAGTTGTTGTTTTGGCATCCAATTCCACCAACATAGACAGCAAACATCCATCCTTTATCATTCCTTATAATTCCTCCTCCACTAGCTTTACCATCCAACTTGGATGCCCCATCAAAGTTGAGTTTCATCCAGTTAGGTTTAGGGGGGATCCATTTAATATTTAGTCTTTGTAGCATTTTGGAGTTATTATACCCAGGGATCTGATTTAAAACCTTCCATTTGGCTGCAATTTGGTTTTCAATTTGAGATAGGGGTTTCTCCGCAACATGAATATGAGCTGTTGTAACACTTTCCATAATTATCTTAATAAAGGAGTTGAACACCTGAGAAGCATTTCTAGCAGTGTCCCTGAAAATTATATGGTTACGATCTTTCCATAAAATCTAGCTCAAACATGGTAGAGCTTGCTTCCATAATTCCATAAGCCAAGGATGTGTGAAGGTTGGGTTCCAGCTGAGAATTACTTATTTAAGGTCATAATTGTAGACCCATTCAATACCAAAGTTGTTAAGTATTGTGCCCCATAATTCCCAGGCAAAATCACAGTGGATAAAGAGGTGTGAAATTGATTCCTCTTTTGAACCACATAGGAAACATCTGTTAACCAGATTAAACCCTCTCTTTTGAAGGTTATCCTGAGTAAGGATTTTGTTATGAGCAGCAGCCCACCAAAACATGTTAATTTTTGGAATAATTTTATGATTCCAAACCTTTTTCCATACATCTTTATTTTGAGCTTCAAGAATGAGCAGATGGTAAGAAGATTTGACAGAGAATGATCCATTCTTATCTGGCCACCAGTATTGTTCATCCTCTCGGGGGAAGAGAGGGATTCTGATCTCTTGAACGCACTACTAGGGGATTGAGATTGTATGTTTCATGTTATCTTGTGGACATGTTTCCTTATAAAAGAGATCTAGAAATATGGATTTATCTAACTAAAAGAAAAGACATCAGTAATATAGTGACCAATAGAGAAGATGTAAATATTGACACTGAATATGACACTTACATGCCAGATGTAAGTGACATGGTTTATGTAGAATTGTTTCAACTACCCAAGTTTTAGTTGTATATTTATTACAATTATCATATTCTAAAATCTAATTTCATATCATTTTTGATATTGTAAAACATTTCAAATATTGAATTCATTCAAATTATGGATAGCATTGTCATTTGAAATATTTATTCTATTTATCATGCAACTTTCCATTTTATTTAATTGGTTCTTCAAAATTAAAAATGGGTCATAATATTTTTGTATTTTTCTAAGATTGTATTGTTAAATACATATTTTTATTACTTTTGAAAAAAAAATTGACATTGTAGCACCATATTAATAGTTTTAACCTTAAATTTTAGCTTTAAAATATGAAGATTGAAGTCAAATACCAAGGCGATAGAACATGACAAGCCTATTGAACAACATGACCAAATTGAAAAGGAAAAAAAAACTCATGAAGATTCAAGTGTAGAATAAAAACCTAGGAAAAACTTTCATCATTGAATTGGATTAAATTCTCATGCAAAAAAATAAACATTTTTCTTAGTTGTTGTCAAATAATCCAATGAAGTTTTCTTTTACAGTTGACCAAAAACAAACCATAATTATTACGTGGACTCTACATCCATAATAACTACAACTTTTTCATTATTTAAAACAATGATAATAATTGAATAAGATGAAATCACATCAAATTCAAATCCATGCTCAGTGCAATTCCATAGAAAAATAATAATTGTAGTCTATATCACCATATTTTTTAAACTACATCAACTCAGAATGTGCATGTGCGATGATAAATAAACCATAACTCATTAAAATAAGAGTAATTGAAACTTAATAAACTGATCTTTGTGAATTTAAACTTAACATTGTCATTTCAATTTTTTTTTTAAACATAACATTATCTTTTCAAATATAATAATGAGTTTACAACATCATAAAATTCAAATTTAAATCCATGCTCAATCTAAATCCATAGAAAAAAATAATTGTAATCCACGTCATCATGTTTTTTGAACTACATCAATTTAGAATATGTATATACAATGATAAATGAACCATAACTTAGTAAAACAAGATTAATATAAACTTAACAAACTGATCTTTACAAATTTAAACTTAAAATTGTGATTTTAAATAAATTTTTTAAAATATAACATTATATTTTTCAAATATAATAATGAGTTTTCAACATCAAAAATTTTAAATTCAAATTTATGCTCAGTCTAAATTTATAGAAAAAATAATTGTTGTCTACATCACCATGTTCATTGAATCACATAAACACATAATATGAATGTAAGATGATAAATGAACCATAACTCAGTAAAACAAGAGTAATTGAAACTTAACAAACTAATATTTGCAAATTCAAACTTAAAATTGTCATTTCAAAATGTTTTTTAAAAAACATAAGATTATCTTTTCAAATTTAATAATGCGTTTGCAAATCAAAAAATATCATTTTTTTTGTAAAAACACCTCACTACTCAACCACTTTGTCACTCCCATCATCCACATTATTACCACCGTGCTTACAAATCCTTATCTCCACTTTCTCTGTGTCATCCTTAAATATCCCTTCCCTTTCAAGATCCTTTACAATAGAATTAATACGAGCAAGATTTTTGTTTCTTTCATAGCATATCCTATGGAAAGTAGACTTGGATCGGCATTTGTTTTCTGCTTTAATAAAATATTGGGGTCCCATCCTTGTTCCTTAATGTTTTTTCTAAGTGTTTTATTTTGTTTATTTAACATAACAAGATTCTCTTTGAATTGAATGACAGAATATAAACTTTTCATGCATTTTTCAAATGCACATTGAGGACCTCAGCTTCCTTTTTCAGATTCTCATATTTTGCTTGTAATTACAAACAAAATATAATTAGATATGAACTACAATAACTATGACATGGTATTTGATAAAAATGATGATACATTAACAAAGCTTTTTCCTTCTCAGCATTTGTAATAACAACAAGGTTGGTGTCTTTTGCCCATTTATTAAAATATGTTTGGGTTTCAGTATTCAAATTCTCAAAACTATTTAGCATAATACTCAAAAACATTATCATTGTAACTATTACAAATAGATACGGACCCATATTTATTATGACCAAATAAAGAATCAATCTTTGTGGGTTCATGTTGAACTAATGAAAACAAAATTTCTCTTTAGGAATGGTTGTGATAACGGGCCTTTATTTATTTTATCAATGTTTTTGCCCAAAATTCTTAAACTATTACATTTTTCAGCTCATCTATAACTCCCTCCTTAAGACTTGAAATAATACTTTTTGATAATAAATTATTTAATGAAAAAGTAGTCATGCCATCATAAGCCAAGTCAACATTAGTTGGTGGAGCGAGGGGTGAAGAGGTACAAGGTTCCTCCTAAGTAGTTACATCTAGACCCTAAATAAAATCATGGGGATTGAAAGCACTACCACCAAGTTCTCTACTTTCAATCCCCAAATATTCCTCATCAACATCAATTTGTTGTAAACAGATTAATCATTATGCACTAGAGAGACCTTCGATAGATAAATATGGGAAGCCATACTTGAAAATTATAGTGTTTCTCTATTGGGTGTTGGGAATGAAATATTCTTCCCCCTTGTACGAACTAGGTTCAGTGGCAGTGGTGATGACATACTTTTCCTCAAAGATTGATGGTGCCCTACAAAAATAAATTATATTATAAAAATGGTAAATTTAAAAAACAAAACTCAATGTTAATTTGAAATTAAACATTTAGTACTTGTAGTTGGAGAGAGTATGTCCTCCAATCTACATGTCATATTCAGAGTAATGCGGGTGGTTTGAGATACAATAGGCAATCTTCCAGTCAATAAAATCTATAATCTAAGAAACTTAAACTAAAAAAATAAAACATGAAATGTAAAATACCTTGATCAGAGGGTTTATAAGACACTGATAGATGAAATGTCAGGGTTTTTTGAGGTTGTTCAAGGCCAACCTCAACCAATTATGAGTCAACTACAAAAATCAAACAAATAAATAAGATAATGCAAACCTGAAAGTTAAAATTTCATTATGCATTTATTATTTAATGTTATAAATATGAAACCTGCATGTGGAGATGATCTGGAAGAAACTCTCAGACATTTCAAAATAGGAAAGGAATGGAAAGATGATTCTACAGACTCAAAATCTCCAAATCCTTTAGGTGCATGATGCACTTTTGAAGCAACTTGTTTTCATGTCATAAAGGCACAAAATCTTCCCTATAACAAACAAATAAATATTAATCTTTAAATTTGTAAGAGTTTATAAACTAAACCATTCAAGTGATTTATTTATATGGTAAACTAACCTGCTCATCAAAAGACAAAGCATTTGTGTTACTTTTTGGATGCATCAAAATTAGAATCATGGTTTTTTGAAGATCATATAAGGCCTCATAATACAAGCCTAGAATAAAATTGGAATAAGAAATTGTGGATTGGGATTAGTACAAGCATAATTCAATTCTAACCTAATCCTAGAAGAAATAAATGTACACCAGTCATATATCAAACCTGAAAGAGTATGAAGAATGTAAACAACAACCCAAAAGGGAAAGCCTATTGATCTTCCCTATAATAATATTCTTGCAAGGAAAAATTGAACCATTACTTTAAGAAATAGGTCAGAAATGTCATCAATGTGGAGGGCCCTTTTTCAACTATTTAAAATGAAAGTGAAAAAATATGAATGAGTCAAAAGGACGACAAATTAAAAAACTCAAATTTTAAATATGAAAAACAAATTTACATACTAGTTTGACTGATCTGCAAGTTGAAAGTTGACTCTAAATATTTATTGTCAACATTATTTTTGGAGTTACAAGATTAGCATTATGGAATGAAATCCCTATCTAATTATGAATGTTTGCATCTGAGATACCAAAAGAGATTAATCTAGAATCGATGTTCACTTTGAACCTCACCTCACTAGTGTCATAGCAAGACATTAATGATTTTAGCAATCCAGTGTTTACTTCATATTAGGGAATGTACAGTAGGCTATTGAAGCAATATTTAGAAATCTAATCATTGAACACATCTAGTTATTGTACTAGCTTCAAAATATTTGAGCATAAAAAAATTTTGAAAACATATTTTCTTGTTCAATCCATGGCATTAGACTCTTGAATAGGTGGATCATGGATGTGGCTGGTTATGGGAGTAGGTGAATCATTATGTGGCTAGTGTGTTTGAGATAGGTTAATTATTATAGAAAATGAGGGGAGATGAGAAAACTATTCTAAAAAATGGTTAAAATGAGGGTAAAGGGGTGGAATTTATAATTAATAAGTGGAAACCAAGTCTATCAAGTTAAATGATGGCACCAACTAGAATACTAGTAACACGAGTTACTCAGTCACACCAAATAAGTAACATGTAGTCGAATAGCATCCATGCTGGCTCCGTGTGGCCAGCTCCAAGATGGCAGTGTCATTCAACAACACTAATTGGTCATGTCACTTGGTAGCACCATTCAACACAATGGTTTGACATCATCATTTGATAGCTTCATTTTTTAGTATTATTTGGTAGAATTGTTTGATAGTGTCATTTGATAGCACTATTCAAAAACACCATTCAACAACGTTGTTAGATAGCACCATTTAATAGCATTATTCAGTGGCCCCATTTTCCATTTATTTTTGAGTGACACCAAATGGTGGTATAAAAAAAAAAAAAAAAACTTGAATCTTTTATGTCTTTACTCTCCTCCTAATGGATTTACCACCATGCATATTAGATTACCATGCATGCGAAACAATTTTTCATAGATTCGCCAAAGAATTTCAAGAGGTTTTCTGATAGGGGATCTTAAAATTTACCCTATTATGTATGCATGTATCACACTCAAATAGAAGTGTGAAACATATGTATGTATAATTAAATGATACATTATCCATCAACATGGAACACACATATAAATGCTAAGGAACCAATAGAATATGTAAATGTTAAAAATATTTTTAGATTTTTGAATTTTTGGACTTTTTTGGTCCGTTTGGAATATGGACAAGAAAATAGCATCCTATAATGCCATCCAAAGGGTGGTCATAGATATCTCCCCACTATGAACCTGGTGCAATAAACTAGTGACATTGTTGAGGAGTAAGTATAGGTACAATATCTATCACTATAGTATTTTTGATGTTCTACATATGTAAAATATGATTCTATTAACACTATCTCTATCAAAAACTCATACAATATAATGGTGAAGAGGATTGAAGGAAATATTTAAATGGGTCTTGGGTAAGAAGGACAACAACAAGAGGAGGGTAAGCTAAATGACCTAGATCCAGATGAGGCTGATGAAGATGACTTCTTGAAAGGATTTTTTGGCCCATTTTTAGATCGATGGCTTCAGATTGGGGTTCATCCTATTTCAAAGTGATGGCCTAAGGTGGGGGTTCATCCTGTTTGGTCTCCTTGAATAATGTACCAGCCCTAACTTCATTTATGGAAAGAGAGATTTGCTCTTTTCTTGACTGATATTTGCTTTCTCTGGTAAGATCCGACTAGTTATTGAGGACCATGGGAAATTGGATGGGGGTATACTAGCTTTTTCATAATTAGGCTTAAAAGAGAGTGGAAATAGTGCATTCCCTTTATATCATGAGCTCTTTGTAGGCTTTTTTTTACTTCTTCTAACTTTGAGTAAGATGATCACTATTTTATTCAATAATGTTGGATGTGTTTCAACTTTGGGATTAGTCTCAAAACCGATATCTAATCCATAATTCATATAAAGAAAATATAATTTTGCATGATGGTTGTCTATAAAATCATATCTTAGATTTATTTCTAGATGGTCCAAATGATTGATTTATGCCATCATTGGATTAAGGATTCATCATGATTTAGTATTCAGACCTAAGAGTACTATTTTTACTTGGTTCAAGGCTCCACTATGGAGAATGGTTTACACTTAGATAGAGTTGGTAGGCCTGAATTACGCATTTGTTTGGTTAGGTTGATTCATTTACATTCTAAGTTTTAGGACCAAACTGGTGGGTTGTTCTTGGACTGTGTGCTTTAGAATAGGGCCTTGGTAGGCTCCTTGTTTTACTTATTATTGGTTAAGGAATACAACTTTAGTCTTGATAAAACACTTTATTGTTTGTCAATTTAATGGTTGGGGGATCCAATTTAGATTCATTTAAAACCCTCATTATGGAACTTTTGGTTTCAATGGTTTGATTCAAAACCCTTATATGTTATACTTCGATCTTGAGGTATAAGGATCTATTTCATATTGTTTCAAACAAGTTTGAGGGATCATCTTCAAAACCCTTTAAATATGAGTTTAGTATAAATTGATCTATCTAAAGGTTTGAGGGATCCTATGAAAACCCTTGAATTATATTTTTGTTATAGCTCGTGTTTATTGAAAGTTTTACCCTTCGGCAAGCCTGCTTTAGTTATTGTTGTATCTCAAAAAAATTTAGTTATGTTTCTATCATGTTGTAGCTTGATTGTATCATTTTTGTAAACTCCATAGTAAATTTGGGTATGTTTGGTCATGTCTGCTTGTTCCATGTCTAGGGTATGGGTCCCTAGTTCAAAAACAACTTAACCTTTACTAATAATTAAAAAAATAAGATTATGTGGTCTTGATAAATAGTAGTAGGAGGAGTAGTGGTTCATGGAACCCTTCATTGAGTGATATATGGTTTATTTAGAATAGCATTAAGAGCAACATGTATAGGTGTTATGGATATTTGAATATGGTGTGTATTAGATGAAGATTATATAGAATCTACTAAATGCATCTGATGTAATGGTCTCTAAAGTGCTAGCTACCTAGTAAATGGGATTACTTGTTGTTTACCCTTTTGTAGTGAATTGGCCTTAGTAGAGTTGATAATTAACTATCTGGGTATAAATTTCTCTTATTCAAGAGGATGCTCATATGGGATTTTGAAAACTGTAATTACTTGATTGACATGAATGTGTTTAACACACCCGCATAATGGAGGTACTACTCGAAGAGTGTGTATCCAAGGGAATCCCAATAACATATCAAAGTTACTCATGGAAGGTATAACTAAAAAGATAGTAACCACTTGTGTGGGACCCACCTATAAAGGTAAGTAAATCTCACCAAGAACCTGCTTTGAGGTCCCATCAAATGTTTTAATTGACTTGAAAGAAGGTTATAAATCATGATGTGTATAACCCAAGCTCATAAGTAATGTCATTGTATAAACATATTTTCTTGCACCATTATCAATCATAACACTATGTATAGCATGTTTATCAAGGTATGCTCGAATGAACAAAGAATACAAATCAAATTCAACATCCTTAATCTCACTATCATCAAAAGTAATATAAGGTCTCTAAACCATAATAGGTATATGTCATGTATAAGTACCAATAATATCCTCTAATGTGTGTCCATAATGTGATGGATGAGGATGTGCATTGTATGCCATTTTCACTTTTTTTTCTTTCTTAGAATGGGATTCCAACGGATTGTTAAATATTGTCTATTTTTGGTGATCACTAGGTTGTGAACCTAATTTATTTGGAGGATCATCAAATGTATTTTTTTGGTTATCGATAAGGTCTTTGATCTTATGCTTCAAGGTAAAAAAAATTGTTTATATAACACCCTAGACCCTGATGATAATCATAATAAGCATTTGCATCATATCCTTTGGATAGAGGATGAATCATATCAACCTATATAGGATGAGGGAGAGATATAACATGACACTCTACTAGCCACATGAATAATGAAGTGGGATATTCAAGTAACCATGTAAATTGTCTCCTTGGTGCATTAGATAAAACAAGTTGATTATGTTTCTATGAAACTGCATTAACCATGGTAGTTGTTTCACTTTTAGTCTTAGAAGGTTTTGCCTTATAAATTATTTTGATTGTAAATTTTGAATTAGGTATAGATGTAGTTAGTGTGTTTGCCACATACTTAAGTTTGTTTAGTGAGATAAGTTTCATTTCACAATCCCAAACAACATGGCATAAGTCATCAAAAGATTTAAACTTTTTGAAAATGATGGACTCATGTAAAGGAAAAAGCAAACTTTGTTTGAATATGTCTTGAAGTTCTTTGTCTACCATAGGATTGGTCATTTTAGCTAACATTGTCTTGTACCTCAAGACATATGCATTGATAGTTCATTGGTTTTTTGTTTGATTTTTCCAATTTGGGTATAGGAAACCTTTTTGGAAATGTTAATATAAAAATGTACCAAAAACCAATCTATAAGAGGTTTTAATGCTTTCATAGATTGGAATGGTAAATCATATAACCACCTCAAAGCATAATCTTTGTGGCTCCTTGGAAATAGTTTGGTCAAAATTTTATCATTGGAGGCATAATCAAGGCATGCCACATATAAAGATAGAAGAGGTTACTCGGGATCACCCTTTCCATTATAAAATAGGAACTTAGGTCAAATAAAACCATATGAAAAAGGGTGCAAATATATCTCAAATGCAAGAGGGTTATGCAACACATCTTAGGAATCAATATCATGAGGAGACTTTAAAACCTTTTATTTAATGTTTTTAACCTTGTCCTCCAAAATCTTGATAACTTGATGGAGTGTTTGATCTGTAGATCCATTGGGGTTTAAAATAGCAAGTTAATTAGTCACCAATGGAGAAGTGAACATGGTTTGAGTAGTAATAAGCATTGAAACAAGTATTTGAGTTGAAATAATCTGTATTTCCAGGGTCTATGTAACATTAGTGTTTATAGGTAATATAGGTTGAAATACATATCTTGTGCCCACATTAGAAGTAATAGGTTGTAATGTGTTCAAGGGGAGGTTTGTTGGTATATGGAGATGACTCATAGATCTAATAGCATGATCAATAAATGGACCTGTTTGGTCATCTATGCTTTTTGATTTTTTTAATTTCTAGTATGGTTTTTAGGATTTCATCAAGATCTTCAAGATTTTGATGAATATGCTCACAAAACAAGGCAATATCTTGCACTTTCTCAAAACCTATTTGTTCATGTTCATTAGTTTCATTGGATTCAAGGTTTTCATCTTCATAATCTTCCTCTACAATAACTTCATCAACATGCTTCTCATTCTCAACATGGGTGTCATCATGGACCATAGGATTATGTTCCTCATTGATTTTAGACATATTAAATCGTAAAGGGGGAAGATAAATGTGTTTAATAGGCACACCTCCCAATCTAAGGCTATGCATGTGTTTCATGTAAAATAATATAAGAAGGAAATGGAAAATTACATCAATCTAGAACCCTAGCTACCTGAAAACCTTGGGAATAAAAAATGTTTACATTCATATAAATCGAGTTCACCAAATATTTAAATCTAAAAATCTAGTGTGTGGGGGATCTAGGATTAATAATATGAAAATTAATAAGCACAAGGGTGATAAATAATTTTAAAACCTAGATAGAACATATACTAAAATTATAATGTTGAGATATGCTAGAAATAGAAAGTACAACTATGTTAGATATTTCAATGATAATGAAAATAAGGTATTTATCTAATTTTTATGTTAATACAGATCTAGATCTAGAACATGCAAGAAGCAAACTAGAAGAGTATTATAAAACAATCACCAAAATTTGGATTTAGTGCCTCTATAGCCTCAAACACTAGCATCATCTTTGGATGGTTATGTCGACACTAGTGTTTGAGTTAAACATAGGTGTCCTATATGAAACACCTATTGGAATAATATGTGACCACCTAGATGCCTCTAAGTTTTTCATTACCTTCATTATGGTACATTCAGATCTAGGTCATGGACTATCACTCCTTGTCAAATAACAAAACCCTAGTTGTTCCTCATAGTGGTTGTTAGAAAAATGGGTTAATGGGCACACGGTGTTGAGATACCCCAAAGACCCTTTGTCAATGAGCACCACCTACATATCCAATACTTTGAAGAGGTCATCGGAATTATGTATTTCTCCCTTATGTATTGGCTTGTGTGTGAATCATGCAATGTGATGAGGAAATACTATAGTGACCTAGCTTGTAACTTGAAAAATAAAGCTCTTGGAATGTTCCTTCAATACTTCAGACCTATGTATGCATTGTCTATATGAATAATATTTAAATGGGAAAAAATAGTGAAGCTTTGATTTATCAAGTGCTTGATTGAATAATTTGATAAGTTGCCTTGGTTTATGTTATGTGTAGTTTTTGAATGAATAAAGGCTGAACTGGTATTTATACCAATCCATTTGGAGAATAACTCACATTAAAGCAATTAGGTTGACCATTAGGATGTGTTTCATTTTAAAATTAGATGACTTTGGGGCATTAGACACTTGTATTAGAGCATGACATCTACTTTGACATAGGTGTCTGTCCATCATGCAAGTGTCCAAGGAGCAGGAAAATACTTACAGGCTCAAAATTTGCAGAGGCATAATATAATCAGTTTTTAAGCATTCAAGGTAAGATAAAAGGCATCGATCATCAATATAGGACTAGTCAGAGTAAGAGATAGGCTAAGGGGCATAAGAGAGAGCAAATGCAAGACTTGTAAAAGTAGGAAAGGTCTAGAACTAAAAATAGCAACCAAGATCTGAGTTTGCCAAGTGTAAAAAAATGGGGTATTATATAATTCATAAATACTGTCTACAAAATATCTAGTTGTGTAAGTCACTCAATAAAAAAACCTACAACAAAAATGTAGAATTCAATGTCCATAAATTAAAATCTGAAATATAATCTTGAAATTTGAAAATTAAATAACAAGGAAGGAGTACATGTGCATTGTTGAAAACCATGTATCCCTTAAAACTTATTAGATATGGTGTTTCCTTGTTGAATTATTGGAGAAAGGTACTTTCCATTTAATCACTTGGAGATTGGTTCCTCTTATTGAACCATGGAGAAATTGTGCTTCATTGTTGAAGCACATGGAGAGTTAGGGTGAATGTGCCCAAAATTTATGTAAATTATATGCAACTCATTGGGTTGGGAAGACAACATGCCCCAACCCTCATAAATTTTGATATAATTACATGAAGTACTAATACAAATAACTACATATAAAATAAATGGGGATGACATGATGGGTTCACTAAAATCATAACTAAATATACCACTATAGATTTTTTATAGATTCGGTTGTATATTTCCACTCAAGTTCACTATATATTAAAAAAATGCATGATAGAAAGATGATTAATAGTTTTCATGTCCCCATTCACTCAATGTATAATAAATGCATGATTGAAAGAGAATGAATAAAGTTCATGTTGCCACAGTGACCTCAGTGTCAACAAGTGTGAGGTGGAATGACAACAATTTTTTATTCAACTTGTAAATTATATTGTTGTCTATATGCATGAACC
Organism: Torreya grandis; assembly: GCA_037957365.1. Taxonomy (NCBI): domain Eukaryota; kingdom Viridiplantae; phylum Streptophyta; class Pinopsida; order Cupressales; family Taxaceae; genus Torreya; species Torreya grandis. The sequence goes on along the minus strand of JARHVA010003537.1, from coordinate 1,426,189 downwards.
AATATCATGCCTCGTGAATTTGAAAGTGTGTATATGTGGATAAACTGATATCATGCCCCATGAACTATACCAAATGATATATAATGTTATGCATCTAAAAGTTGAATTCGAGAACTTGTAGCTTAAATTTAAGTATATATGGAAACATGTGATCCCTATTTATGTAAATTATGTGCATAGTCTTATGAATTTCATATCCAGGTGTGTATGAATTTGGACTTAAGTAATTATAAAGTGAGTGCATATTCCCTGATAATATGTACTGGTGTATTAATAACTATCATGAGATTTAACTCATTTGATATCTGATCCATTCTAAATCTCTAAAATATGTAATATGATCTGATTTATTTTCATGGAAGTTTATCTCTATGGAAAGCCCACTATATATCCCCCTTTTGAGATGAGGGATGTTTTATGTAAGTTTTTAAAATTTAATCGTATCATGTCATGTGTAAAGATAGAATTATGTATAATCATGTGACCATATGGAGAGTACGTCATCATAGTAATGTATATGGAAATCAAAACATAATGTAACATATTTAATTTAAGACATAAAAGTTTTATTCTTAGATAGATGTATCAATGAAGCACTAGTAGTAATCACCACTATAAAATAACTAAATAAAGATATATAGTAAAGGTGCATGACATAGATCATGTCACCCATCAATGTCAACAATATCAACAAGTGAAATAAGTAAAAAAAGTTCAATAAGCTCATAAATATCAAGATTTAGTGTCACACATAAAGTGAAGGGTTGAATACAAGGGACATGAAGATGTCATAAAAAACAAGGTTGAGGGCCACATGCAAGGGATCTAAAGATGTCACATATAAGGGACATAAAATATGTCACATCAAACAAGGCCAAAGCCACATACAAGTTACAAAAATACGTCACAAATAAATTTAAGAAACCACACACAATAAATAAGCACAACTATTATATCATACATGAGAATAACATTATCAATGAAGTATAGAACAAGTATAGACTAGTCTACACCATTCATATGTATCAATGCCACATCCTAGTATAATAGAATATATATGTAGCACTATATAAGATATGATTAACTAGAAAGACATATGTAAGTAATATAGATATCTCAATATGGTAGAGAGGTAATAGAAATATGTAACAAGTGATAGTTAAATCTATGGAATAATATGTTTCTAATATTGACATGGACAATGGGTGGACGAAAGTTAACCATATTTATGTTCATGTGTAGCTTGTATGTCTTGCATCACATTCAAGTAGTATTTAATTCATGTTTTTATTAAAATAATATATCATCTACCAAACATATGACAAATAACTAATGGAGGGATAAATAAAGATCAAACTTACAACTTTCTAAAGAGAGATATGTTAGGCCTACAAACCTTATTAACTAAAAATCTCAAAAAAAAATGAAACTTATAAAAAAAATTATTTCCCACATTAATTCAATGTTTTCTCAACATATTGATTTATACCTTATTCCAAACTTGAAAATATAAGAAAAGGTGAAAACAAGGTTTTTAGACCTTAATTCTAGGTTTGCAAACTGATTGTCTTTAATAAATTAAAATATAGGTATCCAAAAACATTTAAAACCTTAAATTTACCTTAATTAACCTATCTATAAAATTTTATTTCATTTGGTTGGGTAATTTTCAAATTATGATGATTTTAGTGGTTTTAGTGCTCAAAAAAGGTTTGTTTTATACCTGTTATCTGAGTTTTTTCAATAAGTTTTATTCCAGAGGTAAAATCACTATAAAAAATACTAAAACTTTAAAAATATATTATTACACCTTTATATAGTTTTTCATTAATTTTAAATGGTTAGTTTTCAAGATATAGTGATTTTGTCTTTATAACCCTAGTAAGCTTGTACATAGGTCGAGAGCACTCAAAAAAATATAATTTGAATTTTATGACCTTTTTTTTATTATTTTAAATTTTATACTGTCTTTCCCTAAATAATAATTATTTATAATCAAATTAAACCCTTTTATCAATCACAAAACACAATTAAAACAACTTTTTCCTAGCTATAAATACACATTTTCTTGATTGTAGCCAACTTGTATTGTGTTTTGAGACCTGCAAAATAAATGACACTATTTAACAAGAAATATATGATTAAAATTAAAAAAACACTCAATTACACAAATAATCAGATTTAATTTTCAATAATAAACTCAAATGAATCAATCTTTTATTATTTTGGTGTAAACTTGTTACACATTCCAACCAATACCCTATTTTTCACAATTTCTTCATTCTTTTCATTATTTTCTTGAATTTATTTCAAATCTTGAAGTTATTTGTCCTATATTATTGTATTATTCTCTTATCCCATATAATCCTCTCTTTATCCTTCTCTCCCCTTTGTTTCAACTCCTAAACTTTCTTAAAAAAATTACCTAACCAACTTACTAACTCAATTCAAGATTTAACCCTTAAGTAAGTTTACATGATCATATATGGATTAAGATATTTGGATTATTATAAATCATGTTTAAGATATTAATTAACCTCTCCATGATGTATCATGACAAATCCAATTCTGAGGACATGATAAAAGTGTCTAAAATACTCAAAAACACATTCAAAAATTCTAATTTTAGTTTTGGTGGGAAAATAGAAAACAAGATAAAATGACCAAAACAAAGAAAATTGAAGCATTAAAATGCTTCATAAAGATAAAATATGACCTATAACACCTATTCAATCCAAAATTTTCAAGAATAAATAACTAAATACTAATGCTACTACACTAGGCTCCTTGAGTACAAAAGCTTTCATGAGCTCCTCCTCATTAGGTCTTTAATGGTGTTCCAATTCATCCTTCACCACACTATAAGATTATTTCATGTCAATATTTCGATTCTAAAATATTTATCCAAAAACTTTCAGTTGTTCTTCTTTCTCAATTGGTTACAATTGAGCCTTCACATGTATATCTCCTTAAGAACCAACTTGTTCCCCTGCTTTATCACACTCTCTTGTCTCCAAATTAACTTGAAGACACTCCACATTCACTTGAATATAAACACAAACCAATTATCCAATAATTTATTCCATATCAATTACCTAGTCATCTTCTTCACTCTACCTTTCATACCAATAAACATACTAGACCATTCCACACTTAGTCCTAGTCTTCACTATCATATCCATGGCTGGACCTACATAATGCACCAACATATTAGGGAAAAAAAGATTTCCCTAATTCACTGCATAAGCCATCTCATCATGATCCAAAGGCATGTTTTCAAATCATTTTCCAATATTAGCATGATTATCATGTTTTCCACTCTCACAATGAGCTCTCAAAATCTCCATATCAGCCACCTCCAAGGTTGTCTTCTTCTCAATCACACCTCTGATTTCAAATCTTTTGCATAGTTGAACCTTCTCAATTATATTCTTATGTGAAATTAATTTCACAACCTCTACATGTAATTCTTCCACCATGGAAATATTCAACTCTACTTGGTTGCTCTCTTCCTCTATCTGTAACTTTACATGGTTGTCATTTTCTTTCTTTAACTCTATCACATCTATCTTATCCTTCATGAGAATTCTTTTCTATATGGGCTTCTCACAAATTTATTTCTCCTTATTGTTTTTAAAATTAGCTTTGAGTTCTTCACAACCAACCTCTTCTTTTTTCATTTGCTATAATAACTCTTTTCCACTTACTAACAACACCTTATTATTGAATTAGCTTCATTACCATCTTTTAATAGTGTCAAAGTATGTTTCTTACCAACCTTTGCCAAATTTTTAGGTGTTATTCTTACCATCATGTATAGCCTTCCTATCAAACTACCAAGATCTACCCAACAACATTGGTAAACATCCATAGGCATGGTATCACAGAGTACTTCATCCTTATAGATACCAATCTAGAAATCAACTTGACATTTCTCATTAGTTAACATTTTATGTTATTTTTGTAGCCAAGATACCTTGTATGGTGTAGGATGTATCAATATATTTAATCCTAATTTTTCAACCGTTTATGGAGAAACAAGTTATCTATACTACCACTATCAATGATAACCTAACAAAACTTACTTTTGAATTTTCATGTAGTCCTAAACAATGTCTGATGCAGGAGCATCTACAATAGTTCAAATTCTAGTGTGAAAATTCAAATTTTGGTTTTCCCTCCAAATTGTGAGATTTCAAAATTTCACCTTGAAAGTAAAATGTAATTATCAAAAAGTGGAAGTGAAAAAGTAAAAAGTAATGGTTAGGATTTTGATTAAATTAGGGGGAAATGGTTGAAACTATTTTCAACCTTAGAATATTGTTAAAACTTAAAAACAACATTTGTTTGCCTTAAGCCCAATTTGGGCGTAGAAGTTGGAAGAGAGATTCTTGAAAAGAAAGAAAAACAAAGAAGAATTCATTAAGGAGAGAGGATGAGAAGAGAAGGAGGATGAGAGGGGTGTAGAAGTGAAGAATAATAGAGAGGAAGAGTCCTCTCATTCAAGAGAAAGAGAATGGAATGAAGAAGAGAGAGAAGAATTAGTGAGGGAGGACCTCACTCAAGAAATGTTAAAGAAAAGAGAAGGAGAAGTCAAGAGAATGTGTGAAGGAGCAAGCAAGGTTTTAAGAGCCATAGATTTTGGCATTGAAATGTAAGTTTTCTATTGATCAATGAAGGAATAAATGTTTTGTTTCATGTTATGGTCTCTTTAAAAAATTTGGTAACAGGCCTGCATATGTGAATGTGTGTATGTATGAAAGATGTGTGTATGATGATTCTCTAAAGAACATTTTGAAAGACTGATTATTTTATATGTTGGGAAAAATATAAAGGTGTTATGATTATATAAAGAGGTTTTAAGGAGTTTGGAATGTTGTAAAAAGCCTAAACATGCCTAAACAGGGTATTCAGGCCTGTAAAACTACAGCCCACTATCTTAAATCAAATCCATGTGAAAATGTTTGTATGAAGTCTAAAATGGTATGGAGATAAGATCTATAGGTCCCTAAGGAAATTATAAACTTAATAGTGAAGAAAATCAGGCCCTAGAAACCCTCTTGATGTCCAAAAACTCCACAGTTGAAATTCAGGCCTGTAGGTAACAGTGTATAGAAAAAGTTAAGAAACTTGTATGTTTTTCCATTGTAACTGGATTGATCAGGGCATTGTTGATAGGGAATATGAATGGATAAGTCATTAAGGTATTTTCATGGTTTTTTATACTCTTGAAATTATATTTATCACACAAAAAGAGATGACAATAATGAACCCTGTTGGCTGTCATAAAAATACATTCCAAGACAACTGAGTTGTTAAGCATTAAAAGGTACAAAAAGTTGACATGACCAAGATGATTATTTGAGAAGGTGTAGGGGGTTAAAACAGACCCTATACAAGTGATTAGATCCCTTGAAACTGTCTAAAACACACCCAGCAAAAATAATTAGCTCACAGCCTGTGACTGTCCAAGGGAAAATCCTGATTTAGCTTCTAGCCCTCAAAATGCGTTTTAAAGCTTGAAAACTCTTGAAACTTTGTAATTTTACCCTTGATGATGTTTTCAAACTGTTGGAAGTGGTTTCAATGTGCTACAGTATGGATAAGTACAAAAAAAAGACAATTACCAAGTGAAGCCTAGGTGCATGTGAAGGAAAGAGCATAGGCCAATATAGGAAAAGTGAATTTTTCCAAAGAAGTGCACTTAAAAATGATTTATTCACCAGAAAGAAGATAATGGGTATCTATAATGATGCTTTTTTTCTTATAAAGTCCGTACATCACTCTAGACAAGGTGTTTTGCATTCAAGGAGGGCTAATTAGAACAGGGCTTAAAGAAGGAAGTACAATTCCGTACAAAGTAACCTCAAGAGATTTTTTAGTATGTTATATAAGAGCTTAATGGGTATCCATAAATGGTTTTACTTTCATGATTGAGATAACCTATAAAAAGTTATGGCCAATAAACATAGAAAACAAGGCTACAAGGAATGAACGATCTAGATAGGTCTGTATCAGTTTGTTGATGGTTTCAAAGCAGTGTAAGATCAGTTTCATCATTTGGTATCAGAGCTTGAAGCTCTTTGGAATTTTTAATTTGTTGTTGGTTATGATTTCTAATGAGTTGTTACAGGATTTGGCAAGAGGATTAGCAAGACAAGTGCTAGAAGACCCTGGGAAGAAAAGGTATGAGAATCCTTGCTATTTGAGTTAAGTTTATTGTGTTGAGAAGAAATAAAGTGAAGGAGTTTCAGGTTCAAGGCAGCCAAGCCATTGAGGCTTAAGAGAAGAATCCAAGGAAGGCTTAGTGAAGGTCCAAGAAGAAGCTTGGATAGTTTGCCAAAAGACTAAGGTGAAATAGACTTGGGTGAGGTAAAGGATGGAGTTTGAAGCTTGGAGAGCTCAAAAGTAAGAGAGCAAGTGAATGCTGAAGAAGAAGATCCAAATCAAGGTAAGCTTGGATTTATGATTTTTATTTGATGAAGTGTTTTATAAGAGTTGTTGCAGGATTGAGAAAAGGGTCAAAAGACTAGGATGCAAAAGGCCTAGGTGAGATCAAGGAGATTGTCAAAAGACCAGTCAAAGAGAAAGGCTCGGTGAGACAAGGGATCAAGAGACCAAGGTGGAAAAGACTTGGGTGAAGATCTCAAAGATGGAAGTGTTGTTGAAGGCACTACAGAGCAGCAAGGTACAGGAGGGCACCAAGAAGAAAGCAAGCATCAAAGGTATGGACAGTTTTGTACTTGATAAAGAAATTGCTAATTTGAAGAGAGAGTTAGCTAAGATTAAAGATGAATATGAGTCTTGGATGAAAATTGATAAGCAAGCATGGGTATGGCCAATGAGGAGGAGGTTGAAGTGGCCAATAGATCTCCTAATGAAGAGGAGAAGAAGGCAAAAGAAGATTGTCATGAAGAGAGAAGCCCATAGAGGCAAGAACAAAGAAAGATAGTGAGGGCAGATTTGGCTAAAGAGCAGAAAAGTGGATGCAGCCAAGAGGCTTCATGGCCTCAAATGTTTTCTACTAAGGTGGCTTTGAATGTTTTGTATGTAGGTATGAAGATTGCTAAAGTGAATGACATACATGAGTCATTGGAAAAGCTCATGAACCAAGAAGGCAAAGAAGAACTAGAAGACATGTATAAAGATGAAGAAGCATGGAAGCAGGAGCTGGCAGCTGAGAAAGAGATGAGAAGGACATACCAGAAGAGGAAGAAAAGCAAGATGAAAAACAAAGACTATCAAAGACAAGCATTGGTATTGGCAACAAAACCTTGGGATCTAGGCATAGAATGAAGGCTAAAGCATGGAAGAAGCATCTCATTTGGACTAAGGTTCAAATCTTTTCTAGAGGGAGAGTATGATGCAGGAGCATCTACAATAGTTCAAATTCTAGTGTGAAAATTCAAATTTTGGTTTTCCCTCCAAATTGTGAGATTTCAAAATTTCACCTTGAAAGTAAAATGTAATTATCAAAAAGTGGAAGTGAAAAAGTAAAAAGTAATGGTTAATATGTTGAGTAAATTAGGGGGAAATGGTTGAAACTATTTTCAACCTTAGAATATTGTTAAAACTTAAAAACAACATTTGTTTTCCTTAAGCCCAATTTGGGCGTAGAAGTTGGAAGAGAGATTCTTGAAAAGAAAGAAAAACAAAGAAGAATTCATTAAGGAGAGAGGATGGGAAGAGAAGGAGGATGAGAGGGGTGTAGAAGTGAATAATAACAGAGAGGAAGAGTCCTCTCATTCAATAGAAAGAGAATGGAATGAAGAAGAGAGAGAAGAATTAGTGAGGGAGGACCTCACTCAAGAAATGTTAAAGGAAAGAGAAGGAGAATTCAAGAGAATGTGTGAAGGAGCAAGAAAGGTTTTAAAAGCCATGGATTTTGGCATTGAAATGTAAGTCTTCTATTGATCAATGAAGGAATAAATGTTTTGTTTCATGTTATGGTCTCTTTAAAAAATTTGGTAGCAGGCCTGCATATGTGAATGTGTGTATGTATGAAAGATGTGTGTATGATGATTCTCTAAAGAACATTGTGAAAGACTGATTATTTTATATGTTGGGAATAACATAAAGGTTTTATGATGATATCAAGAGGTTTTAAGGAGTTTGGAATGTTGTAAAAAGCCTAAACATGCCTAAACAGGGTATTCAGGCCTGTAAAACTACAGCCCACTGTCTTAAATCAAATCCATGTGAAAATGTTTGTATGAAGTCTAAAATGGTATGGACATAAGATCTATAGGTCCCTAAGGAAATTATAAACTTAATAGTGAAGAAAACCAGGCCCTATAAACCCTCTTGATGTCCAAAAACTCCACAGTTAAAATTCAGGCCTGTAGGTGACAGTGTATAGAAAAAGTTAAGAAACTTGTATGTTTTTGCATTGTAAGTGGATTGATCAGGTCATTGTTGATAGGGAATATGAATGGGTAAGTCATTAAGGTATTTTCATGGTTTTTTATCCTCTTGAAATTCTATTGATCACACAAAAAGAGATGACAATAACGAACCCTGTTGGCTGTCATAAAAATACAGTCCAAGACAACTGAGTTGTTGAGCATTAGAAGGTACAGAAGGTTGACATGACCAAGATGATTATTTTAGAAGGTGTAGGGGGTTAAAACAGACCCTATACAAGTGATTATATCCCTTGAAACTGTCTAAAACACACCCAGCAAAAATAATTAGCTCGTAGCCTGTGACTGTCCAAGGGAAAATCCTGATTTAGCTTCTAGCCCTCAAAATGCGTTTTAAAGCTTGAAAACTCTTGAAACTTTGTAATTTTACCCTTGATGATGTTTTAAAACTGTTGGAAGTGGTTTCAATGTGCTACAGTATGGAAAAGTACAAAAAAAAGACAATTACCAAGTGAAGCCTAGGTGCATGTGAAGGAAAGAGCATAGGCCAATATAGGAAAAGTGAATTTTTCCAAAGAAGTGCACTAAAAAATGATTTATTCACCAGAAAGAAGATAATGGGTATCTATAATGATGATTTTTTTTCTTATAAAGTCCGTACATCACTCTGGACAAGGTGTTTTGCATTCAAGGAGGGCTAATTAGAACAGGGCTTAAAGAAGGAAGTACAATTTCATACAAAGTAACCTTAGGAGATTTTTCAGTATGTTATATAAGAGCTTAATGGGTATCCATAAGTGGTTTTACTTTCATGATTGAGATAACCTATAAAAAATTATGGCCAATAAATAGGGAAAACAGGGCTACAAGGAATGAACGATCTAGATAAGTCTGTATCAGTTTGTTGATGGTTTCAAAGCAATGTAAGATCAGTTTCATCATTTGGTATCAGATCTTGAAGCTCTTTTGAATTTGTAATTTGTTGTTGGTTATTGATTTCTAATGAGTTGTTACAGGATTTGGCAAGAGGATTAGCAAGACAAGTGCTAGAAGACCCTGGGAAGAAAAGGTATGAGAATCTTTGCTATTTGAGTTAAGTTTATTGTGTTGAGAAGAAATAAAGTGAAGGAGTTTCAGGTTCAAGGCAGCCAAGCCATTGAGGCTTAAGAGAAGAAGCCAAGGAAGGCTTAGTGAAGGTCCAAGAAGAAGCTTGGATAGTTTGCCAAAAGACTAAGGTGAAATAGACTTGGGTGAGGTAAAGGATGGAGTTTGAAGCTTGGAGAGCTCAAAAGTAAGAGAGCAAGTGAATGCTCAAGAAGAAGATCCAAATAAAGGTAAGCTTGGATTTATGATTTGTATTTGATGAAGTGTTGTATAAGAGTTGTTGCAGGATTGAGAAAAGGGTCAAAAGACTAGGATGCAAAAGGCCTAGGTGAGATCAAGGAGATTGTCAAAAGACCAGTCAAGGAGAAAAGCTCGGTGAGACAAGGGATCAAGAGACCAAGGTGGAAAAGACTTGGGTGAAGATCTCAAAGATGGAAGTGTTGTTGAAGGCACTACAGAGCAGCAAGGTACAGGAGGGCACCAAGAAGAAAGCAAGCATCAAAGGTATGGACAGTTTTGTACTTGATAAAGAAATTACTAATTTGAAGAGAGAGTTAGCTAAGATTAAAGATGAATATGAGTCTTGGATGAAAATTGATAAGCAAGCATGGGTATGGCCAATGAGGAGGAGGTTGAAGTGGCCAATAGATCTCCTAATGAAGAGGAGAAGAAGGCAAAAGAAGATTGCCATGAAGAGAGAAGCCCATAGAGGCAAGAACAAAGAAAGATAGTGAGGGCAGATTTGGCCAAAGAGTAGAAAAGTGGATGTAGCCAAGAGGCTTCATGGCCTCAAATGTTTTCTACTAAGGTGGCTTTGAATGTTTTGTATGCATGTATGAAGATTGCTAAAGTGAATGGCATACATGAGTCATTGGAAAAGCTCATGAACCAAGAAGGCAAAGAAGAACTAGAAGACATGTATGAAAATGAAGAAGCATGGAAGTAGGAGCTGGCAGCTGAGAAAGAGATGAGGAGAAGGACATACCAGAAGAGGAAGAAAAGCAAGATGAAAAACAAAGACTATCAAAGACAAGCATTGGTATTGGCAACAAGACCTTGGGATCTAGGCATAGAATGAAGGCTAAAGCATGGAAGAAGCATCTCATTTGGACTAAGGTTCAAATCTTTTCTAGAGGGAGAGTATGATGCAAGAGAATCTACAATAGTTCAAATTTTAGTGTGAAAATTCAAATTTTGGTTTTCCCTCCAAATTGTGAGATTTCAAAATTTCACCTTGAAAGTAAAATGTATTTATCAAAAAGTGGAAGTGAAAAAGTAAAAAGTAATGGTTAAGATGTTGAGTAAATTAGGGGGAAATGGTTGAAACTATTTTCAACTTTAGAATATTGTTAAAACTTAAAAACAACATTTTTTTGCCTTAAGCCCAATTTGGGCGTAGAAGTTGGAAGAGAGATTCTTGAAAAGAAAGAAAAATAAAGAAGAATTCATTAAGGAGAGAGGATGAGAAGAGAAGGAGGATGAGAGGGGTGTAGAAGTGAAGAATAACAGAGAGGAAGAGTCCTCTCATTCAAGAGAAAGAGAATGGAATGAAGAAGAGAGAGAAGAATTAGTGAGGGAGGACCTCACTCAAGAAATGTTAAAGGAAAGAGAAGGAGAAGTCAAGAGAATGTGTGAAGGAGCAAGCAAGGTTTTAAAAGCCATGGATTTTGGCATTGAAATGTAAGTCTTCTATTGATCAATGAAGGAATAAATGTTTTGTTTCATGTTATGGTCTCTTTAAAAATTTTGGTAACAGGCCTGCATATGTGAATGTGTGTATGTATGAAAGATGTGTGTATGATGATTCTCTAAAGAACATTGTGAAAGACTGATTATTTTATATGTTGGGAATAACATAAAGGTTTTATGATGATATCAAGAGGTTTTAAGGAGTTTGGAATGTTGTAAAAAGCCTAAACAGGCCTAAACAGGGTATTCAGGCCTGTAAAACTACAGCCCACTGTCTTAAATCAAATCCATGTGAAAATGTTTGTATGAAGTCTAAAATGGTATGGAGATAAGATATATAGGTCCCTAAGGAAATTATAAACTTAATAGTGAAGAAAACCAGGCCCTATAAACCCTCTTGATGTCCAAAAACTCCACAGTTGAAATTCAGGCCTGTAGGTGACAGTGTATAGAAAAAGTTAAGAAACTTGTATGTTTTTGCATTGTAAGTGGATTTATCAGGTCATTTTTGATAGAGAATATGAATGGGTAAGTCATTAAGGTATTTTCATGGTTGTTTATACTCTTTAAATTCTATTGATCACACAAAAAGAGATGACAATAATGAACCCTGTTGGCTGTCATAAAAATAGTCCAAGACAACTGAGTTGTTGAGCATTAGAAGGTACAGAAGGTTGACATGACCAAGATGATTATTGGAGAAGGTGTAGGGGGTTAAAACAGACCCTATAAAAGTGATTAGATCCCTTGAAACTCTCTAAAACACACCCAGCAAAAATAATTAGCTCGTAGCCTGTGACTGTCCAAGGGAAAATCCTGATTTAGCTTCTAGCCCTCAAAATGCGTTTTAAAGCTTTAAAACTCTTGAAACTTTGTAATTTTACCCTTGATGATGTTTTCAAACTTTTTGAATTGGTTTCAAGGTGATATAGTATGGAGAAGTACAAAAAAAAGACAATTACCAAGTGAAGCCTAGGTGCATGTGAAGGAAAGAGCATAGGCCAATATAAGAAAAGTGAATTTTTCCAAAGAAGTGCACTAAAAAATGATTTATTTACCAGAAAAAATATAATGGGTATCTATAATGATGCTTGGTTTTCTTATAAAGTCCGTACATCACTCTGGACAAGGTGTTTTGCATTCAAGGAGGGCTAATTAGAACAGGGCTTAAAGAAGGAAGTACAATTCCGTACAAATTAACCTCAAGAGATTTTTTAGTATGTTATATAAGAGCTTAATGGGTATCCATAAATGGTTTTACTTTCATGATTGAGATAATATATAAAAAGTTATGGCCAATAAATAGGAAAAACAGGGCTATAAGGAATGAACGATCTAGATAGGTCTGTATCAGTTTGTTGATGGTTTTAGAGCAGTGTAAGATCAGTTTCATCAATGTCTTACTTTGGTTTGGTTCTTTCACTTCTTTATTTGGCTTTATCAATACTATGTTTATGAATAAAGACTCTCCCACTTCAAGTTCTTCCACATGTGATGGTGATCCCACACTTTTTACTTTAGCCTGAACATCTTGATTGTTACCTTCAGTTTTTGTATGGATTTTTTGTGGCTTCTTAGGACATTCATATTCCTTATGGCCAACATACTTATTACACTTGAGACATTTCCTTAAAATATTTCTCGTTTGTTTATTGTATATGGCCTTCTTCCTCTATATGAATAGCCTCCTCTTGTACTTTTGTCTTGACCTTGAGAGATACTTGTTTCTTCATTATGAACCTACAACTAACTTATAACACCTTGTTATCCTCTAAATTTGAAATTTTTGCCTCCTCTATGTTAGGTTGTGGAGCTAAAAGCTTCAACTGTTGCAGACATGGAGGTTGCTGAGTTCCAGGGATACCGGCATCGACAGTATGACTGACGTCGGTCAGGGGTGAACAAGAGGGCAACTGGCATCGGCAGGAGGTCGGTCGACGTCGGTCAACTCCAGGCAGATAGGGACCGATGTCGATTGCCTGTGCGGTTCCAGAACTATTCGTTGCACGAACAGTTAGTTCATTGAACCAAGTGTTTGCATATAAAAAGCTATTTTTGGTCTTGAGTTGCGTGTCTAATTATTGTAAATTAGAAGTCTAAGTTATTGTTTAAGTGTGAGATCTATTTATAGACCCATTGGCATGTATTGTAATTAAGGCAAGAAAAGAATTTCTTCCAGTTTTAGAATCTTGGTCAACAGGTGTGCAAGGCCACGTTTGAAGATCTACATGTATAAGTAAGGTATGTTGAGTTGCAGGTTGTTGCAAGCTTATGGGAGATCTACTTGAAGTAATTTGAGTACTTGTGTACTGGCAGGGTTATTACTGACTAGTTGGAGGTGAACACCAATTTTGTGTGTGAGTTGTGTGTTGGGACCATTTTGGTAGGAGAGTGAACTCTTGAGAAGAATTACTATACACTTGGTGTGGGAAGCCTGAAAGGTGTGGAAGAGTGTGGCGTCTCTTCATTGTATTCTTTTCTAGATGAGTATTAATACAAGATTGTGTATTGTCTCTCATATTCTGTGTTATTTGTGAATTTTAATTACTTATTGCTTCTGGATAATTTCGCATGTTTAATTGCTTGTATTTGGTAATCATATTGTGCTTTTTCTGAGGAGCAAGATCCTAATAAGTGGGATCAGAACAGGTGTGTTGTTCCTGATTCCCCATCAATTGGTATTAGAGCTTTTGGTTAGGATACTAACAGGTTAGATTAGATCTGGTTAGTGTGTGTTGATTATAGGTTACTCACAAGGGTTTCTGTTTGAGTGGGAGTATAGCAATGGCAGAAGAAAGTAAGCTACAAATGGAAAAGTTTAATGGCAAGAACTATCAATTATGGAGGATGCAGATTGAAGATTATCTGTATCAGAAAGATTTGTACTTACCATTGGGTGGGGTTGTATGCAAGCCCCTGGATATGAAGGATGAAGAATGGGAGGTTCTTGATCAGAAGGCTCTTGGATCTATAAGGTTGAGTCTTGCATCATCTGTGATTTCTAACTTATCACATGCTAAGACAACGGTAGAGTTGATGGAATCTTTGGCAAATTTATATGAAAAACCCTCAGCTTTGAATAAGGTATTTCTTATGAAGCAATTATTTAATTTGCAAATGTTGGAAGGTGGATCTATTCATAGTCATCTTAGTGATTTCCATGGTTTGGTAACCAGTTAAATTCAGTCAATATTGTTTTTGATGATGAAATTAAGGCTCTCTTAATCTTATGCTCATTACCTGAAAGTTGGGAGAGTTTGGTAATGGCAGTTAGTAATACTACGTCTGCTTCAAAAATCTTAAAAGTGGATGATGTTGTGAGTGTAATCTTGAATGAAGAAATTCACAGAAAAAGCACAGATGAATCATCAGAAAATGCTTTGAGAGTGGAAAGCAGGGGAAGGCAAAGAGAGAAGATCAAGCATGGGAGATCAAGGTCCAAGATAGGTAGGAGATCCAAGTCCAGGTATGGCAGAATAACCTGTTGGAAATGTGGAAAGCAAGGGCACTTAAAGAGAGATTGTTGGTTGGGTGAAGATCAGCATGAAGGACATGAAGAAGCAGGTGATGCAGGTATTGTTGTACAAGATGCTCTGGTATGTTCCTTAGATAAAGTAGAATCTTGGGTTTTAGATTCTGGTGCCTCTTTTCATGCATCCCCAAATAGGGAATTTTTTCATGAGTATGTCCAAGGAGACTTTGGAGAAATTTATTTAGGGGATGGTAAGCCTTGTCAGATGGTTGGCAAAGGAAAAGTGAAGTTGAAATTGCAGACAGGTAACACATGGGTGTTGAAGGAGGTCATGCATGTCCCAGTTTTAGAGCAAAATTTGATTTCTGTAAGAAGTTTGGGTGATGAGGGTTGCACAGTAACTCTCACAGCAGACTCTTGGAAGGTTACCAAGGGTGCACTTGTTATAGCAAAAGGTAAGAAAGTAGGTACGCTTTATCTATCTACTTGTATTACTGATTCTCCTTCTAGTTTATCTACTTTAGCTATAGATTCAAAGATGTGGCTTAATAGGCTTGGTCACATGAATAAGAAGGAGATGCATGTTCTTGAGTCAAAGGGTATGCTTTCGAATTTGAAAAGCATGAATCAAGATTTCTGTATGCAGAAGAAGAAGGTGACGTTTCTTGAGAAATCTGATGTTCGTGACAAGAATAGGAAAGCCTTGGTTTTCAAGGAGAAGGTGATGGACAAAGATCAGGGTAAGGGGCTGAGGAATTTTGAGCAAAGCAAGGTTGATTTGGACAAGGGTTTGATCCAAAAGGAGCTCATAGATATATGTCATCACTCACAAGCAAAACACAGAGATCGACGTCAGTTAGAAAACCGACGTCGGCATCCAAACAGGGATCGATGTCAGCTATGTGCAGCCCGATGTCAGTGACTTAGGACAGATAAACACTGACGTCGGCCAGGAGGAACCAATGTCGGTGATGAGGCAGTCGCATGGAACTGACGTCAGTCAGGTGGAGACTAAGATGTGACCGACATCGGTCACTGAGATGGATTTTGGGCAGACACAAGTTGTCAAGGAGTCTCAAGCACCCATATGGAGGACTTAAAGGGTAAGTAAGCCTCAAATTCATCATTTCCCTTCTTTACACTACTTATTGCTCACTAATGGTCAAGTACCAGGAAGTTATTAAAGAAGCAGAGCAAGTAGATCCAGGAAACAGTGGGAGCTTGGCATGGATGAAGGATGTGATTCCTTGGAGAAGAACCAAACGGGAATTTTTGGGTGGAGTTGCCAGTTGGAAGAAAGCACTAAGAGACGAATGGATGTTTAAGATAAAGAAGAGCAGAAATGGACATGTGAGATGGAAGGCCAGGGTATATGGTCTTGAATAAGCTACAGGACAATGGAGGTTTGACCATTGTGTTTATCTTTATCAGGTTGGATAATATTAGCTACATTATCTTGTTACTGTATGATGTGCTTGTTGCAGGGTTACATTTACAGGGAGTTATTGAACTAAAGGTAAATCTAGTTCAAAATTATGTCATGAGGAATCTGGGAGCAGCAAGATTCTTTGGCATGAGTGTGTTCTAGGGACATGGAAGGTCACAAGTTGACTTTGTTGCAAGATGATTGTCTGAGACCGGTTAGCACGCCAATGGTTAGACAATTTTACGAACAGTGTCTTGATTCACATAATGAGGTTAAGTGCATGGTATGTACTAGACCTAAGTTTTTCCAAGTAATGGGAGTTGTCAGAAAGTTTGGAGCCAATCCGGGAAAGAAGCACTGGAGGGCAGTTCAGTGGATTCTTAGAGGGACCAATAGCAGGTGCACATGCTATGCAAGTTCAAGTTCTTTTCTACATGGGTTTATAGATGCGGATGTGGCAAGTGATTTGGATGACAGGAGGTGCACCACAGGATTTGTGGTGGTTGGTCTTCAAGAGTGATCTTGAAGAGGGATACAAATCCAAGGGAACAAACTAGACGGTGTACAGGTACAGGTATAGTTGCAGCTATTTATCTCTAAGTGGGAGATTGTTAGGTTGTGGAGCTAAAAGCTTCAACTATTGTAGACATGGAGGTTGCTGAGTTCTAGGGATACCGGCATCGACAGTATGACCAACATCGGTCAGGGGTGAACAGGAGGGCAACCAACATCACCAGGAGGTTGGCTAACATCGGTCAACTCCAGGCAGACAGGGACCGATGTCGGTCGCCTATGCGGTTCCAGAATTGTTCGTTGCATGAACAGTTAGTTCATTGAACTGAGTGTTTGCATGTTAAAGGCTATTTTTGGTCTTGAGTTGTGTGTCTAATTATTGTAAATTAGAAGTCTAATTTATTGTTTAAGTGTGGGATCTATTTATAGACCCATTGGCATGTATTATAATTAAGGCAAGAAAAGAATTTCTTCCAGTTGTAGGATCTTGGTCAGTAGGTGTGCAAGGCCACATTTGAAGATCTACATGTGTAAGTAAGGTATGTTGAGTTTCAGGTTGTTGCAAGCTTATGGGAGATCTACTTGAAGTACTTTGAGTACTTGTGTACTGGCAGGGTTATTACTGACTAGTTGGAGGTGAACACCAATTCTGTGTGTGAGTTGTGTGTTGGGACCATTTTGGTAGGAGAGTGAACTCTTGAGAAGAATTACTGTACACTTGGTGTGGGAAGCCTGAAAGGTGTGGAAGAGTGTGGTGTCTCTTCATTGTATTCTTTTCTGGATGAGTATTAATACAAGATTGTGTATTGTCTCTCATATTCTGTGCTATTTGTGAATTCTAGTTACTTATTGCTTCTGAATAATTCTGCATGTTTAATTGCTTGTATTTGGTAATCATATTGTGCTCTTTCTGAGGAGCAAGATCCTAACAAGTGGGATCAAAACAGGTGTGTTGTTCCTAATTCCCCATCACTCTATATTTCTAAGTTTATCTTTTAGATAACTTCTCTTTTGCTTTGAGAGAAAAATGACAATCTTATTCAACTAATTTTAGAGACAAGATCCTAACAAGTGGGATCAAAACAGGTGTGTTGTTCCTGATTCCCCATCACTCTATATTTCTAAGTTTATCTTTTAGATAACTTCTCTTTTGCTTTGAGAGAAAAATGACAATCTTATTCAACTAATTTTAGAGACAAGTTAATTTCATCATGACTATTAAACCTCAAACTATTTATGTACCTTATTATTTTATTAACATCTTCTACATGACTAGCTCTGATTGTGAGATTATAGAATTCTTCAGTGTAGTCCTTTACACTCATATACTTATGCTTCAAGTTTTGGAGTTTATTGAACAAATTTGTTTGGTATTATACAAGTATTGATTTGGATTTGAGGTTTGCTACCATCCTATTCCATGGCTTAATCTTCTCTTTATTTATTTATTTATTTTGCTCTTAGACACTATCCCACCAAAGAGATTCATGTCCCTTCAACCTTGTACAATCAAACTTGACCTTCTTATCTTTGATTATTCCTTAAAATTCAAAACATTTATCCATTTTAATTATCCATTCTACCAATTCTTCAACATTTAGGCTGCCTTCATATAGTGTAAACTCTAATTTAGGTGTGGATCCTATTTCTATGACTACTTTCAAGAGTTTTTATTCCATTATCAATTTCTCTTCTTTTTTGGACCCTCTTATTTTAGTTATTCCTCTCATTCACTCACATTACATGTCACAACACCTCTTCTTTGAAAAATTTATATTGCCTCCAAACATGCTTTTAGATTTCTCATCTCTTCCAACAATACATCCCTTGGTTGTCTTCTTGGACCTCCTCCAGTACCACCTATGATTGCTCATCTAAGTTTCATTCTTTCACTTTTTTTCAAGTTTATTTTTTACAACCTACTCTTCACTCTTCTCAATTAAATATTTCTTTTTTGATCACCTTGAAGTATAACCAAACCCTGCTCTACTACCAAAAATAATGGAGAAATAAAGGAAGATCAAACTTGTAATTTTCTTGAGAGAGATGTTAGGCCTACAAGCCTTCTTGACTAGAAATATTAATAAAAAAAATATTATTATACAAAAAAAAAAAATCCGCATTAATTCACTATTTCCTCAACTCAACATATTGATTTATACCTTAATCCAAACTTGAAAATTCAATAAAAGGTGAAAACAAGGTTTGTAGACCTTAATTTTAAGTCTACAGACTAATTATCTTAAATTAATTAAACTATAGGTATCCTAAAACCATTAAAACAACTTTAAAACTTCAAATTTACCTTAATTATTTTCTATACAAAATTTCATTGCATTTAACTAGGTAATTTTCAAATTATGATGATTTTAGTGGTTCTAATGCTCAAAATAGGCTTGTTTTAGACATGAAGTCTAAGTTTTTTGAATAAATTTTATTCAAAGGGTAAAATAACTATTAAAATACCTGTAACACTTTTAAAATATTTTCATACATATTTATACTAAGTTTTGTGAATTTTTAATGGTTAGTTTTCAAGATATAGTGATTTTTGTCTTCAACACCCCAACAGGCCTATATATAGGCTGAGAGCATTCAAAAAAGGATAATTTAAATTTTATGACATATTTTTTAATATATTAAATTTTAATATGTCTATAAATCAATAATTATTATTTTTCATCTAATTATGCATATTTATCAATCACAAAACATAATTAAAACAACTTTTTATTGGTTAAAAATGCATATTTTCTTGACTATAGCTAATCTATAATGTGTTTTGAGACCTGCAAAATGAATAACACTCTTTCCAAATAAATATATGATTAAAAAATAATAATCAATTATAAAAATAATTAGATTTAATTTCAATAATAAAATCAAATGAAACACTCTTTCATTTTTTGGGTGCAAACTTGTTACACATTCTAGCCAATACCCTATTTTTCAGAATTTTCTCATTTTTTTCATTATTTTCTTACATTTTATTTGGCATATATTATTGTATTATCCCATGTACTCATCTCTTTCTCCTTCTCTCCCCTTCATTCCAAATCCTAAACTTTCTCAAAAAAATTACCTAACCAACTTACTAACTCAACTTAAGACTTAACCCTTAAGTGAGTTTTGCATGATCATATATGGATAAAGATATTTGGATCATTATAAATAATTTTTATTACCTTCCTTTAACCCTAAATTAAATATCATCACCAAGCCTTAGGAGATGATAAAAGCATCTAAAATACTTAAAAACACATTAAAAAATTCAAATTTTACTTTTGGTAGGAAAATGGAAAATAAGTTAGAATGATCAAAACAAAGGAAAATGAAACATGTAAATGCTTCCTAAAGACAAAATATGACCTATAACACCTATTAAAATAAAAAAATTCAATAATAAACAAATAAATACTAATGTTCTTACATCAATAATATATGTAAATAATGTAATCTAACAACATGTGTCATGTTTAGGTCTTGATTTTGATTTTTTTTTTAATATTTATCAATTATTTGATTTTTTTTTTAAATATTTGAACTTAGTAAAGTAAATAAAAATTGTGATGGTTTTAAAAATATAATAATTGTATAGATATGAAAAATCTACAACGTGTGTCAAGGCATTATGTACACGAGATGTGAGAGTGTGGTTATGTGGATGAAGTGAAAGCAAACAATGTGCCTCTATTATATAGGTTAATCACAATAATATATATAAATAGTGTATGTAGATATTTTAGAAACATTTTTTAATAGAGGGTAGATATAATATCCCAATAAATTAATAAAAATATTATTCTAGAGTAGAACAATTAAATAATTTAGATTCATAAATTATTTTGATATAGTGTTGAAATATGTTAAATATAGAAAGTATAATGCCAAACAATAATTTGATTGATTAAACATGAAGGAATAATAATTAGTTTATTTAATGATTTGAAATTAGATATGATTAGTGTAGGTGTAGAAATAGTTAGGATGATGCTCAATTGTAATTTGTCAAATTTTGGAAATTAGTTCTCTATTAGCCTAGACATTACCGTCAAAATAGGGACACTAGCATCAACCCTTCTTTCCTAAAACTGACACTTCTATCCAAAGTGAAATACATTTAATTTTATAAAAAAATCCACATATTCCTATTAGGTTTCCACTTTACCTTTTATATTATATATTTTAATCATGTGCATAGGTTTTGGATATACGTATGTAGTTCAAAACCCTAGGTCCTCCAATTAAGGCATGTCACCTTGGAAAAAAAAGGTTAGTGGGATCAATTTAACTTAATCTAACCTCAGATACACTATATTAATGATTTTTTCCTACATATCCATATACTTCGAAGAGGGCCTTAAAATGATGTAGTTATCTCATTATGTGGGCTTGTGTGTGAACAATTATGCAATATGCTATTAGTGAGTGCATGTAATGATATAGCTCATAAATTTACAAATACTAATCATGGGTGGCTATTTGGTTGATTCAAATTTGTAAGAATATTTCTCCCATGACTGGTATGAAAATAGGGAAGAATAGGGAAGTTTTTCAAGCTTGATAGGTGCTTTTAAATAGACATGTGCTTGAAAAGTACTTGACATTTCTCGATGATAATGAAAGGTATTTGACTTGTATTTATAAAAAACCTTTTGAAATAATATATTGGGATGGATCAAATAACATTATATGTTAACCCATACATATCAAAATATTTTAAAATTTGAGTGTATGTGAGGTACAGACAGTAGCATTATAATTGGGACCCAAATGTCTTAATTTGAATGGTAGTGCCTGAGAGAATAGGAAAATGTTGAAGATTTAGAACTGATATTGAAGAATATATATCAAATTTTAAGCATATGTTGGGTTGCAGGTGTTACGGTTAATCATAATATCAAGTTTGAACTATAATATAAGCATTTAGACACAATGAGATGGTAAAAGTGATCCTTTCAATAACGAGAATGTTTTAAACTGAAAGGTTTAGCCATGAGTGATATTTACCAAGTGTACAATATTAATTTATCATATAAAACTTATATTTAGCATCTACATTCTCTCATTTTAATATATTAATGCATAAAGATGAAATTACTAGGTTAAAAGAAAATAAATGGGTACTTTGGTGTGTACAACACACCTTAAATTTAACTTTATCCTAGTTTGAATTTATTGTATGTGTATTACATGTAACTAAGAGTATGTTATAGTGTAAATAGTATGCATAGTATGAAATTTTAAATAATTTAAATTCTTGAAAGAAAATAGATAAAGTAAGGAGTACACCTATGTGTTGATGAAATCATGTTTCCCCTTGGTAGTTTGATTTGGTAATGATGCTTCCTAGCTGAAGCATTGGAGAGAGAGAGAGAGAGAGAGAGAGAGAGAGAGAGACTCACAACTAAACCTTGAGGTTATGAAGAGGATAATTGGAAGGTGATCATGCCCCAAATATGGTGTAAAGGTGAGTTGTGCAAGGTATATCGAGTGTGTTGAGTATCAATCACACATCTCAAGTGTATACATAATACATCCAATCTCACCTAGGTCAAATGGTATAACCATATCAACCTAGAAAAATAATCAGTGCCAATGACAACAATGGCATTTAATCTCGATCACACTACTTAAAGGAGACAATTACTATAGACATATAAGTATGTCTTGGTAAGTTTGGTGCTTAAATGTGTATGTAATTTAACTATGTATTTGTGATTTGGTGAATTTGTATGGCATATGCAAATATAATGTGTCATGGTCTAAATTATCTATCAAAATGTAACCTTTTATTTATAAACTGTATAAAATATATATCACAAATCTAAAAAACACTTTCCCAACTCAATGAAAATATGTGCAAAATGCATACAATTCTGACTTAAGTGTATATCTAAATCATGTAAATTGTATCAAATTCTACCAATTATACCAATTGTGTGTATGTGGACTCATGTCTCTATTACATGCCCCTAATGATATTCCCCCTTTGAGGTGAGGGTAGTGCAATTTGACAGTCACCCTATCTCAAAAAGATAAGACAACCATGTTATATATGTATCAATCATGCAATAAAGAAGCATATAGTGGTATCATGTCTAAGTTATAAATTGAACCCACAATATCCAAACATAAAAATCCCTAATATGCATGATATTTATCATGGTAATGTCTATATCTAAGGAGACTACAAATAAGGTGCATGTTTAAATTTCACACAGTCAAAAGGGAGGACATGTTCAAATGTCCACACACCAAAGAAAAAATTAACATTCATAGCATTGTGGAAAACACACAAGTAACATGTTCAAATGTTACATAATCAAGACAAGGTATAAAATAATAATACCACTCAAGTAAGACACTTTAAAATATAAATAAATAAAAAATATAAATAACTAGCATAAACATATCATACTAGTCTCTGCATATATTTGTCATCAAAATGTCATGCAACGTAGCATATCTAGCACATTGCATAAGACTTAAGCATGAGTATAGGTATGTGTAAGTGTTAGTATAATCTCAACATGGTAATGTAAAATTATCATTAAAACAATAGAGCATGTACTAATCATGATCAATAGGATAAAGATGCCTCCAATGTAGTGTGTCACATAGGAAGAAGAAAGATCCAACATCTGTATGTTCATGTATCATAGATCTAGTGTATACTTATATCACACTCAAGTACCCATGAAACATATATGTGTATAGAAATGAAATAATATGTTATAGTTACTAACATAAAGTAACCTACATATGTAAAAAATATAGTAAACATGTGAAATGCTAAATCTTTTTGTATTTATTATTTATTTGAATGTCTTTATATTTTGTTGATTTTTTTTATTATTCTAGATTTTTGTAGATAGTATGATTAGAAAAGGTGCTATGGACAAAGTAAAATTTCCACTAGATGCCAAATATGCCATCAAAGGGATGTATTTATGAGGGCCCTAATCATGTGTGTCATATTCATATGCTACATAATCAATATATTCAAGGTCATATCAATCTTATGTATTATTTGTAACATCTCCATTGGGATTTACTAGAATAACATAATAAAAAAAAATTATATTATATTCTACATATTCTTTCATTAGATTACACCATGATAATTTAATTAGTGATCTTAACAAACTAACTATGTTAAACATAAAGTAAATATGTAACATTTAACAATTACTGATCACTAACATCACATGTAACAAATCATAACTACATAAGGAAAGTAATTACATAAAATTCAGCCATGACTAGTACAATAATACAACCACTATTGTCAATGTACATGAACAACTAATTACATATCCATCAAGCATAATGTTTCAATAATAAATACAATAATAGATACAAGGCTCCATAGAGCATGAATCTCATGAACTCTAGTATATCTGATAATCTCAAGTGTAGTCTCTAAGAAGTACTATTGTGAGGAGGGAGAGCATCATCCGAGTGATTTTCCACACCAACCACAAGTCATCAATCCCTTACACAATCCCCCAAATAGGGAATGGTTTTCTCTTTACAGATGGGTAGATAGTGACGGTGCAGGAATCTAGAGAGACAAACTAGTACCTGTGTGTTGTAAGATTTCTAATACATGATGTATACCATAAAAAAATATGTTCTAACATGATATCACACAAAGATGTAAATCATACATATGAAATGACAATGTCTAATTAAACATTACTTTGATCAAAGTTTTTAAATAGTTATTGATCTCTAAGATCAGTCAAATTCATACACACCACTTGATCGGATTACCTTCATCTAACATTGGTGATGCTAATTAAGCTAGTGAAATGTCTCACTGCTTAGTTAATACCAACAATGTGATATTTTTTTAACATTCATATAACCAACAGATTCATACAGATTATTTTTACTAGTAGGTATAAAACATGTTATTATATAGGAATAATCTTTATGCATACATTTAGTTCATCAAATGTATGAATGAATCTTTTCCATATTATTTATCACATAAATAATAAGCATAACAATTATAGTTTATACCAAATAGGTATAATATATACTTAGACTAAAGGTTCTAATTTTTGTAAGTAAATTCAAATGTAGTACAACCAACGATAGCATAGTATATTATACGTTTTACTCAATTACAACCAGCAGTCATAATTATTTAAAGATCAATTATCTCATAAACCAAAAGCATACTATGTCATTTATGTAACCTATTATGCTTTTATGGAGGCTTAATGCATATAACTATAGTATCCTAGCCTTCAGGATTCTGTGACCTAATCTAATTAGTCATAATCTATAATTATAGGCCTGTGTCCCTATGTATAAATATAAGCTATATATGTATATGAGAACCTAAGTTATCATATAGATATATTTTGTATATTTAGGCACCTTGCATATTTTATACCCCATAAAAAATATATGTTTTAATACACAATTACTATTTTGTCATAGTAACAGTATTTTTCATTATTCATAAAGAAATTTATATGATTCTAACAACTATTAACTTTCCATGAAAAAATATTAAGATCTAAATAAGGTCTCATCATTTCCTAAAACCCCCAATTTGATTCATAATTTTAAACATAAAAGATATTATTCAATTATGATCAAAACCATTCCAAATCAATTACCTTGTTTTTCTCTTTTATTTAACCTTAGACTGTATAAGAATTTTAATAGAGTATATAACAATAGACCTATACTTAGCTTTGGTTTATCCATTGAAAGTTTATACTCATTCTGAGTTTCAATATGTATCCATAAATTCAAATCAACATAAAAAATAAAATTCACAGACCTTGTCACAGTCAACTTCCAAATAATATTTATAAGCTTTAAACACTCCAATTCACTACAGGTTTAAAAATTAACTTGAACCTATATCCTTTCACATTAAAACTTATATGTATACATAATCCTCAAACATATGTTTCCTATTTTTAATGTTATAAACACGCAATCCACACACATATATTTTCATTGTTTCAAAAGACATAAATACGTATATATATATATATATATATATATATATATATATATATATATATATATATATATATATATATATATATATATATATATATATATATATATATATATATATATAATGTGTGTGTGTGTGTAATGTATATGTATGTATGTATATTCACAGTGTTTAAGACCTATGATAATGGCTTCAACATATATACATAAACTCATAATTTCATGTGATATGTATATACTTAGTGATATATATTTTTAGCATTTAAGACCTATGACAATGGCTTGAACATATATACAGTTCACACATACTTAATTTTGTATTATGATTTCATACTCTTTCTATTCATATATATTCTCATAGGTTATAAAGTAAAGTGTACAGTATGTTTATTTAAATGTTCACAATGTTTAAGACATAAAATTCTAGTGCATATATATATATATATATATATATATATATATATATATATATATATATATATATATATACATACATATATATATATATACATACATATATATATATATACATACATATATATATATACACATACATATATATACATACATACATACATATATATATATATATACACATACATATATATATACATACATATATATGTATATACATATATATATATATACATACATACATACATACATATATATATATATATATGTATGTATGTATATATATATATATATGTATGTATATACATATATATATATATATATATATATATATATATATATATATATATATACATATATATATATATATGTATGTATATACTCACAGTTTCAAGTAATATTTATAAACACAATCCATTTACAAGTCTACCATATTTTGAGTGACATAAATACGTACTCCACACACATATTTTCATTGTTTCAAAAAACATAAATACGTAGTCCATATATATATTCATAGTGTTTAAGACCTATGAAAATGGATTGAACATATATACATAAACTTAGAATTTCATGTGATACGTATATACTCGGTCTATATATATATATATCCTATTTGAATTTCAAATGTACACAGACCACATATAAATATATATAACCTATTTTTATATTTCTTAAATACATAGTCCACATATATGTATATATACATGGATTAAAATAAGAAATGACCTCAAATTTTATATTTTTTTTATTATTTTAACTATCAAAAACACACGTTCAACATATATACATACTAACTAAATCGACAGTCTCATACATATATGTGCTTAATCAAATCGAAAGTCTTCATATCTATATATCAAACAAATTGATAGTATACAAAATTTCATTTTAACCTGTTTAAACATCTTTTAACTCAGACATTGTTTGTATAATATACTCATGACCTGTATATTATATTTGTGTATGTGTGTACTTAGTTGTTCGATATACCTGTATGTGTGTGTACACACATGTTATGGAGCATTTTTCATATATTTATATACATCTAGAGTTTCAAAAACTTAGTGAAAAATATATATCGCAAAACCATCTTCCCAAGTTTCTATCTTGAGCTAGGGCATTACATAGTCTAAGCAAACTAAACCCATTTAACCCTAATGACTTCATACACATGTAAATTTAGTTCGTAATCATAGGAATTTAGAAAACATTGACGTAGTTTTATGGATGGTCGAGCCATCCATAGGGCTAAGCCCGCATCCTGATTAAATGTAAACCATTTTCTAAACCCTAGGAACCCAAAACTAAACACATAATTCTTTAACCAAAAAGGAAAGTAATTTCATCACCAACCTATTTATTGCTTCCAAATTTGTAACTATATGAACCAAAATCCCTATCCATCACTTTGATCCTTCTCATCTTCTCGTCATCCCCCATTCTCCTCCTCTACTCACCTCTTATCATTATTTTCCTCGTCTATCTCTTACCAACTCAAGCTTACATACAACCTCATAACTCACAGTCACCATGCATAATCCAAATTATTCATTCTAGCAAAGACTAAAAACATAGTTAACTTCCATTAATAAAACTAAGAAAATCCCCAATCTCTCTCTTAATCGAACTTTCCTCGATATATTAATCATTATCTTTGTTTAAAATCCTTGTATGATCTTTTGTGTTACAATCCCCCATGTATCCCATTCAAAAGTCCAATTTTAACATTATTCGCAATGATAACTAACACTTTTGATCTCAACGTAGTATACGCATGTTAACAAAGACTTAGGTTTAGATCATAGGTTAAAGTTTAAGATAATTCAATCTCTTTAAATACTTAGT
The DNA here is from genome assembly GCA_037957365.1 of Torreya grandis. Taxonomy (NCBI): domain Eukaryota; kingdom Viridiplantae; phylum Streptophyta; class Pinopsida; order Cupressales; family Taxaceae; genus Torreya; species Torreya grandis. The sequence continues at coordinate 1,398,369 of JARHVA010003537.1, read as the reverse complement.
AAATATAATAACCTCATGTATTTTATAACAATATGACTAACACAAAGTCTATTATATTATTTTATCAAAAATGGTAGACTGGATAATTTATTATTCCAATCTTAATAGTATTATAAAAACATAATCATTGTGTTATTACTAGGTTATATAAACTATCTAAGTATTTTGTTATCTTCATATATTAAGGCATTATTCCATATAATGATATTCCCAAATATCATAAAGATAACTAAGTAATGTTATAAACATTACGAAGACATTATAGTTAGTCTATATACAATAGTAACTGGGTATAATACATGAAGATTTACGTTCTTGTAAATATTAACAATCAAGAATTCAAATAACAACATCATTATACAACAATAGTCACTAAATCTATGTATAATATCCATAATGCACTCACACATGATTTGTTCCACATTAAGTATTAAATTGAATTAACACTTACTAACATGCAAAATCCAATATCTAAATGCAAATAACATAAAAAAATGTACTAACGTTAATAATCCACATAATGCATATAACATATACTATCTAATGTGGTGTGTGCATGGGTTCTAGCCATTCCTCTGTCATCCCCCAACACTCCATCTATGTCATCCTCTCTGATGATGCTCTCCCTCCATCATGCTCTGAGGAATGAAACTCTCCTACATCCAACTCATAATAAATCGCTATTGTTGCATCTTGATTCTTTACTAAGCAAAATATTTGACTATTATTAGATATTCATAGTGGACACATTTGATATTGGTTATATTTTTTACTAAGCTTGAGATTTATGTTATTATGGGATAGTAGAATATTGCTTAAATACATGATGATACATGATTGTTTATTGTGAGTTGGTTAATATATGTGTTTACATTTCAAACATATTATTATATTATTTCAATTATATTTATTGTTATATATTATCATGTGATATGATCTAATTAACTGTGTTGTGAGGCGGATGTACGAGAATTAATCCCTCAGAGCATGCAGGAGAATTCATCCCTTAGAGCATGTCAACGGGAGAGCATCATCGAAAAGGATGATGTAGATGAAGACGTCAAAAGTTTACAAAGAGCTAGCAAAACCTTACACACACCACAATAGTTAGGACATAGTAGAAATACATTAAAAATAATTGGTTATGGTGTGTTTATTTCTTGCTTAGAGTATTGTTTTCTATGGTTTGCTAGAGTAGGTAAAACTATCATAATAGATTCTTTTGTGTCAAATTGGTCACGATCTTGGATCCTTGCATAGAAGATTGAGTAAATCTATGTATAAAGCAATGAAATCATAGATAAATTGCAAAAGAGGAAGAAGCTTGTCTTCACATGATAATATGACAAAATATGGTTGCTTGCATATAATCGCATTAATTGTCTTCATTACTTCCAAAAAAGAAAAAGTGGGGTACATATAGAGAAAATTAGGGAAATATGAGGAAGCCTCTAATTTTCCTAATTAGATAATTACATTAAAATATAATTAGCCTATGTGACCCTTTTATAACTGACCTAAGGAAGCTTAATTAACACAGAATGGCCATAAGGTCATGTAGGCAAAACTCAATGGGAAAAATCACTACACTAACACCTCGCCTTAAACGTAGCTTAAGTGAGATAAGAATTGGGTCTCGACATTTAAGTCTTGATGACATACCCAAGTACATAGTGAAGAACCTCCATGGGAGGAAGAAGAAGGTGGAACAGCCCTAACACCGATGAGAGCCTGTAGATGAATAAATTTACTCTCTGTGAAGGGCTTGGTAAGAATATCTACAATCTACTCTAATATAGGATAGTACTAAAGATCAATGACTTGCTCGTTGATAAGCTATCTAATGAAGTGCATGTGAATCTCTATGTGTTTGGTCCTTTGATGGAGAACTAAATTTTTAAAAATATGGATAGTGCTTTGATTATCATATTAGATTATTGTTAGCTTATGAAACTGGATACCAAACTCAATGAGAATCCTCTGAAGCTAGATTACCTCAGTAGTGGCATTGATAGCCCCTTTATATTCTACCTTTATAGATGATAAAGCAATTGTATGTTGCTTCTTACTTGACTAACTTATTAGACCTAAACCAAGTGAGAAACTATAGTTTGAAGTGGATTTTTGACTTTGAATATCTCTAGCCTAATTTGAATTTGTGTATCCAATCAAATCAACCTCTATTCCTGCTTCGTAGTGTATCCCATAGTTGTGTGAACCCTGAATATAGTGTAGAATATACTTAGTTGCTTTCTAATACAATTCATGTGGCTCTCGCATAAACTAAGAGACCATGCCAACTACATAGGATATGTCAGTTCTAGTGTGTGAGAGATAGATAAGACTACCCACAAGTTACCAATATGGAGTTGCATCAACCAATGGTGTAGGATAATTAGCCTCAAGCTTCACCCTAGACAAGAAGGGAGTAGGAGTTGGCTTACAATCAACCATGTTAAACCTCATAAGTAAATCAAGAGAATACTTGGATTGTGATAACGTTATCTTAGAATATGATTTAATGATATCAATCCCAAGAAAATAATGCAATAATCCCATATTTGTCATTGAAAATTTGTTTAAAAGTACAGTTTTCACTGTTGAGATGGATGATTGTGTGCTCCCTATAATTAACAAGTCATTTACATAGAGAACTAGGATTAATAGAGGATCATCTTACCACAAAATATAGACATCTAGATCTAGGTGATATCTAGTGAACCTCACCCAACTGTGAGGAGAAAGGAGTCCATCTTGGCATACCATGCTCGAGGGGCCTGTTTGAGTCCATAAATAGATTTACTGAGTTTGTAGACCAAGGAAAAATCTTCTATAAAGCATTGTGGTTGCTCCATGTAGATCTCTTATTTGAGGTTACCATGTAGAAAAGAACTCTTGATGTCCATTTGGTGAACATCCCATTGATTTGTAGTTATAATGGCTAGAGTGAGTTTGATAGACATCATCTTGGCTACATGAGTAAATGTCTTAGTGTAGTCTATGCTAGGCACCTGATAAAACCCCTTTGTAACTAGATGAGCTTTGTACTTATCAATAGACCCATATATACCAAACTTAGTCTAATAAACCCATTTGCAATGGACCAATTTTCTTCTTTTAGGAAGAGGGACCAAGTCCCCTGCTTTGTTCCTAATTAGGGAACTATACTCCTCCTGCATAGAAGAATCCCATTCTAAAATGCCAGATGCCTCATGAAAGGTTTGTGGATATGAGGCAATGGATAGATAGGCATGTGAAATCCCCTAAAATGGTGAACATGTCTAACTTGTATCTGATGGATTTCTAACCCATTTCCCAGCACTTTGAAGTGTATATTTGGCCCAAGTGGGACTAAAATTGTATGAGATTGGAGAATCAGGAGGTGAGTCATCATCATCTGAAGAGTGAGTGTGAGATGGATGAGTATAACCTCATCACTACTCTCATCACTTAAACTTGAAGAAGAAGAAAAAGATTCATCATGATCATTAGGAGGATTTTGAGGTGGATCTAAGTCACTATCTGAGGTGGAATCAATGTCTAGTGAGACTTTTGAAGAGTCTAGAGTGCCATTAGTGAGTTCAAGTGGTCCCTCATGAAACTTGACACTCCTTTGAATGAAAAACTCATGATTTTTAAGATGTAGGAGCCTGTATCCTTTAGTGCCCTCTGCATACCCCACAAAGATACAAAACTGACTTTGAGGGCCTATTGCCTTGTGTTTCTTCTTAGGAATACAGGTCATTACTGGTGATCCAAACACTTGAAAATGATCCATTATAGGCTTTTGACTATGCTAAGCTTCAAAAGGAGTGATTCCTCTCAAGGTTTTATGTGGAATATAGTTCTAAATATAGCACATATAGTTGATTGCTTTGGCCCAAAACTAAAGAGCAAGAGACTTTGATTGAAGAATGCAGTTCGCCATTTCTTTCAAGGTATGGTTCTACATTCAGCCATACTATTCTATTGAGGACTATATGGAAATGTGTGTTGCATCAGAATCCCATTTGATTTGCAAAACTACTCAAACCTATTATTGACATACTCCCTACCATTATCAGTCCTTAAACTTTTGAAGAAACAGTCTGACTGCTTCTCCATAAGTGCCTTGAAGTCCTTGAAGTGATCAAAGACCTCAAACATTTTTTGAGAAAAAACCTAGGTGTACCTCAAAAATTCATTGATGAATGTGAGCATGTATTTATTTCTATTGAATAAAGGTTTTGAAAATGGACCTGCTATGTCACTATGGATAATTTCTAACTTCTATTCGGCTCTCCTTACTTTGTCTTTATCATATTTCTCTTCTGGATGCTTTCCAAGAATGCAACCATTACATAGGCCATCTAAGAATTTTACTTTAGTCAACCTTAAAACCATGTCTTGATGACTAAGTTATTCTAAGTAATGGTAGTTTAAATGGCCAAACCGTTCATGCCATAGTTTGCTCACTCCATCTGCATGAGTAAGCAGTACAACAGAGGGTTGATCTGGGGTAAATTATGAGAAGGTATACAACCTAGATTAATGATTGGCCTTCCCATAAGCCACTGTAGTATCACTATATAGTTCTTTGATAACTACAAAATTAGGTGTGAACTCAACTCACTTCCCTATACATATGTGAGTGATTTGGTACATTGATAGAAGATTGGTGGATAGTGAAGGAACACATAGAACATCATTAAAGGTCTCATCACTTAGTTCAATTGATCCTTTACCACTAAATTTTATCGAAGTGTCATCACCCATGAGAATTGAAGGCACAAAACATGGCTCTATTTCTGAAAATAGATCCTCTAAGGAGGTCATGTGATAGGAAGCACCGGAGTCAATAACCCAAGTTAAAGGTTGAGAAGCTACTGCAACAAGTGCCTTGCCCTTGTTTTTACCTTTTTTATTGTCTTTAGCCTTTGCATAATCTTGTGTAGACATGTTCTAAGTTAAATACTTAGGGACACTAATGTTATTCTTCTCAAGCATCTTAGTTAATGTGTCAATCTTCTTTTTCATGCACTGAGATTCATCATGCCCAAGTTTCTTACAAAAGTTGCATTTGAGTTTCTCCTTCTTAGGTTTCCCACTTGAGAAGGACTCATTTGATGATGCCTTAGTCTTGGCATCTAATTTATAATTATTTTTATTCTCATGATCTGGTTTAGGTTGTTTCTTCTCATGTTTACCACTACTAGAAGGCTTCTTCTTGTCTTGATTGACAATCAAGGCATGTGATTTTAAAGACTTAAGTGCACCCATTTTAACCAACTTATCTTGCTCGTGAGTCAAATTGACAAAAAACTCATCAAATGATGGTATTTTCCAAGTGGATCTAAGGCACATTTGGTAGTATGAAATGTAGAGACAAAAATTAAATAGTCATGATCTAGTTTTACAAGCACAGATATAATCAACTAGTCATCTATTTTTATAATACCACATTATTTCAAATATAGTCTCAGTGATTTAAAATTTGTAAATAAGTTTTGAAGGGTGTCATAGTCACCTGAGCTCAATGTGATGAGCTCATTCTCTAGCTCATGACCCCTCATGATGTCCTACACTCCAAAAATCTTGTCTAAGATGGTCCAAACTTTGTTGGGAGTTTTTTCAAATTCAACATGGAACAAGAGGTCGAGAGATATTGGTAGGCATAAGAACCCATAGGCCTCATCATATTTTTTATACCACGTAACCTTTTTTACATCTGTAGATGGCACAGTTTCCTCACCCATGGTCATTCGATAGAGTCCTTTACCTCTCAAGGCGAGCTACATTTTATACTTCCATTTGAGATACTTAAGTAGTGTGAGTGGTTCAATATTTAGATCTATTAGTGTAAATTAGATTGAGATAATTTATAGAATTAAGATGAAAGCAAATAATAGCTTGCACATAGTATAAGTACCCCCTTGAACTATCAATAAGACCCCTCCTTAAACTATAATTTAACACACACTCAATATTAGACATCGAACATCACTGAGAATGTGTCTATGAGCAATTAATATGAGAGAGTATGAGAGGGATGTCGAGATCAGTGGATAATACATCTAAGAATAGAGGTATAAAAAAAATTAAAGTGAGTTTTAAGCCATTACACCATGAAGAAAATAGATTTTATAAAAGGTCTAAAATAATATCATCAATGCATAGATCTTGACAAATTATGTACTTTCAAAAAAATAGCACCCAAAAAGGAGCTACAAATTGAAAGTTATGGCACTTACAAGTTATTACTTTGCATATTCCCAAACCCTTTTAAAAATTCAAAATTTATAAAGTTTATGTTTTTTTACTGAAAAAGACAAAAATGACAAAAAAAATTTTGAGTTCTCAAAAACTAATTACTTTGGGTTTCTTGTATGCAGTTACTCACTCCCGTAACCTTGAAGTCTTGAGCCTGTAGAATGAGTCGAGCAGTAATGAACCTTCTAAACCCTAAGTTGGTCTTCACAGTATAATTTGGGTTTCCCAAACTACTTTACTTGAGAAGTAATCGGCCTTTAAAATAATGACACATCAAAAACCCGATTTGATCTTCCTAGTGTAATTCAGGTTTCTAAACTACTTTACTTGAGAAGTAATCAGCATTTGAAGTAATGACCCTTCAAAACCCTAATTTGGACTTTCCAGTGTAATCTAGGTTTCTCAGACTACTTAACTTCTTAGATTATAAGTAAAGCAACTTCTAAAACTTGAATTGGTCTACAGACAAGTAATCACCCTCCAAAAATTTGAATTGGTCAGCAAACTCTCTAATGCACACAACACGAGGCAAATTTGAGTGATGTAAAGATGAAAACATGTAAACTAAGGCAAGCCAAATATGTCCAAAATATTTTATTAATGAAAATTTTGAAAGAGACCCATTTGAGATCTTAACCCAAGGAAGAAAACCTAGAAAGCGTTTTATAGTAACATAAGAAGTATAGATTTTTGCTAAAAATAAAAAATAGGGCCTTTGAATGCCAAAAAAGAGAAAATTTTGAATATCCCATAATTAGGTCAAGTTTACTGTTGATCTTAAAGTTTTGGCACTTTATAAAACCAATGGCACAGTCAGTTTTGAGATCTAAATTTTCAGTAGAAAGTTCTGCACAGATTCTCCAAGGAATTCCACCAAAACCTTCTTTTTGCTGGAATAATGAATGTAGTAAGATTTTACCACAAAGATTGTTGCAATACTGGCAAAAATAGCTCTGGGACCATGTTGAATTGGCCACGATCTTGGATCTTTGCATAGAAGATTGAGAAAATCTATATATAAAGCAATGAAATCACAGATAAATTACAAAGGAGGAAGAAGCTTGTCTTCACACGGTAATATTGCAAAATATGGTTGCTTGCATATAATCGCATTAACCTATCTTCATTATTTCCAAAAATAAAAAAATTAGGGTACATATAGAGAAAATTAGGGCAACATGAGGAAGCCTCTAATTTTCCTAATTAGATAATTACATTAAAATATAATTAGCATATGTGACCCTTTTATAACTAACCTAAGGAAGCTTAATTAATATAGAATGGCCATAAGGCCATGTAGGGAAAACCCAATGGGGAAAGCACTACACTAATATTTTTTGTGTTTTGCACGTTTTTTTAAAATGATCGTAGGAACATTTTTGACAAAATTAAATTTAAAATATGAGTTATTTGTAAATACTGAAATTTCCATTCAAAATTGTTATATTATAATTGGATGCTAAATTAATTTAATTAAAGTATGGAATTTTAGCATTCCATATTAAATATATATTAGAAAATTATCCTATAAAAAGCAAAAAACAAGAAAAAACAATGAAATTAAAGAAAATGAATAATTAAAAACTTAGAAAAACTAAAAAAGTATTAAAAGTATTAAAAATAGCAAAAAAAGAAAACAAAACAAAACAAAAATCTTGAAAAAGTGGAAGTTGCACCTATTTTTACATAGGGGAAAGAGTTTGCAAAAAAGGAGATCAGCTTATGCATTGGGAAAGGAAGGTCAAAAAGGAGAGCAAGGGCACAACATAGGGAGAGAAAACACGGAACATCTATGAATTCAACTAGTAGGTGGTGTTTTCAATAACATACATCATTGTTGGAGGATTTTTGGGTATGCTTTAGTTTTGAAAATTCAATTAAGTCTTTGGAATTCTAGTTAAATCATGATGATTCAAAGTGTATTTTATCTATTTCAACCTGTTTTTGATTTTATAAATAAACCAAACTATGAGCAAACACTTAACTATTTCTGGTTCCAACACACTAAAGAAAGCCTAGATTAAACCTCGTAGATAACTAATCCTCTACATAGAACATTGTTGGGTTCTTTTAATTAGTTCTAATTTTGACGCTGAAGTTTCCCCCCAATAAGCTAGCAAGTTGGCCCTATCACGTGAGAGTTAAGTCTTGCGTGCTCACCTAAAGCATGCAATGAAAGATCAGTTTATAAAGGCTCTATAACACAATGATGTATGTTTGTTCATCTTTCATAATACAATTTTTAAAAGATTATTCAACACCATAAATATACTACTATTATCTTTATTGTCTTAGATTTAACTACCACTATAACTAGGATCACCATTATTATCTAATAGTAGTGACAAAAGAAAAATATACCAATGGCATAGAAATAAACCATATCTATCATATAACACTGATAATATTTCATCACTCACAACACAATATAGCAAAAAATGATCTCTCATTAGTTACATAATTAATTACAAGACAAAATGTTATTATCTATTATTTAAAGGACCATCATCGTAAGAAATTACAATAAGGGTATTTATACTTATTTTTCCCTGACCAAGTGTCATAATTATAAATGTCATGAATAGATGACACACTGGCTCCCAACAAATTAAGAGATGTGGCTCTTACAATGAGTTCTTCCTATAGACTTAGGTTCTTACACCCCTAGATCCTCGCTCTATGCTATATTCTGGTAGCCAAGTGTTTTGTTCTTCATAAGTTGGTACAAAACCTCTGATCAATGGGGTTGAAGTGTCCTATTTAAATTATCCTTCTAACTATTCTTGTGTCCCTCATGCTCCGCTTCTTATGCACTTTATTTCTTATGTGCTCAACTTCCCACCTGTTGCCCTAGTCTTCCACTTCTATTATGAGTCCTATGTTCTTGAGTACCTTGTGACTTGTTTTCTTTTGACTAGGTCTCATGTTCCATTGTCTTTTTGTGCCCAGTAAGTTTCATGTCATGATACTTCTATGCCTGTCAGCTACATGCCATGGTCTTCCTATGCCATGGTCCTTCTTTACCATGATGGACTTGCATAAAAAATGGATAATGATCCTTCCATGTCGAGTGCCAAAAAATAGAATAATACTTAATCAAAATTTAGGGGCCAACATCACCCCACATTATGCCCTTAGTCTGTCTTAGATGAAGTCGTACTAGCATCTTCCAAAAATTTAGGCACCTTTTGTTCAATTTCCTTTTACAGATTGTCCCAATGGGACAATACTTTGAGGACCTACGTAGTTATTACCTCTATTACATGTTTCAATTCTTTCAACTCCTTTTATTGGGTTGAAGTCTCAGTCTTCTTTGCCTATTCATCCAGAGCTATGTTAGCATCCTTTTGAACATCTTCTAATGTGGAGACCTACTTATCAACCTATCCTTGAAGTGTGACAAAACTCATATTTATTTATTGATTATGGTTATTAATGGATTCCTCTATCATTTCAACATCCTTAAATTCCTTCACGCACTTGATGTGATGTTTTATTAAAAGGGCAGCATTAATTACTTGTTGCCTCTTTATTTCTTCAGCTTGGAACCGAGCCTCCAAGACTTTATTTGGGCACACGAGCTATGCAAAAATGTTATCCAAAATGGGGATAACTTCCCCAACTCTCTCTAGGGCATGCTTAAAAATGTCTACTATCATGTTGAACTATTCAACCATTTCTCTCCCCTCATCTCTTAGTGTGAGGCACTCCTTGTGTTTCTTGAGCAAAAGTTCAACCAGGGTTTCTGATTTCTCGATGGTGTCCCCGTTTAGTGGTACACTATCTACAAGTGTTAGTTCTTCCTTCAAAATTATTTTATAAAGGTTTAAAACCCTTATTTTAGCCTCGATGGCCTCTTGAATTTGTTGCTTCAAGGAGGACATTTCCTCAACGAGCACTTACTTCTTTATAATCACTTTATTGTATATATCAACTACTCGACATGTTTTCTTTTTGTCGTGCATGCATCAAAATCTGATAAAATGTTATGGCACATTATTTCCATGCTAAGTTTAAAAAATGTGGCACTTGCCATTATTGGAGTGAGCCTCTATAGATCAATTCTCATTAGGTCCGACAGTCTTGGAGGATCCAGGCGAGAAAAAATATAATCTAGAGGAATGTCAAACTAAGGCTCCTCATTGTACATCTCTAGAAGGAAGGACACTTGCTTCCTTGTTTTTGGAGTCATATCTTTAGAGTGGAAGTGTGACCAAAGATATAGGTCCTTATCTTCTACATTAAATTGGTAACATTTATGTGCAGTAGATGACTCTCTCTATTCATGTTCTTCTTCAACTAGCCCCTTCCCCTTATTTGAGTCCCACTCAAGTTCATCTTCTTGATGGCTTCATATGGCCATCTCACTAGATCCTATTCCAACATCAAGTTAGGTATCATTAGATGGAGCCTCCTGTACTAGGGATGAAGTCTTTTCAAAGTCTGGTCCCGAACTATGTATTTGTACCTAAAGAGTCTCATGTTGGGACACTCACCTTAAAGGCTATTGTGGGGCTGACCCTATGGCAATCCTTGGAGATGGTGGAGGGGAAGGTGGTCATGGAGTTGGAGAAGGTGGGGGATGTGGTTGAGGAGATAGAGGTTTCAGGGTAGGTGAGTGGGAAGGAGTGGAATGAGTAGGGGAAGGTGAGGCAGGAGGTGATGAAGTGTGAGGAGGGGATGGAGATGGATGAGGTGGTGAAGGTGAAGTGCAAGGTGGAGGTGGATGTGGCATGAAAGGGTGAGAAGTAATGGGTCTGGAGGGTTGCACATCCATCATCCTTTGTCATTTTTATTGGGTTTATTTCCCACTTGAACTAGTGCTCGGCTCTGGTTGCTTCCTTTGTAGTTGTGGTGCCTGGGGGAGCCTCTCTTTGGGGTCTCTATCTTGAGGGTACTAGTGGGGACATAACATATAGAAAAATTTATGGACTTGTTCCCTGACCAAGATATCCTTAACTTTGATGTCAGTTAAGTTAGTTTCCATCCTCTCCATAAAGGCCTTCTTGCCTAGATATACATACATTTTTTGGAAGGTATGGTGCTTCACGTCAATCTATTCCACCTACAATTTGATTGGCTGCACATCATATATTTGGTTGATGAAATTGATGAAGTATCATGCAAATAAAGCATATGGTAGTTTGAGCCATGCTGAAAGTTCTCTCGATGGATTCATGTGAATGCATGCTAGGGAGTAATGTTGTTTTACAACAAATTGTGCTTCAACTACAACCAATGGGGGCAAATCCTTTAGGATGTGCCATTCCTTCCCAAATGTTGTGTTCATCCCATCAAACCAATACCTCATCTTCATCTTGTATTATGGGGTAATGTGTTGGGGATAAGTGAATGCCTTGAAACACTCGGTGGGGGACTTATGAGTGGGAGGGTACACCCACTTCAATGAACTTGAGTTGTAATCAAGCACCCTGATCTCATCAAAAACAAATAATAAAAGGATTCTTCTCCAAGGAAACTTGTACTTGGGCATCTTGTGGGTCTTCTCTGCATCCTCGATTATTTTTTGGATAAATTACAGTGCCCAATTATACTTTAATCCTTGAGAGATTGGTGGGTACTATATAGGTGGGTCATGTCCACCTGCTTCCAGCAGTTGGTCCCTCTGACCTTCGTGGAAATGGTCTATGCTATGACTTTAAGGGTAGGATCCCACAGGTTCTTGATGTGCATTACATGCCCCTACTTTTGGTACATTAATGTCATGGCAATCCTTTAGATTTTCTTTATATCATCTAAGTCATCTAGCACATTTACCCCCAAGCATTGTAGTCTCATGACCTTGTTGATCCTCTCTAGTGTGATTTTCATGTTGTAACTAGTGAAATAGATGTAGTCCTCATGGATGTGTGAGAGGAGGAACTAAACTAACTCTCTAGGTTTTCCAAAGTATAGCAGCTCAAAAATTTGGAAGAGGCCTACTTAGTTCAGCTAATTTTTAATAGACAAGTCATAAACCACTTGATTTTTTGTATTGGTGGTCTTGACTTGATAGTCATTTTGTAGCTCTACTTCATTCCCCAGTTGGTAGTGGTTATAATCAAATATTGTGGTAGTTGATACCTTAGAGACCTAATTCTTCATGCACAAGACTGAATCTGGGTATTGCATCTCCTCTATCAAAAGATATGGAGGGGGAGATGTTGGGGCATTTTGTGTTGATGATGACTATGCCTTCCCTTTCTTTACCATCATTTCCATTTCTTCTTCTGCACACTCTCTTGCCTCTCCTTCCATGTACTATACTTGTTCTAGGCTTTGTTCTTAGTTCTCTAAAACCTCTTCTCTAATTGGAAACCAGTCTCTGCTCACTTCTTCCTCCTCTAGTATTGGTAGCTTCTCAAGTCTTTTGGCCTTTTTCTTCAATCGCATTACCCTTGATGGTGGTCAAAGGTTAATCCATGACCATCCCATGTTCTTAAAATAATACATGATGGTAAACCAACTTACTTTGGCTCTCAAGCTTCACGCTTTATCAATAGAGAACCTAAAACCTACAACTCCAAATATTTCCACCCCTATATGCCAATCCAGACTTAACAACCTCTCTTCTCACCTAATAAATAACCTTCATGACTTCACCAACTTCATGAACACTCTACTCTACTAAATATTGAAGGAATTCAATTTTGTTATGGTCTCTGGTTCTCTGGTTCATCACTTGCTCTTAGCACTTCAAAGATTAATGCAAGGTAAAGTGTAAAATGGCTTTAGCAATCTTATTTATAGGCTATTCAAGGGGTTTACCTTCATTAATTCCTTCCATCTCCTTGTCACTTCTAGCTATAAATTCAAATATTTTAATGGCCTTCATACTTTGAATATTGTATTAAGCATTTAATGTCGTAATGGTTTTATCCCATCAATCTATTCACATGCTTCTACCCATAACTAACTTCACCACATTAATGGCCCATCCCTTCTCATGCCTTTCTTGGAAGGGGATGACAACTATGTCCCACCTTTCTAGTGTAGTGGAAGACAGTTGTTACTCAAATGATGAGAACCTCTCAAAGTGCTTTTGAAGTGCATTAAATAACTCACGCACCTTTAATCACTTGCGTGCCTTATATGACTTTTGCACCTTTGGTACTTGTGCTCCCACATGTCTTATGTGCCCTGTTTAACTTGTATACTTATTATTATTACATTAACATATATGATTACTAACCCCATGCTAAAAGGGTTTGTAATCTTCCATGAAAATACATTATGTAAAAAAACTCAGATTACCTTAAATAAAAGATGCACACCTCAAAATAGTAATTTTTATTGAAAACATTAAAATCTAACCTAATGGCCTTAAGCCTTATTGATTACAAAAATTTTGTTAAATTGAATCACAATACGATCGAAACTGACTACCATTATAATGTCATGGGAGGAACTGACCATCCATTCATTTCAATTGATAAGCCCCAGTAGGTTGAATGCTATGTATTATGAATGGACCATCCCAATGGATGCGGAGCTTCCTAGGGTGGCACACAAACTTGGAGTCATATAATAAAAATTTCATGCCTCAAGAAAAGACTTTATTCTTTAGATGGTGATCATGCCATGCTTTTTGTTTGTGATTCTTGACATCCTGACTCCAATGGGTGAGAAACTGAGTCTCATCTAGTTTCATCAAATCATCTAATCGGGCTTTTAAAGAGGCCTCACCATCTAGTTTTCTCATATATGCTATGTGGAGAGATGGGACCAAGAAATCTATTGGCATAACTGCTTCCTTTCCATACACTAAGTTGAACAGCGTGCTTTTATTGAGGTGCTTGTATGTATTAGTGTAGGTTTTTATTTTTCCCTATTTATTAATTAGGGAATATTATATATTTGTGCATACATGGAGTTTTCCTACATTCGTGGGATAGGCTAGCTTATGTGGAGATTGTGTGTTATAAGGTGTCATAAGAATGTCATAAGTGACTCCTTTGACCGGCTATTCCGGGTATGGGAGTTACTTCTCTATTCTTAGCACCTTGTCACCACCTTTTTTGGATGAGTCTATTCTTGGGGTGCTTTGACCGCCTTTTTTGGAGGAGTCTATTCTTGGGGTGCTTTGACCACCATTTGTGGAGGAGTTACTTTCTAGCTCTCCTATATGTATTCTTCATTTTTGGCCATTTCAGGGTAATCAGATTTTGGTTTTCTCCATTTTTGTCTTGTACAATTTATCTTCTTGTGTTATTTTCAAATTGCTTTAGCATCTATGTGGTGTGCACTTGTTCATCTTGTGTGATCACGTCTTCATTGCACTCGCGTTATCCAGATTTTGGCAACAACTCTGATATGGTATCAGAGCCACTCTGATAATCGTGTGTCTGGGTATGCTAGTAGTTTATTTTGAAATTCTTACTTTGCTTTCTTAGTTTTTTTTTTTTTAAATCCATTGCATTTGAGAGCTTTGGTAGAGTTTTTTAAAAACTTATGCAAATCCAAACGGATCTTGTTTAGAAATTTACTTCTGAGTTAGCATTTGCCAAGACATTTTGTCTAGATCTGTGGTTTTCTTCAGCAAGGCGGAGGAATTCTGGTTTTGTCATTCTGCAAAAAAAAAGAAAAGAAAAAAAAAGGGATTTCTGCAATCTTTTTTTTTTGTTCTTGGACGCCACAGTTTCCAGCCTACTGCTCCAACTGCTCCATGCCAACTGCAGCTCCAGCTTGAGAAAAGAGACTAGGTGCCTACCACATTCGTTGCTGCCCAGTCCGTACAGCAACAGCCAGCGTATTTGATATACCCTGTCACGCCCTCACTGTGTATGTGCTCACTGTATATGCGCTCACTGTATATGCAGAATCACGCCAAGCGAGGCCGTGCCTTCTCTCTGACCTTTGTTGTAACCTGTCACGCCCTGGACTTCTGGGCGCAGCCTCTGAACTTTGCAGCGACATGGAAGATAAAGTTGTTTGCAGATAAAGCTCTGCGGACTTGATCCACTCGAGCGCCAATTTTTTGTGTGCAGGGAGGTCGCTTAGTTTCTCTGTTTCCAGCCAAGCCAAGCAGCAGTAGGCGCCTTCAGTTCTGCCATGCCACTGTCCATCCAACGGGTCTGCAAGTTTCTTTTCAAGCAAAAACTGAACTGCGCTTTTTTTGTGAGAAAATTCCGCCAGGACTGTCCTTTTTTGAAAATAGCGCTTTATTTTTCTTGCTTGGCGTCCTTTTCCTACCCCTGGCGCTTCTTTTTCTGCCCCTGTTTTGTCTCTTGTGTGGTAAAAACTCGCTGGAAGTGTTAACTCCAGCAGTCCATGTTGAAGTACTAAAATCTGCATTGCGTTGGAAGAGTTGAAAGGTGCATGTTCATTGGTGTAGCCCTGATTTCATCTTCTTGGCAGTGCTTATCAGGATTTAGACATCACACAACAGCTATCTCCCTTTCTCTTATTTTTTAAAAAAAGTAAAAAAAACTAGCTGGAAATTCATTTTTGCCTTACTAGTTGTATTTTTTTGCTAAAAAAAGAAGGTAAACTTGTTTTCACGCATACCGAGACAATCAGTTAAACTTGTTTTCACAAAGACTTTTTTCTTTGAATTTCTCATTCTGTGTCGAATCCAACGAGTGGTTGGAAGGCCACTTTCCCTCCCCATAAAAGACATTTTTTTAATGTTTTAGTGTTTTTTTTGCAAAAACACTAGTTTAAGGGAAAATTGTAACTTTAAAATATTGCAAACGGTAGCTCGGTTTTGGGTGCCATTTTTTGCAAAAGTGCTTATAATTCAATTATCCACAGCGTAGATTTGTTATTTTTTAAAAACGCACTAGTTTATAAAGTGCCAAAAATTTGGGTCTCCCGAGACGCATTTTTGGCTGAGTCCGACGTCTTGTTTGCTTTAGTCTTGCACTGATTGCTCTAAGATGCATTTTCGGCTGAGTCTGACGTCTTTTGAGCATGCACTTACATATTTGGGATGGGCTCAATATTTCATGGGGGTGTGATTGTTTTTCACAACATGCATTTCATTCGGGAGCTTATTCATAGTCAGGTCATTGACTTGATATTTTGTCAGTTTTCGGAGCAGGTTGCAGACATCTTCACCAAACCTTTCATCGAGAGCAAGTTCATTCATCTACAAGCTCTTCTTGGGGTGAGGTCTACATCTGTAGCAACATCATCCTCAGGGGGGGGCCTTCTAGCCTCTTTTTTTTTATGTCTCTCTTTTGGGGGGGAGTTTTTTCCTACGGGTTTTCTCCTTTTCTCTATATTATGGGAGATTGTATTTGTACATGGGTACCTCATCAGGTCTAGTTGCCAGGACCCATTTTTTATTTCCACACTGACCACCTAAGCTGCGCTTATGGGGGGTATTAGTGTAGGTTTTTATTTTTCCCTATTTATTAATTAGAAAATATTATATATTTGTGCATACATGGAGTTTTCCTACATTCGTGGGATAGGCTAGCTTATGTGGAGATTGTGTGTCATATTTGTGTCATAAGGTGTCATAAGAATGTCATAAGTGACTCTTTTGATCGGCTATTTCGGGTATGGGAGTTACTTCTCTATTCTTAGCACCTTGTCACCACCTTTTTTGGAGGAGTCTATTCTTGGGATGCTTTGACCACCTTTTGTGGAGGAGTCTATTCTTGGAGTGCTTTGACCACCATTTGTGGAGGAGTTACTTTCTACCTCTCTTATATGTATTCTTCATTTTTGGCCATTTCAGGTTAATTAGATTTTGGTTTTCTCTATTTTTGTCTTGTGCAATTTATCTTCTTGTGTTATTTTCAAATTGCTTTAGCATCTATGTGGTGTGCACTTGTTCATCTTGTGTGATCACGTCTTCATTGCACTCGCGTTATCTAAATTCTGGCAACAACTCTGATAGTATGTAGTTTGGTAGGCCCAAAGTACTATAGATAACCTATCATCCCAATCAATCTAACCAACATTGAAGTTTTTTGTTAAAGTGGTACCTAGGATCTTATTACAAACTTTAGTAGTTCTGTTAGCCTGTGAGTGGTATGGTTTGATCTTATGGTGCATAATCATGAACTCGATTAAAAAGATGTGAATCATCTCATTCAAGAAGTGGGTTTTACGATCATTGGTAAAGCTTCGAGGACACTTGAACCATGTTAGAGCTGAGTATCTTAATCAACTAGACTACAAGGGATTATGTAGATAAACCCGTTGGTGAAAAAAAGCCTGCAGATATTTAGGCGCCACCATATGGAGGATAATTGCATGTATTGAAATTGTGTTTTATTTAAATGGTTCACTAAAATAATTATTGAATTGCAAACCCGAATTCAATCACCATATATTTATAAATTATTATGTTACATTTATAATACAGAGATACAATTATGCATGTTAAAATGAATATCATTTATGGATAGCATGTTATTTTAAATTGCTTAAATATCATATAGTATATTTGGATAATATAGATTGCATGGATGTGATATTTGATTATATAATGGATTTACACCTTAATATGACATAGATGCAATAATACACTTAAGCGATTGATAATGGCTTTATAAGAAAGAATATATTGGTTAGTCCTTGTAGTAATTATGATGCCACCATATACATAGCTAAAGCTTCTCCTTAGTCAAAGGTTATATATATTCCCATATGAATTAAAACATAACATAGTCAATATTTATATAATTATGGCATCACCACAATCTATTTAAACTGAATCGTTGTTGTTGGAAGTTCGCTAAATTAAATGGTTTCAATCATGTGTTTGGGCATATTCACCTTTTCGGTGAGAGAAAAGAACCTTGTTATGCTAGAAAAAAATGAGTTATAAACCCAAATTGTTAAACTGATGATGTATGGTTATATGTTAAATATACCAAAACTATAACAATTAATATACATGTGAGCATAAGACAGATTCTTTAATGTCGTAATAGCATGAAATTATTATAATACAAACTTTATAAATATTAAAATGTTAGTATTTATTATGAAATATCAATTGAAAAGATATAAGGAACTCTTGTTTAGAAAATCCTAGACTTCAATAAAATAGGTGATGTTATCATATTTCATAACTACATTTGATTTACCTAAAACCATTGTAGATTGTTCTACTCATGGAGTCATTGATGGGTGATTTACACTTATGTGGAAATAATATACATTTTATTATAAACTTCCTTATTCGGGATAATAAGTACCTTAAGTAAACATAGCAAACCTAGTATCATGAGATAAACTTCATGAAAAATTTAGATCACTTGTTATATGAAAAATGTGGCATGGAATTTGATGTTATAACAAGTTATGTGTTTATGACTATTAGAAGAATATTTTTTTTTGGAAATAGGTGTAAATAAGCCTAATAGCGTATTCAGAAACTGAGGGGTCTATTCTTGCAATTATAGTCCCCATGTGGAATAATAACTAAAAATTGAAAGAATTACTTATATGTAACTTAGAAAATATTGCATATAAACCTCTAAATATAAACCAAATGTTAGACTGGATTTCTTATATTTCGATAAAATGAAGTTCTGGATGGTCTAGATGTTGAATACAAATGTGTGTTTCCATGTATTTTTGACTACTTCATTAGTTTGATTTTGATGCTTAGTAGTTATGCTTAAACACTAGACTATGGTAATATGGGTTGTCATAGGGTGTAGTTAACTGGAAATAAACTATATTGTTTGAATTTTATAATTAATTGTGTGTTTACCTAGGTGGTATAAATGTAGTTATTATTTCTAATATGGGATAGAATATAATGTAAGATTCTTGTATATGTTTGATAGATTAAATGTATGTTGTTGTTACTCATGTGTTTAACATGCCTTATGATGTATTTGCAAGTAGGACGTAAGTTATGTGAATCTTGTGGTTGAATTGTATTTGACCAATTTGCATTGTTAATGCAGAGTAAGGAGTGAGATGGGCTTCATTGGCTTACTAGTAGTATAATGTTAGATGAAGGCAATCCGATCAAATGGTGTGTATGAATTGATTGATCTATAGATCACTTTTATATTACAATTCTTAAAGCTCTTGACAAAGTATTTTTAATGAGGCATTATCATTTCATGAGTATGGTTTACATGTATGTGCAATATCTTTAAATAGATCGAGTTTTCTATGATACATTGCATGTTTAGTTGTAGTTAGAAATCATATAGCACATGGGTACTTGTCTCTATGGATTCTCACGTCATCACTACATACTCATCCATAAAAGGAGGGCCATTTACTAATAGGATTAGTCCAAGGGATCATTGGTCTATATTTGGTGTGTAAAAGTGCTTAGATGATGCTCTCCCTCCTCACAGGAGTATTACTTATCGAGACAGCACTTGAGATTGCCACATATACTTGAAGGTAAGGAACTATGCTTCAGGGAAGCCATGTATCTTATTTATACATTTTAATGTATTGTACTTATTAGATATTGTCATGAAGAGTTATAATTATTTACTATTGCACATTAATAGTGTTGATTGTATATATGTATTAGTTATGGTTGAGTTGTTATAATTACTAAATTTATATTTATGTTTTGACATACTCTCATGATGATTAGAGATATGTGATTTATGGTGTAATATGATTGTTTGTCATTATCACACATGTGTAATATGATCTTTGATAGATTCTTAAAATGTAATCTATATTTTGTATATGTGTTTAATTAAAAAAAATACATATTTCTATGTCTAACCCAGTGGGGTTGTTAGATGTGGTATCAGAGCTATGGCTTGAACTCTAAAACTTAATGAGTCCACTAACATTTTCATATCCTTTTATTGATAGAAAGAAATATTGTTAAAGTGAGAGTTTTTGGAGAAGGTAATTCGAATGCCAATGACAGTAACCCTCTATTTGATCCTAGTTGATTTACCACTGAGCAGTCAGTGAAAATGGACCAAATTTTCATAGTCATGAATGAGACCAGAGATTGAATTATAGCTATGGAGCAGGTGGTTCATGGCCACAAAGAAGAGGAATAACAAGATGAACCTGAAAAACATCTAGCTGAGCAAGAAAATTCTCAAGATGTTAGAGCACGGGTTGATGTAGAGTTGGCCAGAGACATGAAGAAGGTGAACCCACCTAAGTTTGATAAAATTATTCTAGGTGAATGGAGCCAAGGCATAGCTGATAGAGATGGAGAAGTATTTTGAAATCAAAAACTACTTCGAGGTCACCAAGGTAGTACGGGGAGCATAATAGTTGGCTGACGAGGTAGCTATGTGGTGGGCCAATAAAAAGGTGGAAATAAATATGAAATCAACCACCACCACTTGTGATCAATTTGTGGTTTTATTTAGATCATGATGGCTTCTACAACTTTATTTTGATTAAAAGATCATAGATTTTCAAAATCTGAGGTAGAGTGATATATCGGTGAATGAGTATTGGAAGCAGTTTACTAAATTGCTAAAGTACGTACCTTAGTATCAGGGAGATGAGCAGTTCAAGATTAGGAAGTTTATTACGGGTTTAAGGCCCCATATTGGTGAAGAGGTATATGTTCATGGACCTTCTACCATGGACTAGGTCTTTGAGAAGGCAGTCAAATAGGAGCAAAAATTGAAGTCTCTTTCATAGGCCAAGGATAAAGTCAAGAAAAGGTTTGGAAATTCTAAGTTAACCTTAAAGAATAAGAATTAGAAGCAGAGGAGAGGAGACTCTAGGAAATAATTAAAAAATCAAAATGCCAAGTTCAATAATGGTTAGGAAATAAGAAACAGGGCAATGAATCCAAAGATGGTTTCAAGGGAAACCAATAAAATGTCAAGAAAGGACCACCAGGAGGATGTTTCATTTACAGAGAGGATCATTATGTGCATGATTGTCCTCAGGACAAGTCAAAGAGCAAGGGTCCTAATCCTTAATTGGGCATTTTTTAGCAATAGATTCATGTAACAGTCGACAATTGATAGGCTAAATATCAAGCATTACCTATTGAACTATCGGGTACTTTGTTTGACCATCTAATTTTCATTTTGATTGATAGAGGAGCCACTGAATGTTTTATAGTTCCTATGATGTTTAGTGAGTTTAGTAGAAGAGATGATGTAATGACAAACACATGGTTAGTATAGTATGAGAATGATGCAAAAGTCATGGTTGATAGGTGTCTAATCAAAGCAGAGATTAGGTTTCTTGAATTCACAATAATTGTTGATTTGTATGTAGCACCTCTAGGATCATATGATGTGACCTTAAGAGTCAAATGGCTTACAAAACATAAATTCAAGGTTGATTGTTACCTAAATAAGGTTGAGTGTCTTGATGATTTTGGGAATTAGACAAAAATTCAAGGTGAGAAGAGAGATTTGAAGTTTAGGTAGATTTCAGCTATGTAGTTTAAGAAGGCTTAAGGAGAAGGGTGTTAAGCATTTATCGTCAAGATAAATGAAATAGAGGAACCTAAGGAACTATCTCTTGAATATTAACCATTTCTAATAGATTTCCATGATATGTTTCCATAAGAGTTGTCGGGTTTGCCTCCTAGATGTGAGTTTGATTTTTTTATCGACATCATACCTGGTTTAGAACCATAGTCTAAGGCACCGTACAGGATGACAACCACTAAGTTGGTTGAACTGAAGGCTCAACTTCAAGAATTATTGGCTAAGGTGTTAATTAGGCCAAGCGTGTCACCATGGGGTGCACTGGTTTCTTTATTAAAAAGAAAGATGGTACCTTTTAGCTATGCATTGATTATAGAATGTTCAATAAGGCAACCATCAAAAATAGTTATTTACTACCTCGTATAGTTGATTTTTTTGATCAAATACGAAGAGCAACAATATTTTCTAAGATTGATCTTTGAGCAGTATACCATTAATTGAGGATTCAGGATGAGGACATTTTGAAAATAAAGTTCAGAACTTAGTAAAGACACTATGAGTTTATAGTGTTACCATTTGGATTGACTAATACTATAGCAACATTCATGAATCTCATGAACAACGTATTTAGAGAATACCTTGATCACTTTGTTCTAGATTTTCTAGATAGCATTCTTATTTATTCAAAGAATGAAGAGGAGCACCTTCAACATTTAGAATTGGTTCTACAATGGTTGTGAAAGCATAAGCTATATGGCAAGTTGTCCAAGTGTGCATTTTTCCAAGAAAGAGTCCAATATTTGGGACACATTATCTCTACAGATGATAGATCCAGGGGGAAGATTAGAGCCATTATGGAATAGCCATCACTAAAAAATGTGCATGAGGTTAGAAGTTTCATGGCGTTAACAAGCTACTACAAGAAGTTCATTTCAAACTTTTCTAAAATAGTTAATCTAATTATTTCCTTGAAATGGAAGAACCATAAATTTGTTTGGTCAGAGAAGTGTGAAATAGTTTTCTAGGAGTTGAAGAGAAGGCTTATGTCTACACCAGTGTTGAGAGTTTCTAACCCCAATGGTCAATTTTTAGTGGTTACAGATGCATTAGGAGATGGACTAGGTAGAGTCCTTATGCAGGATGGTGCAATAGTAGCTTATGAGTCATGAAAGTTAAAACCATATGAGGTGAATTATGCCCCTCATGATTTGGAGCTTGTAACAATTATTCATGCTTTGCAAGTGTGGTGGCATTACATGTTAGGGAAACCTTTTGAGACCGAGATGGATAACTTGGGGTTCAAGTTTATTTTCACCCAATCTAATTTGAATGCTCATTAGAGATGTTCGCTTGAGTTTGTGTTTGACTATAATTTTGATATCAGTTATATCAAAGGCAAGGATAACAAAGTAGTCGATGTCCTTAGTTGTAAAAGGTACATAATAGTTATAGCTACTATTAAGAGTACCTTCAAGGATCGAGTGATTGATTTCTCTCTAGGATATAAATTTATGATCAAGTCAAAAAATCATTGTTAGAGAATGCTTAAAATCTTTGGTATAAAAGATTCAAGTTGGATAGTGATGGTTTATTATGTTCCAATGGATAGATGTATGTGTTAGATCAAGAGAATATATGGATCACAATGATAAAGGAGTTGCACAATGCCCCTTATTTAGGACATCCAGGTGTAACCAAGCTCATGGTAGAGCTTAGACCCCTATATTTTTGGAAAGGAATCAAGAAAGATGTAGCTGATTATGTGTCACATTGTCTGGAGTGTTAATGAGTGAAAGTTAAGCATGTGCATTTGGCTATATTATTATA
This sequence comes from Torreya grandis, assembly GCA_037957365.1. Lineage (NCBI taxonomy): Eukaryota > Viridiplantae > Streptophyta > Pinopsida > Cupressales > Taxaceae > Torreya > Torreya grandis. The sequence continues at coordinate 1,374,982 of JARHVA010003537.1, read as the reverse complement.
TCCAAATGATATCCTAAAATGGAAATGATAGGTGATCGGCATGGATTTTTTTCAAGGGTTATCGATGTTTTAGAATAGGCATGATATGATCTTGGTAGTTGTTGACAAACTAACCAAGGTGGATCACTTCATACTAAGAAATTTGATAGATGATGCACCTACCCTTTCAAAGAGATTCATAAAATAAGTGTATAGGTTACATGGTTTTCTAGAAAATATCATTTTGGATCGTAATCTAAAGATGTCTTGGATATTTTGAATAACTCTAAATTTAGCTTTGGCTACACAACTTAATTTTAGTACCACTTACCACCTAGAGACTAATGGACAAACTGAGAGAGTTAATCAAGTGCTTAAAGATCTTCTTCATATGTATTGCATAGATCAACAATATAAGTGGGAAGATTATCTTCCATTAATTGAGTTTACATGTAATAACTCATACTAGTTAACGTTAAATATGACACCATTTGAGGCACTTTATGGGAGAAGGTGCAGGACATCTAATAGTTGGGACAAGTTAAAAGATATGGTAGTCTTCAGACCCAAGATGCTCTTAGAGATAGAAGAGCAAGTTAAATTATTTAGGTAGAGATTGGTCGAGGCCAATGATAGACATAAGAGTTATGAAGATTTGAAGAGGATAGAAAGACACTTTATAGTTGGTGATAAAGTGTTTTTATGTGTAAAGACACAAAAGAGTTCGATTAAATTTGGAAAGTCTGCAAAATTATCACTGAGATATGTGAGACCCTTTGAGGTATTAGAAGTGGTCAATCTTGTTGCGTATAGGTTTACATTGCCACCATCCCTAGCACTTTTACATAATGTCTTCTATGTTTCATATCTTAAAAAATATATAGTCGATCCTATGCATGTGTTAGATTGGAATGCTTTGCAAGTTATGGATCCCGGTGTGGTCACGGTATAACCAATCAGGGTAATTGACACACGTAAACTTTGCATAACAGAGAAATGTCACAATGCAAGGTCTAGTGAGACCAATACTCTCAGGATAACGCTATATGGGCGGAATATAATGAGTTCTTCAAGAGATTTTCAAATTTATTTGCTTGATTAGATACTATCATATTATGTTATTTTTAGTTGAACAATATTTTTATTTCAAAACAGATGTTTGAATAAAAGTCATCTAGGATGATGACTAGTTTTAGGGGGGAATGATATTGCATCCCGATTATTCACTAAGTAAACCATTTGATTATTCATGAATATTCATAGTGGACACATGATATTGGTTATATTTCTAACTAAGCTTGAGATTTATGGTAGTATGGGATAGTATAATATTGCTTAGATACATGATGATACATGATTTTTTACTGTGAGTTGGTTAATGTATAAGTTTACATTTCAAACAGATTAATATATTGTTTCAGTTATATTTATTATTGTATATTATCATGTGATATGATCTAATTACCTACGTGTTGTGATGTGGATGGAAGAAAATTCATCCCTTAAAGTGTGTTGGAGGGAGAGCATCATCGAAGAGGGTGATGTAGATGGAGACGTCAAAAGTTTATAGAGAGATGGTGAAATCCTGCACACACCACAGTAGTTAGGACATGGTAGAAATAAATTAAAAATAATTGCTTATGGTGTATTTATTTCTTGCTTAGAGTATTGATTTCTATGGTTTACCAGAGTATGTAAAAATATCATAATGGATTCTTTTGCGTGTTTGGCACATTTGTTAAAAATGATGGTAGGAACATTTTTGACAAAAATAAATTTAAAATATGAGTTATTTATAAATATTGAAATTGCAATTTAAAATTGTTATATTATAATTGGATGTTAAATTAATTTAATTAAATTATGGACTTTTAGCATTCCATATTTTATATATATATATATATATATATATATTAGAAAATGAAAATAATCCTAAAAAAGGAAAAAAATAGGAAAAAACAATGAAATTAAAGAAAATAAATAATTAAAAACTTAGAAAAACTAAAAAAGAATTAAAGGAATTAAAAATAACAAAAAGAAAAAGAAAAAGAAAACAAAAATCTTGAAAAAGTGGGAGTTGCGTCAATTTTTACATAGGGGAAAGAGTTTGAAAAAAGGAGATCATCTTATGCATTGGGAAAGGAAGGTCAGAAAGGAGAGCAAGGGCACAACATAGGGAGAACAGACACAAAGCCTCAACAAATTTGACAAGTAGGTGGTGTTTTCAATAACATACATCATTTTTGGAGGATTTTTGGGTATGCTTTAATTTTAAAAATTCGATTAAGTGAGCATTTGGAATTCTCGTTAAATCATGATGATTTGAAGTGTATTTTATTTGTTTCCAACCTGATTTTTGATTTTATAAATAAATCAAACTATGAACAAACACTGAATTGCTTTCAGTCCCAACACACTAAAGAAAACCTAGATCAAACCTCTTAGATAATTAATCCTCTGCATAGAACATTGAGGCATCGACCCTAGGGAAGAAGTAAATAATTATTTGTGATTTCAATCCAACTGTGAGTTTGATCAAGAATTGTGTTATTGATAGATAATTATCAATTAAATTTTTTGAAAACAAATAAAGTCTTATAGTGGCGTCAAAGTTATAATGAATTAGTTATTTCAAGACTTAAATAAATAGTTATGTATAGAAGAGGCGTTGGCATACATAGGGAGAACAGGTAAAATTTTAAGAATTGGAAAATAAATCTAATTATGGCATCATAATTTACCAACTTCCAGCTAAATAGATTATATTAAAAAAAATTATCTTGTTTGAAAACCTATGTAAGCCAATAGGGAGGTTGCTTATTTTGGAGTTTTGTGAATTTTATACATATATTTAGACTCGGTGAAACACATATTAGAACATGTAGCATATTAAAAACAATTATTAATGCAAGGCATCGGTCTAGGGACTATGTAGACAAATACGTTGGTGAAAAGAAGTCTACAGATATTTGGGTGCCATCATATGGAGGATGATTGCATGTATTGAAACTAAGTTTTATTTAAATGGTTCATTGAAATAATTATTAAATTACAAACCTGAATTCAATCACCATATATTTATAAATTATTATGCAATAGTTATAATCAGGAGATATAGTTATGCATGTTAAAATGAATATCATTTATGGATAGTGTGTTATTTTAAATTGCTTAAATATCATATAATATATTTGGATAATACATATTACATGGATATGATATTTGATTATCTAATGGATTTGTGCCTTAATATGACATAGATGCAATAATACACTTAAGCAATTGACAATGGCTTTATAAGAAAGAATATATTGGTTAGTCCTTGTAGTAAGTATGGCACCACCATATACATAGTAAAGTTTCTCGTTAGTCAAAGGTTATATATATTCCCATCTGAATCAAAACATAGCATAACTAAATGGTTGTTGTTGGAAGTTTGCTAAATTGAACGATTTCAATCATGTATTTAGATGTAGTCACCTTTTCGATGAGAGAAAAGAACCTTGTTATGATAGAAAAGAATGAGTTTGTTATAACCCCAGATTGTTAAATTGATGGTGTATGGTTATGTATTGAATATACCAAAACTATAATAATTAATATACATGTGGGAATAAGATGGATTATATAGTGTCGTAATAGCACAAAATGATTATAATACAAACTTTAACAATAATAAAATGTTGTTTATTATGAAATATCTGTTAGGACCCGGAAGCACAATTGATTACCATGTACAAGCAACTAAGCATGCAGAATTTAACCAAAATTACAAGTAACTAGAATTCAGAAGTAACACAGAATATGAGAGACAATACCCAATTGTATTAATACTCTTCCAGAAAGAAATTACAATGAAGAGATGACACACTCTTCCACACCTTACAGGCTTCCCACACTAAGTGTACAGTAATTCACTTTCAAGAGTTCACTCTCTCAATTACAGTCCCAACACACAACTCAAACACAGAGTTGGTGTTCACCTCCAACCGGTCAATATCACTACTGCCAATGCCACCAGTCAGTATCACTACTGATAGTACACAAGTATTCCACATACTCCACGACTGAGTACACACCGTACTCTAAGTACACAACGTACTCCAAGTAGATCTCACCTGATCTTGCTACCTATTGTGTTGCTAACCTCCCTGATCTTGCACACCTGCAAATCAACCTGGTTCAGCACACCTGCAAACCTAGATCTCGCACACACGCACACACACACCTGTAGATCAATGATCTTACTTACCATGTAGATCTCTCTACACCCTGAAGAACCCTTGTCCTTGCCTCACCAAGTCCTTATGATTCTCCAAACCAGTACCTCAATTGATCTTCTACCAGATCTTGCAACAATCTACAGATCTACCTAATCATACACACTCGGCACCCCTGTGGAACTAGGAGGAGCTACCCTTGCTCTCTTCACACTGAAGGAGCTAACCAAGCTCAACTCTAACTAGCACACTTTACAATACAGCCCATGAGTCTATTATATAGATCTCATGCAAACAATAATTAGACATCCAATTACAATAATTAGAAACCGCAACTCAAGACTAAAATTAGTCTTTACATGCAAATAACCCGTTTAACAAACTAACTGTTCATCAACAACCAGTTTTGGAATGCACAGGCGACCGACATCGGTCCCTGTCTATCTGGAGGTGACCAACGTCGGCCGATATATGACCGATGTCAGCAACCCTGTGCTTTGAATATGATCGACGTCGGTTGGCCTGACCGACGTCAGTTGCTCTGCACCTCAGCAACCTCCTCCATGTTTGCATTAGTGAAGCTTTTAGCTCCACAACCTAACAATCTCTCACTTAGAGATAAACAGTTGCATTGTACTTGTACCTGTACACCGTCTAATTTATTTTCTAGCTTGTATCCCTCTTCAAGCTCAATTTTGAAGACCAACCACCACACATCCTGTGGTGCAACACCTATCATCCAAGTAACCTACCATATCCGAAGTGCCTAACCCTGCATAGCATGAATCCCTACTATTGGTCCCTCTCAGATACCTGAGAATCCACTGAATCACTTTCCAATGCTTCCTTCTCAGATTGGCCACAAACCTGTTGACAACTCCCAATGCTGGGGCAATATCAGGGAGTACACATGTACTCAACCTCATCATGTGATTGGGGACCCTATTCTGTGAACTGTCCATCCATAGGTGCGCTTGTCGTTCTGCATCCTGCACTACATTCACACAATCATCCTGTGACAACATCAACTTGTGATCTTCCTTGTCTCTAGGATTACTCATGCCAAAGAATTTCGTTGCTCCCAAATTCTTCATGACATACCACTGAACTAACTTTACCTTTAGCTCAGCAAGTCTCTGTATGTATGCACCTACAACAAGCACATCATCCACATACAATAACATGATAATGTAGTGACCATTATCCAACCTGGTAAAGAAACCACAATGGTTACAATGACATTGACTAAAGCCATGCTTTGTCATCCACCTGTCAAACATGTACTACTGTCCTGCAACTTGCTCAAGACCATATGACTTGGCCTTCTATCTCACGTATCCATTCTCTCTATTCTTTAACCAAGGAATCCATTCGTCTTTCAGTGCTTTCTTTCAGCTGGCAACCCTACCAAATCTCTCGTTTGGTTCTGCATCCTAGGAATCAAATTCCTCATTCATGTCATGCTCCCACTGTTTCCTGGATCCTTCCTGCTCTACAGTGAGCAACGAGTATAAAGAAGAGGAACAACAAATTTGAGGCTTACTTACCATTTCATTCCTCCATATGGGTGTTTGAGACTCCTTGACAGCTTGCTGTCTGCCCAAAATCCATTCCAGTGACCGACCTCGGTCACCACATATTCTGCATCTGACCGACGTTAGTTCCATGCGACTGTCCTGACTATCAACACCGATTTCCTAACCGACATCAGTGTCTACCTGTCGTCGATGTCAGTTCCCTAATCGACGTTGGTCTTACCCTGCCCGACACCACCAGCTCTGGTCTACACATGACCGACATCAGCACCTGTCTGTTCAACGTTGGTTACTCCTGACCGATGCCAGTACCTGTGTTCTCCTGTGAGTGATGACTTTTTACCCGCGAGCTCTCTTTGGATCAAAACCCTATCCAAACTACCCTGCTCATAGTTACTCAGCCTTCTCCACTGATATCTGTCCATCATCTCCTCCATGAACACCAAGGATTTCCACTTCTTAAGTCTGTCAAAGACATCTGACTTCCTCTTAAGAACATGCATCTCCTTCTTGCTCATGTGACCAAACCTATAAAGCCATGTCTTCGCAACAGAAGAAGAATCAGTAATATAAGTAGATAGATAAAGGATACCTAATTTCTTACCACCTACTAATTCAAGTACATCCGCTATGAGAGTTTATGTGCATCTCTCATCACCCAACTTTCTTGAAGAAATTAGCCACATCTTCAAGACTGGGACTTGCATGACCTCCTTCAACACCCATGTGTTGGCCGTCTGTAATTTTAGCCGCACTTCCCCTTTGCCAAAACTTTGACAAGGCACACCAGCCCCTAAATAAATCTTTCCAAAGTCTTCAAGGACCTTAACATGGAAAAATACTCTATTTTGGGCTGCATGGAAAGAGGCAACAGAATATATAAAACAAGATTCTACTTTATCCAAAGAACATCCCAGAGCATCCTGTGCAACAACACCTGTAACATCTACTTCTTCAGTTCTTTCATGTTGATCTTTTATCAACCAACAATTTTTCTTTACCTGCTCTTTCTTTCCATAACACCATAATTGACCATTCTTGCTTTTCAATTCCTCCATTCTTAGTGTACTTTCTTCTACCATTGCTATACTTCCACTCAATCAGAAACCCCTGAGAGTGACATGTAATCAAACACAAACCTGCTCCCTGCAACCTTAGCTCTGATACCACTTGTTAGGACTCAAAAGCATAATTGATTACCATGTACAAGCAATTAAACATGCAAAATTTAACCAGAATTACAAGTAACTAGAATTCAAAAATAACACAGAATATGAGAGACAATACCTAATTGTATTAATACTCTTCCAGAAAGAAATTACAATGAAGAGATGCCACACTCTTCCACACCTTACAGGCTTCCCACACCAAGTGTACAATAATTCACTTTCAAGAGTTCACTATCTCAATTACGGTCCCAACACACAACTCAAACACAGAGTTGGTGTTCACCTCTAACCAGTCAGTATCACTACTGCCAGTACATAAGTACTCCATGTACTCCATGATTGAGTACACACCGTACTTCAAGTACACAACGTACTCCAAGTAGATTTCACCTAATTTTGCTACCTGTTGTGTTGCTGACCTCCCTGATCTTGCACACCTGCAAATCAACCTGGTTCTGCATACCTGCAAACCTAAATCTCGCACACACACACACACCTGCAGATAAATGATCTTACTTACCATGTAGATCTCTCTACACCCTGAAGAACCCTTGTCCTTGCCTCACCAAGTCCTTATGATTCTCCAAACTAGCACTCCGGTGGATCTTCTACCAGATCTTGCAACAACCTGCAGATCTACCTGATCATACACACTCGACACCCCTGTGAAACTAGGAGGAGCTACCCTTACTCTCTTCACACTGAAGGAGCTAACCAAGCTCAACTCTAACTAGCACACTTTACAATACAGCCCATGAGTCTATTATATAGATCTCATGCAAACAATAATTAGACATCCAATTACAATAATTAAAAACTGCAGCTCAAGACTAAAATTAGTCTTTACATGCAAACAACCCATTCAACAAACTAACTGTTCATCAACAGCCAGTTCTGGAACGCACAGGCGATCGACGTCGGTCTCTGTCTGTCTGGAGGTGACCGATGTTGATCGATATATGACCGATGTCGGCAGCCCTGTGCTCTGAATATGACCGACGTCGGTTGCTCTGCACCTCAGCAACCTCTTCCATGTTTGCATCAGTGAAGCTTTTAGCTCCACAACCTAACAATATCAATTGAAAAGATATAAGAAAATCTTGTTTAAAAAATCTTAGACTTCAATTAAATAGGTGATGTTATCATATTTTATAACTATATTTAATTTACCTAAAACTATAGTAGATTGTTCCACTTATGGAATCATTGATGGGAGATTTACACTTATGTGGAAACAATATATATTTTATTATAAACTCTCTTATTCGAGATAATAAGTACCTTAGGTAAATATAACAAACCTAGTATTACAAGATAAACTTCAAGAAACATTTAGATAACTTGTTATATGAAAACCATTGCATGGAATTTGATGTTATAATAAGTTATATGTTTATGACTATTAACAAAATATTTTTTTTGGAAATAGGAATTGGGGGTATATTCTTGCAGTTATAGTCCTTGGGTGGAATAATAATTAAAAATTGAAAGAATTACTTATAGGTAACTTAACAAATATTGCATATAAACCCCTAAATGTAAACCAAATGTTAGATTGGATTTCTTATGTTTTGGAAAAATAAAGTTATGGATATTCTATCTATTAAATACAAATGTGTGTTTCCATGTATTTTTGACTACTTCATTAGTTTGATTTTGATACTTAATAGTTACGTTTAAACATAGGATTGTGGTAATATGGGTTTCCATAGGGTGTAGTTAATTGGAAATAAATTGTATTGTTTAAACTCTGTAGTTAATTATGTATTTACCTAAGTGGTATAATTGCAGTCATTATTTTTCGTATGGGATATAATATAATACAAGATTCATGCATATGCTTGATGGGTTAAATGTATGTTGTTGTTACTCCTATGTTTAGCATGTCATGTGATGTATTTTCTAGTAGAATGTAAGTTGTGTGAATTTTGTGGTTGAATTGTATTTGAACAATATACATTGCTAATACAGAGTAAGGAGTGAGATGGACTTCACTAGCTTACTAGTATTGCAATGTCAGATTAAGGGACTTTGATCAAGTGGTGTGTATGAATTTGATTGATCTATAGATTACTTTTATATTATTATTCTTAAAGCTTTGGCCAAAGTATGTTTAGTGAGGCATTATCATTTCATGAGTATGGTTTACATGTATGTACAATATCTTGTAATAGATTGATATTTATATGATACACTATACGTTTAATTTTAGTTAAAAATCATAAAACACACGGGTACTTACTTGTCTCTCTAGATTCTCATGTCGTCACTATCTACTCATCTATGAAGGGAGGGCCATTTCTTGATGTGATTAGTGTAAGGGATCATTGGTCCGTGATTCATGTGGTAAAGTGCTCGAATGATGCTCTCTCTCCCCACAATAATACTACTTATCAAGATGACACGTAAAATTGCCACATATACTTGAAGTTCAAGAATTATGCTCTGGAAAAGCCATGTATCTTATTTGTACATTGTAATATATTGTATTTATTGAAAATTGTCATGAAGAGTTGTAATTATTTATTATTGCACATTAACAGTGGTGACTGTATATTTGTATCAATTGTGGCTAAGTTGTTATAATTACTAAATTTATATTTGTGTTTTGACATACTCTCATGATGATTAGAGATATGTGATTTATGATGTAATATGATTGTTTGTCATTATCACACGTGTAATATGATCTCTGATAGATTCTTAGAATGTAATCTATATTTGGTATATGTGTTTAATTAAAAAAAATCATGTGTTTTTATGTCTAACCTAGTGGGGTTGTTACAGATGCATCATGATATATATCATAAAAAAATGTTGTAACAACAATTACATTATCATAATGTAAAAAAATTACAACACAACATAACTTATAACGATGCAATCATGTAATCAAATAGCATACAACTGTCCCACAACAACATATGAATTACAATTTAGTTAAAAGTAATTAATTTAACAACCATAATAATCCATGAATAATTAAGTAAATTAGCTTAATGAGAAATCAAGATGTGACATTATTAGGATCATCATCATCAATGTAATCATTATCATAGGAGAGAGTTAAGTACTTAGGTTACTCTTGAACTTGTGATGTATAATTTTGAGCATCTATTTATGAAAAAATAATTGCACCATAGATTGGAGTTTCCTTCTTAAAATTTTGTTTCTCTTGAGTATGTTCATCATTGTCAAAATATTGCATCTCATAATGGACATGAGAAGAGTCATGTATATGTGCTTGAACATTATAAAAATATGTAATTTGTGCTTTGACTTATTGATATTCTTTTAACATCTTTTCTCTATATTTGTCTTTTGAATATTTTCTTGTTTTAATTGTGCCTTTTGAATCTTTTATTGCTCTAAGTTTTACATTTACACCTTTTTTTTTTTGAGTTATCCATTGGTGCCCACACTTGTTATTTCTCATTTGTGCTTTAGGAGATGCACTCATGATGTGTGTGAGTTTATTGAATGATGTATCAATGATAGGATCACCACTATCAATTATGTTTTGTATCCTTTTCTTCAAGGCAAACCAATAATTCGTATGATGCCTATGTATTTTATGATATGTATAATAGTATTTTGATCTTCTGATAGGATGTATACAAGATAATTTTATCACTTTTTTTTAAAGTATTTCTCTTATAAATTCGCTTGAATTATTATTAGACTCTTGAATAATTTTTGAATCACTTATTATAGATGAATTTTATTTTAGCTTATTATTTTGATATGAAACCTTGTTGAGCACAACATTGTTAGATGAAGATGTAAACACATGATTAAGGCTAGCATATTTTGGATTTTTCATGTATATTGTATTATTATCCAATGATGTGATATTTGAACTACAATGATTTTGAAACTCTTCTGTGATCCTTCTCATATTGATGATTTTATCTTTAAGGGCTTCACAAGCAAAAAGACTAAGTTCTTTAGATTGAATATGCATATACATGCCTTCTATAGGATATGTGGGATGTGAAGGGGTTTGAGAAAGGATATGCTGGTTACTTTCATTTGGTACTTAAGATGGGCTACCTTACCCCTTAAATTATTGATAGCATGGAACTCATTAGAGGGAAATTATATATCAACCTCTTGAGGGTTAAGAGGAAGCCTTAAATAATCTTAAAGAGATGATTGTTCTTGTTCTCATGTTCTATTTGATTTTTAAAAAAAATTCATGAATGAAGGTTGTGTAGAGATTTGTATAGTTACTGCATCATAATCATAAAATAAATCTATATCATCCATGATGAGAAAATAAAGAGAATGAAGGCTAGGGAAAGAAGGAGAACAAGCATAACATAAATGTAGCTATTGAAAACTCTAAAAGGATGAAAACCCTGAAATAATATATGGTTGCATATGAAGACTTAGAGGTCAGATTCAACAAACTATGGTAATCAAAATATTAGGGTCAAATTATAAGATATTCATTAAGGCAAAGTGAAATGGTGAATGCAAGCCTTTCGTCAATTGGAAGGTCCTAAATATAAGAGATGAGCCATGAATTATATTTTCTAAGTGTATGAGACTAGTTTATCATATAAACTCCAAATTTGACATCTACAAGAGATAAGGATTTGTATGTCCCTAGTAGGAAAGAATCGATGTGTGCTCATGTGATATGCAGATATAAATTTATGTGATTGTATAAGCTTAATTAAAGCCGTAACATGTGTAAGTAGTCAATATGTAAGAGTGAGCTAGTATACTTGTTGATGTGGGTTTTATGCACACCCAAAAAACCTTTACGATGTAGCCTCTAACATTTTAGGATCTTGGTGGAGGTGAAATCTATTCCAGGGCATGAGTTGTAGGGTATTGGGTTTTACATTAATCGGTGGTAGAATGGCGGGTGGAAAAGTAGTCATTAACCCGGATGGTTTGGATATGGATGTGAATCTTAGATCTACTTAAGGTGTATGAGGATGGATTTATTCTAAAGTGGGAATGACGCAAAGAAACTAAAAATAAAGGGAAAGGTGAGGCAGAATGGAGACTCTGTAAACAAAAATCATGGGTTCTTTCTAACTGTATTTAGAATAAGGACAAGCACAATAGACTAATGCTTGAAACATACTACTTTGGCACACAAAACTGACAAATACAGTAAAGGAGTCTAAGGGGTGAAAAATATAATTAACTAAAAGTAATTAGCTAAAGGTTGTTGTTACTAAGATTGTTGTTGCATCTCCTTATAAAATATTATATCTAATAAAAAGAAAGCACTTTTGACTAACTATAGCTCAATCTAGAAAGTTGCATCAAAATGATGCTTCTACAAAAATCTAAAGATTAGCCTAGTAAACCTGTTACATTAAAGCAAGATTTATCAACTTGAAATTTCTACTGCACATTCTTAATTAACACGATCATACTAATTAACCACAAGCTACTTGAAATTGCTATAGCACATATCAAGAAACTAAACTACCAATTAAATTAAAGCACATAATCAATATAATACAAAAATGAAAGAGACAACCATACAACATAGACTTGAAAAATAATTTGAAGGATTACTTTTCTATATTGAATGTCAAAATTTATCCTCCCTTTGAAATGTGGGAGATACATGTATATATAGTCTTGGGATGGGGACGCCTCATCCCTCAAGCCTTACTCAAAGTTTCATCACCATTAGGACATCTCTCGAAGAGTCATGCATGGCATACATGACCATGATGAGCCACTCATTCACAAGAGACACAAATTATTACAAAAACATTATGTTATAATCAACTAATGTAATTACAAAGGAAATTTCCTATGAGGAGGTAGTTATGGTTATTGACACTTGGGCTCTAGTAGTCATTGTAGTTGTAGCCAAAGTTTTATCTATGGTTAGTTTTGTCATTTGAGAAGCAGTTGTAACTAAAATATCTAGTGGAGGTAATGTAGTTGGGGATGCTTGCTTGTTCACTTGAATTTGTAAATAGATAGTGTGGCTCACCCGAAAGTCCATCTTAATTTCTTCAAAGTCCAATAGAGGTCTTTTGAAGAGTTAAGGAAATTTATCCATCAATTTTTTATGCATTTCCAATGCATCCCCAAGTTCTACATAAAGATTCTCTATGCTAAGGACCCTTCTCCTAGTAAAATTTATCAACTATAGCAAGTCATCCTGGGTTTTATATATCATGCCTTCAACATCTACTTTGAAACTATTTATTGTTGTTTGAAAGTGGTCTTCAAAGATGGTCCTGAAGACCAACTCCTCGCTTGGGTAAATCACACCACTGATTCTTATTTCCCTTAAAATTGCAATGGCTTGCTCCTCATAGTTGATGAGTTGTATTACTAAATTTAGCATCTCTAATGCCACTTAATTAAACTATATCTCCTAGCAGCTATGTAGTTTAAGGTCCATGCTACATCTGGAGTAGTTATTAAGTTTATGTGGTTGTAAACCTTGGTTTAGGATGCTTGGATTAATAAATGGAGTCTAGCCTCCATTTTATTCATCTTATCAGCAAGGGGGTATACATCTCCCCATTTGGGTTGTGACTCTCTCTTTGCATTTCTTATTAACGAGATAATATCATACAACTTTTGAGTTGTTCCTTGCACATTATCTACAATGTCCCTCGGAGGTTGTATGGTACTCCTTTCTTGCAGTGCCTCCATGGCTTAATCAAAGGATCTAAACATTTATTTTATTACTCCCCCTACAGAGTCTACGAAAGTGTAGGGGTATTCTATGTAATTGTTAATATTAGTGGGGAGCATTCTTCTTCTATTGGTGAAAGAGAACCCATCTTCTCTTTGCTCTAATTATACCTTTTGTCCTTCAACTGTTATATTTTTCTTTTTAACCTTCCTTACATTCTTAGTTTCTCTATCAAAATGAAACTTGATAATTGGTTGTTCAACAATGACCGAGACTTGTCTACCTTCTTCTGCCCATTGCATTTTCTAGATCCATTCAAGAACATTCAAGGCAACTGGTTGTTGTGAAGGTTTTGCCTATTTTATAGAAGTGGTAGATGGGGATTGCTCCAGGGGAAGCATAGGCTTGGGAGAAGAGGTTTCTAGTTGAGGGAAAGGGGGAATAACTCTCTTCCAACCAATGACATTTTTAAGGGCCACTATGTCTATTATTAGCTTCCCTTTCTCCAACCCCTTTTGTGTTGTTTTGATTGTAGACTTTGTTTGGGCTACATGACCAATTGGTAGGCCCAATTGAATCAATGGTTGGGAAGCAGTAACTGGGGAAGACAAAATGGTGGTGGAGATCAAATCTTCAAAATGCACCTATTTATTGAGTCCAAATGATTGAGGGCTTGAAGAAGCAAAGAATGAATAGGTAGGAGGGATACTGAGCAAATTTTGCAAATAATTTATTACCAATGTAAAAGAAACCCTAGTGAGACCTTTTGAAGGTTGGTTAGGAGGTGCCATAGTTTTTATTATAGGGGTTAAGACATGGGCTTGAAAAATTGGCCTTATACTTACCTAGCTTGAAGAGTCCAAAATAGGAGAAATGGTTGTTATTAACTAGAATCATAGTTATAACAAAAGTTGAGGAATAAGGAACTTGTGCACTTACCTTTTGTGTGGTGGCAATCAAGTAGATGTCATTGTTGTGTTGGGAGGTGCCAAGGCTGGAGGTAAATTCACTGATTACCCATGTGTAGAAGCTAAAGGTTTTGACTCTGCTTCATCTCCTTTGTCTACATATAGATCCTAAAGTAATTTAGTTGAGACTAGACTAGTCTTCAAAATGTTAGTGTCACCTGACTGAGCCTCATAAGATAGCCATTCATCATCAAGATCACTTTTTATGGTCTCACTAATCATTTTAGATAATGATGTCTTTATTTTATATTCCCATTCCTCTTTGGTAAACCATTCCTTTTCACTATCTAACACTACCACAGGTTTTGCTTCCTTAGAACCTTTTCTTTTATCCAATTCTTTCCCTAACTTTTCTTTTGAGAAATTGAAGGAGTTCTTTGCTTCCTCTTGTATACAAGGTGGGTCTGGTAAGAGTAGAAGTTGGTGTTGAAAGGGGTGAAATAGTAGTAAGTGAATTTCATGGAGCAATAGGTGGTGATGAGGTGAGAGCAACAGTGGTGATGAGGTGAGAGCAACAGTGGTTGATGGGGCCGACCCTAAGGAAGTGGACACTTGTCCAAGGAAAGGAGATATTGATGGAGGTGGTGGTGTAATGGTTTGGACTGGGGATATGAGTGGAGCTAAACCAAAAATTGGAGGAAGGAAAGATGGGAGACTCACCTACTGCATTGTTGTGAGTGGATGAAAGGCAAACATAGAGAATGGTCCACTAGACTAAGTTATATTTTTGGGACCCTTTGTAGTGGCAGTCAACTGAGGAGGGGTGGACACTATAGTGGTGCTACAATGGTGACCATTGGGATGGGATGTTGAGGAGCCCCATGACTAATTCCCTATCCACTTCCCATAAGTGTTTGTTTGGATGGACCAGCCTATTTTTATCCTTGTGTTTCACTCTTTGGAAGGGATCTTTGAAGAGGCTTTATAACCCAATCTTCCTTCTCGATTCTCCTAGCCTCCTCCTTGGTGGTTTTTGGATGATATTATATATGTCTAGCTACCACCATGGACATATTTACCTTATTCATTCTTGTTTGGACCTTTGTATCATTCAAAACATTCATGAATACTCCATCACATGGATATGATACGTGGCTGTAATCAATCTTCACCTTCCCCCTAACTCTATTCAGGGGCTACCTGACCCTTTTTCTTGGATCCCACTACCTGTAAGGTGCCCACTTGAAATCATATTGTGTTATGATTTTGCCCACTAGATGAAAATGCTCCCATCTAGTGTATTAGATTCTACCAATGTTGATGGGAGGTGGATAGCTCCATATTTTGTATTTCTTAGTGGAACATCTACAAAATCAACTAGTTGAGCTATAATTTCCTAATCTGCCACCTTGTTTGGGACCAACTGGGGTAGATACATAGGAAGAGCCCTAATACCCTCTATTTAGATGACAATGTAATCTGTATAGAGCCAATAGTCACTAATCTTTTCAATGGTTCTTCAGATTTGATAAATAATTTGGGCATGCCCTTTCTATAAATGGCTTGGTATACCATTGGATAGAAGGTCTTGGTCAGTCTTGTCATACTCTTCTTGAATTTATGTATATGAAGGACATTGAATTCATCACAAATCTGGTTATTTGGATACTAAGTTGATGGCTCCTAGGGTTCCTCAAAAGTTGAGTGAATAGTCCCCATTATGGCATCTACCAGATAAGACATCATGTAGAAGTTATCATCTGGTCTATTTGCTAAATTTAGGACTTGGCTTATCAAATTGGTGGTAATGATCTCACTAATAGCTATGATATTGGTGGAAGCGAGGATGGTGTCCAATAGGGGAATCCAAACCTCATTGACATAGGTTATGTTAGGGGAAACCATATATTCAATTTAACAAGGCCATAACAATCCTAATTCCAGGACTAAAGATGGCAATGTGAATAACAAAAATGAGGTATTTGATTGTGAAGGTACTAGGGTCGCCAACCCATTCTTGTAACTTATTGGTTGCATTGTTTGCATACATTCATGAGTTGACTAGGGCTTGATTATAAGCCATTTTAGGGAGGGGGAGTCTATAGTGCTTTTCAAAGGCAAGCCCACTAATATATGTTGCTAGGGTGCTACATTAGCAAAAATATAGGATTTTACCAGAAATTCAGCCATTTGCAAATAAATCAAATAATAGGTCAATGGAAGACATTACCTCAAGTTTTGCCACAACATTATGTAGGCCCATTGATTTGATTGCCATCAGGTCTTCTCTATATTTTTTTGTGAAAGTCAAGAGTTGATCCTCAGGACCACAGGGTTCTACAGTTTCAACTTCCTCTCATATAGTAGAAAAGTGCTTGAATTCGTGGTTAAGGGAAACCTCATCAAATCTTATATAATAGAATATGCAAAGGGGGAAAGTGGAAGTAGTGAAGGAAAAGCCATTGTTATGCACCTAAAAGCTCTGATTCTTTGAAACTATGGAATTACTTGGTCTTAATAGAGCTCAAATTCATGCTTACAATTATTAGTTAGATGGAAATGTTTATATAATAATGAAGTCATAGCTATTTGACCCTACCTCCGTCACAAGTTTCTATCTAAAAGGTCTCTAAAGAAATATTTGTTGTCATTCCCATCTACTTACAAGATTAAAAAAAGGGCAAACATTGGAAACACAATTTTTTAAAAATAAAAAGCATCAGCGCTGACATTTAGGTAAATGGAGTCACTCTGAACAAATTTAAAATTGAAGGGCAGACTTAGGTGTAAACACTAGACATGAAGGACTACATACACTAGAAACAAAATGTGTCCCAACGAAGGGATTATTAATCCAAAGGCTTATACGGTGGGGCAAGGCCCCAAGATTCATCTCATAAGAGACAAGGAATGGTATATGCTATTTAAAACAAATCAACTATTGACACATCCTTGTTAGGTTGCTGGTTGATAGACTAGTCCATGACATAGAGGCATCAAATACGTGGGATAATATGTGTCTAGACAGGGATATGGTGAATGACCTAGGTAATGTGTCAATAGTCATTTCCAACACCTTGCTTCTCAGATCTAACTTGCCATTACCCTGCTTCCCACATCTATTTTGGCTAAATATGAGACGTATTTTTGATGTGCCCATCCCCTGAGACAAAAAAACTAATTCTAATTAAATAGTTGCAGGAATTTTTAATTTCTTTATTATGGTTTTATTTCAAACATAATTGTAATGTTGATGCATAAATAAAGTGAGAGTAAATGTTCTATTTCTAGATTTGATTTCTATAGGAAAAAGGAGAACAAACAACTCTTGCTCACCAGGGATCTCTGCTTTAAAAATCAAAACCCTTCATGGACCTATCTTCTAATAAGGTATACCTCTGTTCTATACATGTACGAGAGAATTAAATATATTTTCAATTGAAAAAATTATATGTTTTGTTTCTGGATTTGATTTTTGTTTTGTTTTGTACATGCATGTCTGCAAAACCAAATATTTAATGAGAATCTATGTAGCTAATGTCTTTTAGTCTTAAAAAAAATAAAAATATTACCTAGTAAGGTACATTCCATCATCTTGGTTACAATAATTTCTTTAAACTTAAAGGGTAGTAGACCAGCTGTGGAAAGACCCTTTCGATCATCATGGACAAAAAGCCTTCTCCCCAATTCCGTCCATTATGGCTCTATTCATGCTTGTCAGTGTCACTTCCCACATAATATAACCCTGCATGTCCGACACACGTCCTTATCATCTCCTCAGACAATATTATTGAAAGATTTTGTCTATTTATTTTTCAAAAGTATATATATATATATATATATATATATAAGTAAAAAATAATAATATACATATATATTTTTTAATAAAATAAATACTATAACACTATTAATATTAAATTTAATTATGTATTTAAATAAATAAATGCTGTAACAGTTGCAGCTGAAACCCTAGCTTATATGTGGAAGAAATTTCAAAGTATGGATAGGAGGGGGAGATGCCAAGGGGAGCTGACACCCAGATCCATTAGTCCCGTTGATAACATATATATGGATGTCGTTGGGCTTCATGTTGGCAATACTCCGTGTTGCAGCAGGACATTTGTTGCCCATCCGCAACCATTATATTCTGGATGATGGGTGTGAGACTTAGGGTTCATGAAAACTCTCAAAAGTCCATCAACAAACATAAATCTTCCACCACCAAGTCACGACACTATGTTTGTCTGTTCTCACAGAACGCTATTAGATCCCGTAGTGGTGTCACAATCACTGGGCATGCTAGTGGCGATAGTTACATATTCCATCTCTCATCTTTCAAAATTTCTTTTACCGATTCCCACCGTCAGTCAGGCTGACTCGAAATTGTGATCGGAATGCTGCAAATATAATCAAAGCACTTGAAAAGGGGGATGTGACTATTTGCCCTGAAGGAACCACTTGCAGGGAACCTTTTCTTCTTCGATACAATGCCATTTTTGCGGAGTTGACAGATCATATTGTCTCGATTGCCATCAACTGTCGTACTTGGATGTTTCACGAGTTGACCAACAAAGGGTTTAAGGCCATGGATCCCTTTTTCTTCTTCATGAATCCGTCTCCTATCTATGAAATAAGCTCCCTGAATGAACTCCCCATCGATCTCAGCGGTGGAGGAGGAAAGACATGCCATGAAGTTGCAAACTCAAGTATTCACTACCCATTTCCCCAGCTGTGTTGTTGTACGACTTAGAAATAATATTTGCCAACAGGCATGGCCTTGTCTAAACGTTATTAGAGATCCCGATTTTCCTCCTCTTTTTTTCGTAATCACCCTGGAAGCTTCGTGGTTATGTATCATGAACATTACAGAGAAGAACAAACAAAAGGCCGCTATTTCCTACAACTTGTGTTTAGGGTTTTTAATAAACCATTGACAACTCCTCTTTGACAAGTCTAAAATCCCTAGGGCAAACTGACTGTTGATTATGACGTCGTGTGAGATTGATTTGTAAATCGTTACTCGAGCAAATAAGAGGTGATACAAAATAAAATATATAAATGAATATATAATTAAAATTGATCATTATATAAAATAGTTTAGTAATATTTAATATTATGTATTAATTATATAATAAATAAAAATATTAAATAATATGATATATTTATTGTATATATTAGATAAAATTAAATGTAATACAAATAAAAATATAAAATATTATAATCTAATTATATTATTTTATATTTATAATATTATTAAAGTATTATATACATGTAATATATTTATATCATATTTGTATTTAAATATCTGTCCATGACTTCTCGAATGTTCGTTTAAGCAACTGATTACCTTTTCAATGTTTATTTATTCATTTATCTAACTAAACAAAGGAAAAGATAATTTATTTGATAAAAAAATTGTATATACTAAATATAGATTTACAAATAATTATATAAAATAATATAATAATATTTAATATTGTATATTAATTATATAATATAATATAGATAAATATTATATTGTATATATTAAATTAAAAAGATATATATTATAAAATATTAAAATAATTATATTACTTTATATCTATAAGAGTATTAAAATGTTATATACACATAATATATTTATATATTGCATTTTACCTCGAGCTTTTATTGCACAATGGGAGCACTCCTAGTTATGTTTAGCTGCTAACAAAGCACACAGTGAGACCACTCCTGCGGTTGAAATATCTTAGCTACCGAAACATAATATCCGCAATGTTTCGTTATCCGTGCAGCTTTAAGTTCTAACCATAACATCATCCTGCCACGCAAACAGAACTACGTTACGACAGCAAAGCACCAACGTACCTAATTTATTTTCTTTTTAAGACCAATCATTAATAAAATGCACGGGAATTTAGATGCTCCTAAGTTGACAGCAAAGACACTGTTTTTCATTAGTTTTATGTTCAAATATTTGGCACCAACAAAATTTTTATAATTTTGTATCTATATATAGATGCTTGTCATCGTATGAGATTTTCATTCATTCGAGGCCCCACGGCTGCCGGGTTCGATTCGGCTTGTACTCCATTTCTTCGTTACAGATTCCTAAAACCTTTCGGCCGACATATGTAGCAGCTGTCTTCGAATCTCAGGAATATCATTGCTGCCTATTATTGTTATTATTGCTGCTTATTATTGTTATTATTGCTGCTGATGCTATCCTCATCGTATCGGGTAATATTAGGCGATGCAGGGTTTTGAAACTGGGACGTCAAATTCTCAACTAAGCAACCGTGTGGTTTTGGCAGAATTTACTGGGGATTGAGGGTTTCGTTGACTTCCAGCCATGGTGGGTGTGCTGGTTTACCGTGAGTTATAATTCATGGTTTATAGTTCGTTTCATTTACGAATTCAATAAATCAGTAAGCCAATACAGTGGGTTTGATGTTTGTCCGTTAGGGTTTCGAAGTTGTAAGGTTCCGTAATTGGGAGTTTTTTCAGGTTTTTTCACATATTGATAGAACTGTGTACGCGTGTTTTTTTTTTTTGGGTAAATGGTTGAAATTCATTGCACAATTAGAATCGTGGAGGACTTTTTAATAAAATTTGGACCGTTGTAATGTGGGAATTGAACAAAATATTGATCTTTGTGCAGAATTTGAGCAGCCAGCCGATATATGCGGTTTGGATATTATACGTTAGGGTTTCATACCTGTAGTGTTACGTGAAAGTGCCGGGAGTTCGGGTTTTGTTGCACTCATAGAATTGGGGAAGATTTTGAAAACAAAATTGGAGCAGTATTTGGCGGAAGTTGAACGAACTACTGATTTTTGTGCAGAGATTGGGCTATTGGCCAATATGAGGGTTTGATATTTTGCGTTAGGTTTCCAAAGTGGTAGGGGTTGTGTGACGATAGCCGGAATTCGGGGTTTATTGAATGGATAAGACTGTAGAGGAGATTTAAGCATAATCGTCAGAGGTTGAAGATGGTGTTTTTTGCAAAATTTTCCGTTAGGGCTTCATGGTAGCAGGGTTGTACGAAAATGACTGGAATTTGTGCATTATTGCATAGATAGGATTGTGGAGTGTTTGGAAACAAATCGATGCTGATTTTGTGCGATCACCATGAGAGCACTGCTTAATGGTAGATGGGATCTGCAGAAGCCACATTGTATGGCATAGTTGACAAGGTTCGATCATGGATTCCTCGAAGGAGTCAGCCGTCCAATGCGTTGACAGTTTTCTGGATGCCTGACCAAAGCTGCAGGGTCTGCTATGAGTGTGATTCGCAGTTTACAATATTCAATAGAAGACACCACTGCCGGGTCTGTGGTAGGCTTTTCTGCGGAAGGTGCACGGTGAACACAATTCCTGCTGCTTTTGCCGAGGGCTGGAAGTATGACCAGGTAGACAATGAGCGCATTAGGGTTTGCAGATTTTGTTTCAAGCTATGGGAACAGGAAACAGTAAATGCACAGTGTAATGGGATTCTATCCGTGTCCCCAGGGATCAGCTCTTCGCTCTCTCTTACAAGCTTGGCCAGTAGCGAATCCTCTGGTAATAGTAATAGTAATAGTAATAGTAGTACTACTAGCAGCATTGGATCCATTATGCCCCACTCAACTGTGCCCTATCAGAATATCACTTACAGCTCTGCTTTCAATCCGGTAGAAGCAGATGGATTTGAGCGGGAAAGGAATACTGATAATATTAATCCAGTTTCCGACCTGGAAAGTGAAGGATCTCCTTCCACTGCTCTTGGAATACCCACTAACAGGTATCTATATATCTTCTCTTTTTTCAAATATTTTTTGACTGCATGTAGTTTGTATATGTGGGCATTTGTTGGGCTAAGAAATTGAAAAAAAAAGAAGTGTTTTTTTTTTGGAAAGAATTGTATCAGACAAAATTTGTTGCACCCAACACCCATTAAATGCATATACATCATCTATATTATGTAGGAGTGATGATGAGGATGCCAACTATGTCAAAATCTTTGACGATCGGGAGTGGCGAATTTCAAGGAAACCAGAACATCATTATCTGCAGGATGGTTGTATAGAGTGTCCATCTGGATACACTTTTAATAACACCAATTCTGTTGTTCTCAGTTCTAAAATTTCAATGGACCCAGCTATCCTGAGGAAAACCGAAATTTCTGAGGAGCAGTGCATTGAGGGAAAGAGTCTGAGTCCGAGTCCCTCTCAAACTGGAGTCGTGGCAACAGAGAGTCGATTATCAATGATGCGAGAAAGGTCTGGAGAAGAATCGGAGGGCACAGACAATGGCGATGAATGCAATGATGAATCACCAATGTTCGAGGCAAAGAGTCCTGAATCAGAACAGCCAATGGATATAGAGAACAATGGGATTATATGGATTCCTCCAGAGCCAGAAGATGAAGAGGATGAGAAGGAGACATGCATGTTTGATGATGACGATGATTATGATGGAGGTGGTTGGGCTTTGCCGCGCTCCACGGGCAGCTTTAGTGACAGTGAAAGCAAGAACAGGGATAGGGCAAGTGAGGAGCATAGGAAGGCTATGAGAGCTGTGGTGGATGGACACTTTAGGGCCCTTGTAGCAGAGCTTCTTAAGGGAGAGGCTGTTCCTGTTGGTGAAGAAAATGACAGTGAAAGTTGGCTGGAAATAGTTACCTCCTTGTCATGGCAAGCAGCAAGTCTTGTAAAGCCAGATACTAGTAAGGGAGGAGGAGGAATGGATCCCGGGGGCTATGTGAAGGTTAAACGTATTGCCTGTGGTCATCCATCTGAAAGGTAGCTATCAGTCACAGAATTTTGTATTGCCTTTGGTAGAAAAAGGCATTAGCCTTTTTTTGTCTGTTTTAATTGCTTATTGTAAGTCTCTCATTAGCTGATATGTTCCAGGCTTGGGTTTCAACTTTATTTTATTGGCCACAATATTTATTAGGCTATAATCCTTTTGACAGTGAAGTAATTAAGGGAGTTGTATGCAAGAAAAATGTTGCACATAGGCGGATGACGTCAAGGTACAGGAACCCCCGGTTGCTAATTTTGGGAGGTGCTCTTGAATATCAGCGGGTGTCAAATCAGCTGTCATCACTTGATACCTTGCTGCAGCAGGTAAGATTGAGCGTGTCTTATACTTTGTGTACCTGATACTTTATATATGTGGGTTCACATCTTTGTTCTGATTGTGTTAACTCTCTTACTCTAGGAAATGGAACATCTAAAGTTGACTGTAGCAAAGATAGAAGCTCATCGTCCTAATGTGCTGCTGGTTGAGAAAGCTGTATCCCGTTATGCACAAGACTATCTATTGGCAAAAGAAATATCCTTGGTGTTGAATATTAAAAGGCCTCTTCTGGAGCGTATAGCTCGTTGCACCGGTGCACAGATTGTTCCCTCAGTTGACAATCTTACTGCTCCAAAAGTGGGACATTGTGAATCCTTCCGAGTGGAAAAATTTGTGGAGGAGCACAGCAGTGCTGGACAAACAGGAAAGAACTTACTAAAAACCTTAATGTTCTTTGAAGGCTGTCCAAAGCCTCTTGGTTGCACTGTAAGTCTTCAGCACCTCCAAACTGACAATCTGATACTTATATGCTAACTAGAGTCAGACTAATAGATAAACACCATCCATTGCTGCACATGATGTTAATGTTACATTTCTTGGTAGAGAAGAATTTGGCAGCTTTGCCTCCAGCCAGATTTGAGGCTTTTCTTTTATTTATTTTTTAACAGAAAAAGATGTATCATATTAAAATAAAAGAAGAATTACAGCCAAACTCAACCTGAAAAACAGAACTTAATGGGGAGGGAAAAAATCCACAAACAGCAACAAAAAACGGATGAAAAAATTAAATAATGGAATGCTAGCATCATTTGATACTATGCACCCCATGGCTCAACTCGACACCATCATTAGCAAGAGAATCAGCTAGCTGGTTGTCATTTCTTGTGATAGTTCAAAGCTGATGAAAAGGAAATCCCCAAGATAAATTTTTAATTTCCTGGAAAATAGAGTTTAAAGCAAAGCTGTTCATCTTCAGTATACCTGATACAGACTTAATGGCCAGTATTGAAGCACCATAGCTTTAATTCCTTTCGAAATTGCAATTTTTAGGCCTCTGGAGAGAGCCAAAATTTCAGCCACATAATTTGAATTCTTCCCCTATCTTTCAGCAAACCCAACTAAAATTTTATTTTTGTCATCCAGTATAATTCCACCAGCCCCAGCAGCACTTGGGTTGTTCTTGGAGGCGCCATCAAAAATAAATGATAATAATCCTGATGGAATACTGGAGTTTTTTCCTTCTGCTTAGTTTTAGGCTTTGAAACCTTGATCTCCATCCTCTGAGTCAGCCTTTCTTCTTTAGCAAGCCAAAAATCAAAGGAAATAAAACTTTTGTCAACTTTTAACAAAAGCTTTATGAGTGCTTCAGCATGGGCATAGCAACTGAAAGGGTTGAACCTAGCATTTCCGAAGATGGAACGTTTTCTAGCTATCCATATGTGACAGCTAACAACTCTTGGCAAAATTTTCCACAGATAATTAAGCACTAGTTTTCCTTTAAATGAAAATCCAAAGGGGTGCTTACCAGACCAATCTCTTACAACATTAAACAACATGAGATTAAGTTGGGAATATCAATTCTGAATCCCATCATCTGCCATAAATGATTCCATACTTGATTAGAAAACTCCCACTGAATAAAGAGGTGATTGCTGTCTTTGCTATCCTTCTTACACAAGGTTATAGGAAACCCCCCTCCCCCTCCCGCCCCCAAAACGCTCTGGGTATGCCCCGGAAACGCCTGGGTATGTCCCGGAAATGTACTGTACGTTTCTGTGACATACCTGGGCATTTCCGGCAGAAAAAACAGTTGAAATCAACAAAAAATTAAAAAAAATGTAAAACCAGCCCGAACCAGACAGTTTATAAATAAAATAAGTATAAGAAACTAGAAAGTTATATTTTATTTATATACCATCAAGATGTTTGAGAGTGATTTTGGATCTCTAGGGGCTATAATGCAAATTCTAGGTTTTGGAGGATCCTATCATATTTCAGACTTAGTCAGATTCCAAGGTTTCAGGGTTTCAGACTTAGCCATATTTCAGGGTTTCAAGATTTCAAGGAGACATCAAAGAAGGTATGAAGGCTGCAGGAAGGGATGTAGGTATGATAGAACAGTATAAGAACATTTACAAAGTGCCACAAGCCGATCCCACCCAATTCCATATGCACCCCTTAAGGTACGCACTCTGGGAGATTCAATGCATTGGCGAGCCCCTGCAAGAGAAAGCGTCAATAAATGATAAAGTTGAAAAATATTGGGAGTGACATTCATGATTTTGAGGGCAATGTAGATGATTTATTCTAGATTTGAATGTACGTTTTGTCTTTGAAGTAATGAATACTATATATTTTTTTAAGTGTTTTATCTTTTATAGACATATTTTCATACTATGTATTTTAATTTTTCAATTGTTTTACTAAAAAAATGATTAATAAGCATTGTATATATATATATATATATTTTAATAATAAAATGTACGGATGTACCCACGGCATTATTAAATCAAGGTTTTTGAAAAATGGCATTTCCACATACCAGAGACGTACCCGTACCCATACCAGTACCAGTGCCAAAACAACCTTGTGAATCTTACTAAGAATAAAAAACACGAGGGCCCATGGATACCTTGCTTGTCCCTGTTTTCTCAGGTTTTCAGCAGTCAGAATAGCCTTGTGGGAAAGAATCCACATGAATAAATCAATTTTAGGATTTGATTTAAAATCCCAGAGCTTCCCCCAAATGCTGTCCTTGATAAACACCTGGCTATAATATTGTGTCAACAAGAAGTTGTAACCCTGCTGCACATGATATTTCCCAGATTTCTTTAAGGCTCCCCACATAATCTTATCTCGACTCCCTCTAGCCTTGATATTCCCCTCTTTTAGAGGTTTTAAAAAGATTTCATAATCCACTTTCAGCTCCCTTGCATTAATGTTCCAATCCTCCTATGTCTTCATGGTATAACCTCTCAAAATACCCGGAAGTAAAATCATCAACTTTACACACCCTTTGATTTTTAAAAAAGTCACGAGTTTGAAAGATCTAAAATTCCTCCTAAAGGAGGCATTCCATTTATGGCATCCAACCAAATGTCTGCTCTCTTCCCATCACCTGCAAACCACGAACAACCCTTATGGAAAAGAGAGATAGCATCACACATATTCAGCCACACACCAAAACCATTTGAAAGCCTTCCGTTCATGAATCCGTTCATGAACAGAATTTGTTCAGGTCTTCCTCCAAGATATTTGTTTACTCTAATTCTGCTCCACCGCAAGTTTTTCTCACTAATGAACCTCCATATCAATTTAGCATCATAAGCTTCAGGCAAAACAGATATGCACTTAATTCCCAATCCACCCCAGTATTTAGGAAGACAAACAACATCCCATTTGACAAGATGGAATTTATTCCTTTCTTGAACTTTAGCCCCTTTCCACAAAAGGAAGAATGATTTTTTCAAGGAGTTTGATTATACCAGGAGCATGAATGGAAGACGTCAGATAAAGAGGGATAGAAGTACATCAGATAAAGAGGGATATAAGTTAACACAGACTTAACCATTATAACCTGGCCTGCTAAAGTTAACCAGCGATGAGTTCTCATATTAATTCTGCCCATAATTTTGGATAAAACCACTTCCCACTGTTTTTTGGCATGCTTGCCTGGACCAATCAGGACACCAAGGTAGGTAAAAAACTGTTTGAGATCCCCTAACATAAACCCAAAAATCTGAGCAAGCTTCTTGTTGTGCAACGAGGAACAATTGTAAACAAACACAATAGACTTACCTGCATTAATTTTAGCCCCGGCGGCCACACAAAATTTGTCCATAACTCTCTTTAATTTTATGGCTTCTTCCACCGAACCATATCCCATCAGCAAAGAGTCATCAATAAACTGAGAAATGGGTTGAGTTTTCCACATCGGAGGTGATTGAAATACCTTTAATTTGGCCATATTCTTTAGTATGGTTGAATAAATAGCTTAAAGCTTCCACCATAATGACATACAATGTTTGGATTAAGGGGGCAGCCTTGTCTAACTCCTTTAGTGGCCCTAAAGAAAACAGTTGGTCCACCATTAACCAAGACAGAAAAGGAGCAGGAACTAATGCACCCTTCCACCCAACAAACCCACTGTTCACAAAAACCCATTTTGTGGAGCACTATAAGCAGAGATTTCCTGTTAAGATTGTCAAAAACAGTAGCAAAGTCAATTTTAACCATCATAACCCTCCTCTTAGTGCTAATTGCTGAATTAATTGCTTCCTGAGCAATTATCACTTCATGAAGGATCTGTCTGCCTTTAACCGCCCTGCCTTGTTCCTCTTAAATAATGTTAGGAAGCCAGGATTGCAATCTTACAGCCATCATCTTCGAAATGATTCAATAAGAAAAAATGCACAGAGAAATAGGCATAAACCTATCAATTTTACAAGCATTATCTTCTTTCAGGATTAAAGCAATAAAAGTAGAGTTTAGAGCGTGCAACACCTTACCTGAAGTTCTAGATTCTTCCACCAAAGAGAGGAGATCTTTAGAAATAATTTCACAGACTCCACAAAGAAAAATTTGCCCGGAAACCATTTGGATCAGGCAACTTGTCCAGCTGAAAGGAGAAGATAGACATTTTTTAGCTCTTTCAAGCTTATTTCCTTCACGAATTATTTATTCATTTCATTCAAGACATGAGGAGGGATAAGCTCTTCTTGAGCCTCACTCCTATCAATGTCGTCCTCAGAAAGTACAGACTGAAAATAATCCCTCGCAGCCTCTTTAATAGCCTTATTATGAGTTAGATCCTCCTTGCCTTCTCTTTTAATAACAGAAATATGAATTCCATTCTATGAGCAATCACCGCTTTATGATTTTTTTTTTTGAGTTTACATCACCTTGTCTCTCCGAAAGATCTCTGGATTTGAGCCGCATAAGGGTATTCTCCTCTTCTTGGAGCTGCTCCAGCTGAGAAAGTAAATCATTTTCCTTTACTCTACTAGCATCTGATTCTATGCCATTTTGTGCCATACTGCCTGTCAATTCCAGCCTTGTACATTTTTTTGGTTTTAACTCACAATCATGTTTCATTGTGCTCCTTTGTCACTCCTTTATCTTGCTCTTAGTGAATTTTAGTTTGTCATGCGGACCTATATATCTTAGTCCCCACTACATTGATCTTGGTCCACCACTTTTTAATATTTTCAGCAAAGTCCTTATGCTCCAGCAGGGGATGGTTGAATTTAAACGGAGTATTTCTAGGTGGTTCAAAACCCTGAAGATTTGAATGGATAGGAGCATGATCTGATCTGGCCTGGGCAGAATGATGGATTCAGCCTCGTTATTCATACCCAACAAAGACTTATCAATAAGAATTCTATCTAATCTCTCCATAATAATGCATTTCCTTTTCTTCTATTTGACCAAGTGAAAATACCATCTTTGCAAACTATATCAAGGAAATTTCT
The DNA here is from genome assembly GCA_037957365.1 of Torreya grandis. NCBI lineage: Eukaryota > Viridiplantae > Streptophyta > Pinopsida > Cupressales > Taxaceae > Torreya > Torreya grandis. The sequence goes on along the minus strand of JARHVA010003537.1, from coordinate 1,346,027 downwards.
TTATTTCATGAACTTCAAAAATATAATGAGAGTTTCGATCGAAAGAGGCGACGCCCCCTTTTTTCTCTGCTAACCTCGAAGTTAGATTAAAATCACCACCAACAATCCGGTTTTCCAGCCCATTCGAGGAACCATCTTGCCAAATGCTTTTCCATCACTCTCTGGCCAAAGTATGCAGTTATGGACCATATGCATTAGTTAGATGAAAAAATCTTTAGAAGCTTGGCATTCCCAACATATTGTGATCCAAGACACTTCCTTAACTGTCTCAATTAATTTCCATTTTTTGCTGTCCCTACTTGTGGCAGCTCCCCTAGAACCATTGCATTCAACCCCATACTTATTTTTCCAAATATCTTTAATTTCTAACATTTTGTTCTCTGACAGTTTCAGTTTCTTGAAGAAATATAATATCAGGCCACGATTCTTGAATCTTATCTTGATGGGTTCTCTTGATTGAGGCCAAACCTAAGCCCTTATATTCCCAGAAAAAAGGATCATTTTCTAAGGCTGCGTGGTGCACCCTTCTTAGCCTTTCCTCCCTGAACTTCCAATGGAGTCTGCTCTTTTCCCCAAATTGATCCATCTATGTAGATGTCTATTTGTTTCTAAGATCCTTCCTCCACTGTCTTTTGAGAATAGATCTGCAATGTCTCTGATCTGGTGGGTCGACCTGCCTTTCTCTTGATCGAAGTGTCACATAATCAATTTGGGGGTCCATTTGTCTCAAAGACATCACACCTCCAGAGGCAGTTTCCACCTCATTCCCTTTATCATCCTCACCTTCGGAATCAACATCCTCCATCATCAACCCCCCGTTTGTTACACTTACTAACTCCTGATGTATTCCCCTCTCTACTAATGCTATTATTTTCCCGAGTCTCCTTCACTGCCTCACGATATTCTTCTTCACTGATGTTGATATCTGAGATCCCTCCAGCAGCCTTCACCCCAAATATATGTACTAATTCCTCGTTGTTGTCATTTTATCTTCTAGAGCAGCAAACTGATTTTGAGTAGGCACCTCACCTTCAGCTTCTCTCTGGTTCACCCTGTTTTGTCTCTTTCTGACCGTAATAACAAACCCTTCATTTTCATCAGCATTGGAATTTTCCTTGGTCCCTCTTTTGGCTTCGACAGGGCAGTTGTGGAGAAAATGCCCATAGTCATGATAGTGGGTGCACTTTAAAGGAATTTGCTCATAGTCAAGTTCTTGTTTCCAATTTGATCCTGAAGCTCTATTTCAATACTAGGAGACCCTCTGAGACATTGATTTCCACACACATTTGGGCAAAAGTAGTAAGTCTGCGAAGAGAGGTCATTTTTGCAACTTGAATAAATTTTCCAAGAGAATCTCCTATAGCTTTGAAGAACCATTCCTTCCAAAATTGGATAGGAAAAAATGGTAAGCTCACCCAAATTGCAATTGAATTGAGTATTTCTTCCCTTGGATCAAAATTGGCATCCCAATACTTCATGAACAAGCCACTTCTAGCCATGAACCAAGGTCCTTTTTTAAAAACTTTTTCATGTTTTTTTACAGAATGGAAAATAACCAAAAAGAATCCCCTTCTAGAAAAACAAATCTTAGGCTCTTGAGAAATTAATGGAAGCTGGTTATTTCGTACCCATGCTTGGATTCCCTTAGGGGAAGGCTAAAAGTTCAAAAATCTGCAAATCAGCCCACATTTAGACAACTTCATCATAATCCTGGATGATATTTTTTCTTTGTATTTTGCATTTGAAATTTGTTCTGTTTTCTCTAGAAATCCATCTTTTATAACCGGGGAGGCAGCATCCATTTTCCTCCTTCGAAATTCTGTCATGGCTTTGATGATTTCACTCGGGTTTTGCTTCAAAGAGCCCAGGGCTCCATCCCCCTGAGAAAGAGAACCCCACTTGCATTTTTTGTTTCCACCTGTGACAATCTAAAAAGTTTCATCTTACAAAACTGCTACTCGAGAAGATCCGTTACCTGCTGCAACAGACGCAACCAGCCACACCCATGCCGTGCTGAGGATGAAAGTTAGAAACAAGAAAGTTTTGCGTAAAAAGAACCTGTTCGCAAACAGACCCGGGGCACGGCCCCATGGGGGCTGCAACCGTCTGCAAGCATATCCTCTGCCTCTGCCGAAACCCTAAACCTTGCCGCCACGGTTGAGCAGCATCTTGCACCTTTTGTCTCTTTGTTTTTCCTTAGTTTGAATACTAGGTTTCCGATTTGAGGCTTTTCTTAGTAAGCCTTTAGGTAAGGATATTTATATAAATCCACCATCATATCCCATCATGTGTGTCAGGATACACATGTCAGCGATGATAAATTGCAGGAAGCAATTATAAAGCGGTGGGTACACTTCTGTTAGACCTTGGCTGACTAGAAGTATTTTGTTAATGAGAAAATTAAATTGCAAACAAGGAATGAAGGTGCGTTTAGCTTTACCTTCCATGTCTTCTACCATATCTAATAATACCATGTCTTCTACTATATCTATTAATACTACTCATTACAAACAAACCTCCATAACAAACTCTCTCTATAACTTAGGAGTGCAGTTGTTATATACTTTATGTGGACATATAACAAGCTATCTAAACTTGATAGCGTACGATCTAAATCTAGATGGAAATCCTAACTTATTAGTTGCTCTGGATTAGAAGATTCCAACATTGGCCCCTGTGATCCAAAGTTTTACATGTGACATACACCAAACATTTGTCTAAAATTTTAAAACTTCATTTGATATTGAGGCTTTGTGAAAATATCAGCTACTTTCTTTGTTGTGGGACAAACCTTGGGTTCGACTACCTTCATTGATACCAACATCCTGAGATAGTGATATTTTACGTCCATATGATTAGTCCTTGTATAAAATACTTATATTTTCGCAATCCTCATAGCACTTTGACTATCTATACAAATTTCTGTTGGAGTAATTTTAGAAATCTTAAGTTCCTCTAGAATGCCACAAAGGTAGACAACTTATTTTGAAGCGTCCCATGCTGCAATTTATTATGCTTCTGCTGAAGAATTGGCTACCATTTGTAGTTTTTGCAACACCAGACTATAGTTGCTGATCCAAGATGCATCATATACTGTGTAGCAGATATGCTGGCATCAACGTTTGCACCCATAACCCGCATCTTAATATCCAACAAACTTGAAGTTCTTATTTATTTGATATCATAGACCAAATTATTTAGTTCCTTGAAAATACCTCAAAACTCTTTTTGCTTGGAACCAATCACTTTCATGAGGTTATTGCATAAACCTTGAATGTACACATACTGCAAAAGTAATATCTGGTGTAGTTGTCATCAAATAAATCAAACTTCCAATCAACTATCCATATATGTGGCATCCACCAATGGTTCTTGAGCATTCTTTGAAATCTTCAAATCAGCTTCCATAGATGTTAATGAAGGCTTACATTTACTCATCTGGAATTTTGCTGACAATCCAATCATCTATATCTGTGACATCCACCAATGGTTCTTGAGCATTCTTTGAAAGTTTCAAATCAACTTCCATAGGTGTTAATGAAGGCATACATTCACTCATTTGGAATTTCTCCAACAATTCAGTAGCATACTTGGTTTGTTAGATGAAAATCCTATATGCTTCTTGTTTCACTTCAATACCTAAATAACGTAAAGGATGAAGATCTATCATTTCAAAACCTTTCTTCAACTCTTGCTTAACTTCTTTGTTATCTTTTCCTTATTGCAAGTTGAAGAACATCAACATCAACATACAAAACAATAATAACAGTTTTGTTTCCTTGCACCCTAGAATATAAAGTATCATTTGACTCACTACTACAAACCCAATTTGACAAAGAAAATCATTGATTTTTGCATACATTGCTTGGGGTGCTTTTTTTAAACCATACAAAGCATTTACTAGATGTCGAACCTAATGTTCTTCACCGTTGACCTCGAAATGGAGGTTGTTTCATGTAGACTTCTTTTGTCAAGTTGCCATTCAAAAAAACACTCTTTAGATCCATTTGATGTAGTGTCCGCTCTTTGTGCGAACTTTTTAATAGTATGACATTTAGAAGTGGGAGTAGAAGTTTCTTCATAATCTATACCTTCCTTTTGAGCATATATTTTGGCGACCAATCGAGCTTTATATTTATTCGTAGAACCATCTGCATTATACTTGATTTTGTAAACCCATTTACAGCCAATGGGTTTTACACCAAGGAGACAATCAAGCAAAGTCCATGTGCGATTTTTTACGATCGCATCATACTCTGCACTTATATCATCTCTCCATTCTCTAATGTCTCAAGCGTCAACAAAACAAATAGGTTCCTAAGCAATATCAACTGTAAGAGCATAATTCACATTTTTCCAAGTCTTTCTAGGTCCGTGTACATTTATCTCATCAGACCACCTATCTTCAAGTGTTAATCTTGTGATTAAATTAGATATATTAGTAGCATCGCTTCTGGGTTGCTCAATAGGCAATTTAGGAACCTAAATGGGAGAATCATTTGATTGCTCAGAAGATACTACTTCCTCTGGAGATTGATTCTCATTTTCCCTGTCTTCTTTCATATAAGACACAACTTGTTGATTGCTCTTAAATACTTTCTATCTCCACTTTATTTTGTCTTTTTTTTTCCAATCCTAAAAACCTTATTTTCAAGTTGAGCTGCATCCAAAGATTCTGTTTCATCGAAGACAACATCTTTGCTTACAATGAAATTATTGGTTTCATGTTCAAGTAAGCGGTTACCTTTCTTTTCATTTGAATAACCAATAAAAATGAATTTCTTACTTCCAGCATCTAATTTATTTTTGTCTTCATTTGGAATCAAGGTATAACATGTGTAACCAAGTCTTCCTAGGTCCATGTACATCTATCTCATCAGACCACCTAACTTAAAGTGTTAATCTTGTGATTAAATTAGATATATTAGCACCGCTTCTAGGTTGCTCAATAGGCAAGTTAGAAACCTAAACGGTATAATCATTTGATTGCTCAGAAGATACTACTTCCTCTAGAGATAGATTCTCATTTTCCTTGTCTTCTTTCACATAAGACAACTTTTGGATTGCTTTGAATACTTTTTATCTCCTCTTAGGAATAAGAGACAAATTTTAATGTACTACAGTAATGAAATAAAGGAAAATAGGACACAAGATATTATGTGGAAAACCTGCAACTTGTACGAAAAACCACGGGACAATGGCAGCTCTCTTTTTATTGGATATGAATAATTTTTGTACATCACAATAACAGGGTCATACACTTTAAATAGGAAAAACAAGTAAGATTCCAGAAATGTGTTTTGGAAACCGTGCCAAATAGTACAATGGGTCTTGTGTTGTACAATTGTACCGCATCGTATGAGCCTTACAACATCGTACAAACCAAACCGCATTGTACAAATGTCAAAAAATGCTTGTATGGATGCCAAAAATGTTCAGGGGTTCTGCCCTCGAACCCCCGGGCAAGGGGGCTTAAACAGCCCCGCTACAACCCCCCTAATGCCAGATGGCTTGTCATACCGCAAATAATATTGCCAAGGGGATTACAAGATGTCACACCATCACAATTGTTGGAGGTCTGGATATTCACTTCACCTCCTAACATCTCCGCTATTAGAAAAGTTAACAGTACATAAAGAAATATAATAACATTGAAAAGCAATAAAATAGACAAATCAGAAGTACACACAGATTTACGTGGAAAACTTGGAAGTGTTCCAGGAAAAACCACAGGGCAAGGGTCTTAGTATTTTATTAATATCAGGTAGCAATCCGCTGTAACATCAGTGGTATAACCATTCTCTAGCTCCAATCAGTATCAACCATACTACATCTTTCTCCTAACTCATGAGTTCCTTTTATAGAACTCAAATTAGAAACTGCAGTACAAAACTGCCTGTAGTACAAACCACGTGCCATGCAAATTTGTGTAGTACAACCGCATAATACACAAATGCCCTAAAAACACGTTGTACGGATGCCAAATGGAACTAGTTGTTAACTGCTCTATCAATGCTGGAAGAATAAAACTGACTTCACATACCAACATACACTTTATTGTCTTTTATATGCAATCTAGAAAACCTTATTTTCAAGTTGATCTGCATCCAAATATTCTGTTTCATCTTAGACAACATCTTTGCTTACAATGAAATTAATGGTTTCATGTTCAAGTAAGCGGTAACCTTTCTTTTCATTTGAATAACCAATAAAAATGCATTTCTTACTTCTAATTTCTTTTTGTTTTCATTTGGAATCAAGGCATAACATGTGTAGCCAAACATTCTCAAATGTTTGACTTCTGGTTTGAAACCGTACCAAACTTCATATGGTGTTTATCAACCAGAGCTGATGTCAGTGCTCTATTTTGCAGATACATGGCTGTATTGACTGCTTTAGCCCAAAACTTAGTTGCCAAATTCTTATATCGCATAATCAATCTTGCCATTCCTTCCAATGTTTGGTTCATCCTGTCTGCTACTTTATTTTACTGTGGAGAGTGTGAATTGAAAAACTGTTTCCTGATGCTTTGTTCTGTGCAAAATGCTAGAAGCATATTTGAAGTTAATTCACCTTCATTAGCACTTCGTAAAGTGGCTAACTTCAATTCTTTTTCATTTTCAACCAATGTCTTGAACTTCTGAAATTTAGTGAAAACTTCAGACTTATTTTTGAGAAAATACACCCATGTCATTTGACTGAAATCATCAATGAACAGAAGAAATTAGTGACAGCCTTTTATGGAAAGCACACCCATATCACATACATCAGTATGAATCAACTGTAGACATCTATGAGCTCTGCATTCATATGCCTTGGGAAATCTTTCACGGTTTTGCTTTGCCAAGAACTCAACCTTCACACAACATATTTTCCTTTTTAAAAGTAGGCAATCCCCTCACCATACATTTTCTTTGCAAATCAATTAAAATTTGGGCATATAAATACCCATACCCGAGATGCCACAAATGATGATCTGGCATCGCCTTCTTACTTGATCCTGAGTCCCCAAAAGAACTCTACAGTGAAGACGAATTAAATTCTTATCTTTATATCTTGTACTTACAGTTTTGTAATTTTCTTTGACAGAATTTATTTTAAGTACACTATCCTCGATCACAATTTGACAACCATTTTTTCGAATAGCCAGTAAAGAAAGAAAATTATTTTTTAATGTTGGTACATACCAAACATCATGAATGTACGCCACAGTATTATTGGGAAAAATAATCTTTACTTTACTGATGGCAACTGGATTATGACTTTGACTTATTTGCAAGATGAGTTGGATTTAGTCTTGTGGACTTGTAACTGCAAAAGAATTCTTTAGCCAGTAAAGAAAGAAAATTATTTTTCAATGTTGGTACATACCCAACATCATGAATGTACCTCACAGTATTATTGGGAAAAATAATCTCTACTTTACTGATGGCAACTGGATTATGACTTTGACATATTTGCAAGATGAGTTGGTTTTAGTCTTGTGGACTTGTAACTGCAAAATAATTCTTTTCTGTAGGTCATATGCTTTGTAGCTCCTGAGTCTAACAACCACACATCAGTAAGATCATCTAATTTATTTGAATGAACTACTGAAAATTCTACATTCTCATCATCAAAAGCTGTTAAAATTTCTTCATTTTCTTCATGAACATATTTTGAGGAATCAATTTTTTTTGTCTAGAATATGAAGATCTACATTCACTGGTAAAATGCTGCCATCTTTCCGCATGTCATTTGACCTCTTTTTCTTTACCATGTCCATATGATTGTGAGGGAGAATTTTTTTTGACCCTCTACCACATCCACACGATTGACCTTGCCACTGTCATGAATCACTTCTTTGAGCTTGACCACGACCAACATTGATAACCTCCTCTTAATGCATTGAATGTCCTTGGCCAAGTCCTCCATATTTTTGACCTGAACTTGCAACAAAGGCATTTTATGTTCCATTTTCCTTCATCTGAGGGTGGTCGGTGTAGTGTTGAATAAGAAGCTCTGTAGGTGTTTCAAACTTTGCATTTTGCAGTTTGTCAGAAAGTTGTAACATCTCTAAGAAATTATTATAAGATTAAGGAAGATCATTAATTGTAATTGTAATCATAGAATCTTCATCAAAAGTAGAATTATCATTCCTCTCTATTTTTAATCTGAGATTTTTAAGTCGTGAGATGTATTCATGTACATCTCCACCTTCTACCAGCTTTTGATCAAGCAATTGCTTCTGGAGTTGAATTTTCATATACTTTGGTTGCTTGTGATACAAATCTACCAAAGTATGCAATGCTTCGGCAGCTGTCATGGTTGCTTCAATATGAACAGAGCTCTATGTTGAACATGAGCTTTGTATTAACACCAATGCTTTATCATTTTTGATATCAAACAAGGCTTCTCCTTGTCACTTGTTGGAGCAGTCGGATTGCATTCTTTCACCAAGGACCACCACTCATTGATAACAAGTTTTCTTCATAAAGCCTATGCAATATTTGTAATTGGAACCTGTTAACCGATCTGACTCAGTCAACAAAGACAGAATTTTTGACATGTTGACTGATTATATAGGCTTACTTACTGGATATAATTCACTTGACTCAACTAAATAAAGACTCTAAAATTAAGATGACTTGACCAATTTGATCCAAAACATAACTTTGGAAAATAATATAATAAAAAGACTATTACTTTGACTTTGAATCAACAGTCAATTAATTGGGCAATAAACTTAACTCTTAAAACAAATCTCTCATACTTTAAAATGACCATGACTTAGTATTAAATGACACTGCTTTTTATCTATTTCTATAGGATGACTCGTTGTTCAGATTTGGAGAACGGCAAAGGGGGAATAAAAAATGACAACATATGAATTTTTTGACATCTAATATAACATAAAGGACTCTACAGATTAATCTGACGTGAAAAATAATTTTTGACTTTGAATTTTCCATCAAAGCTTTCATAATGCAATGAATAACTACATATTATTTTGTCACAAAGACTGAGTCAGCCACGTCATGAACTACATAAAACAACTTCCGCACAGCAGCAACACAATATTAACCAGTCTTTTTTCACCTACAAGTATAGCAACAGTTTATGATATTTCAAATCTGTTGATCACACTCATGCTGCAGGAAAGAATCTGACATTCAACAACTGTAGCTCTCATACAAATTAAGAAATTGCAGCAAGCAATTACAAAGCACTGGGTAAACTTCTGTCATACCCTGGCTGATTAGAAATATTTTATTAATAAGCTGAGTCATACCCTCCATGTCTCCAACTATATCCATTAATATTGCTTATTCCAAACAAACCTCTGTAACAAACTATCTAACTTAGGAGTACAATTGTTATGTACTTTATTCAGACATATAGCAAGCTACCCAAATTTGATAGCGTACAATCTAAATCTAGATAGAAATCGTAACAATTAAATTACTTTGGATTAGAAGATTCCAACAAGCGAAGGAGATATGGTATGTAACAGCTAAATTGCTTTAGTACAAATCTCAAAAAAATGGCAGTCTCCACTTACCGAGGGGACTGTCAAAGAGAGCAATATAGATCTTCCTATCAGAACTGAAATTACTGGAGAACTTATACTTAGATATGCATTACAACATAGGTGACTGTAGCACCTATAATTTAAAAACAGGGGAAATCCCAACATCAAATGCTTCTGATCCTCTAGACAAACATATTCTATCTTTTGCTCCAACAAAGTGACATGGAGTTCCAGCTCGATCAGAAATTTTACATTCTCCTTACATTGGTTGCTCAGGTTCTTGTGAATGTGCACTGGAACTGCCATAGGTGTTGGGTTCAATTCTGAGAAGAGAGTTAGCAGTCTTGATTGAAAAGATCCATTCTACTTGCAGTCTAGAGCAATTTTTAGGCCCCTATCCTGTTCAAGCATTGATTAGGGAAGCCATTGCAGAACTGTGAAGAGAGTCATCAGGCTTTATTGATCCTTTTTTAAATCTTCCTTAGCTTACAAAGGAAGGGCCAACTCCATCAAATTTGCTGGAATCCTCTTGATAGCTTGCAGGCAAAACACAAGAAATATTAGCACCAGCTGAGGCGATATTTCTCCTTAAGGACTGTTGAAATCCACTTAGGGTGCCCTAAATATTTTCTTGGAAGTTTCCTTTATATCACTCATGTCTACGACTTGTCCCAATCTCAATCCCAACTCTTTGTGAATCAAGTGGTGCAAATAGAGAAACTTGGTGCATCAGCCTGCAACAGACTGCATGGATAGCTCATAGCCCTTCTTCTTTAGGCCCATTTTAAATACCTGTTAATTGCTTTCTTTGTATGCACCATTTGCTGTTGTATTGATGCACCTGTTGGGAAATAATTAAAATATCATGACTCTTCTATCTTTCTTTAGAACCTTGCAATTCATGTTTTTGCCATGAAACTTCGATTGACTGCCAGGATTAGCTACTGTTTTACTGCAAAAGTAGGTTGCTTGTGTTGTAGACTGGTGTCCTTGTATCTCTGTCTCTAACAGTTCTGTTAATACTAATAGCTATGTCCCCTGCACCTGAAGATCACATTACTGAAAAGCAGCCTCCATAGAGCAGGATTATAGAATGAGATCTGTAGCTATAAGTATAGCAAGTAATGCAATACAAACTTTGGCCAACCTCAGGTATGGAACCAATTACCTGACATGCTTTTCCAAACCACATTAATTGGGAAAAAAACATAGTTCAAAATCTCGTTCTCGGTGATTTCTCGTGAGTGTAAAATTTGAACCGGATCTTGGATCTTGGGAATTTCTCATCATTTCTCAACAACATTATCGCTACTTTAAAAAACTTATAAATTCATAAAATAAACTTAAATTAAATGTAAAACATTGTTAAATGACATGAGAAATGAATTTAGACAATGCCATAGGCCCATAAGTATATTTGCTATCAATGTGAGATACAAAAAGAGTACAATAGTAACAAATTACAATACTACAAATTTGCAAACTGCAAACTACAAAGTACAAAGTTACAAACTGCAATGCTCATAGAGTCATGAAATATCAAATATAGATATTATTTTTCATCTCTAGCGCCTAGAATAAGTTTGATGTGGCTGCCTAATGGAAGTGGAAGGTAAAACTTCTTCCTCTCCAATGCCAACATTGTCAGCAAAGCCCACAACTTTAAACTTTTATGGCCCCCAAACTACCAAATCGCGGAGGCTGTGCATAGTGTAATAATGGCATTGGGTGGCGAACTGCAAACTGCAATGAGGGCATTATAATATGTATGACTGTAAAATACTTAGGGCTGCTGGCACGTTTTATGCTTTTCACTTAATAGTGTATTGTCTGTGGCCTGTGCAAAAGAAGAATGACGAACTACGAGTGTGTTAATACCATGGAATGAGAAAATTGCGATAAAATAATCCGCAGTTTACCTTTATTTTTTGATGCATTGACTGTTTTTTTGGTAGCCAAGAAACGGGAGTTTCTGGGCGATTTTCGCCGAGAACCAAAGGGCTTCTCGTCTCGTGAGAAACAGCCCGGTTTCTCGGCTAGCTGCTATACTGCGAGATTTGCCAATAAACGGCAAGAAATTGCCGAGATTTGAAACAATGGAAAAAATTGTAACCATTCTAAATCCTACAGAGGAGCCCACTTTGAATGTGGTGGGATTCCACCTTTCCATCATAACTCCACAGGTACATCGTGATTTTTCTTAGTGCCTCCAACTCCAAGCCTCCCCAAAAGGCGAGAAAAAGTAATAGCCATGCAAACTAGCCATGATGGGATATGTGCCAAGCTAGGCTGTGGTCTTGTTAGTGCATATCTAATTGGATTTGTTTCCCAATGTAACATCATGGGTATCTCTTAAACAGCCAAAAATTACTCCAGTTAATAAATCACACGATTAATATGTATAAAAGCATGTATAAAATCACACATAAAAATACGTCTAAGGTCCTGTTCAAAATGGTCATAATATCCATGCACACCAGATTGATAATGGTTTAGGTTCAATAAGTCATTAAATGCATTATGCACTATTTTAGGGGTTGCTTGTGCCAAAGACATGCTCTAATGTTGTTATCATGTCTGCGATGTAATGGTATGGCTCAATGAATTGCTTCTTGCACATTTAAATTGTCTCCAAGATCTGCCTTCCTTAAACAAAACATTCCTCCACTTCCAAAACCAATTCTGACAGGAAGCCCTATAGCTTTTCTGCTATAATGTTTGTGATGGTCTTATGCCTTGTGTTTTTCAAAGAGTGAAAGCTATAGGGCTGAATTTATGAAGGAGATGGATCTTATTTTTTTTATTATGAGACCCAGAAAGGTTGAGAGCTTCCAAAACGTGCCCAAAGTCCTTTGATTCCCTTACCATCTTTGTCAGATTGTCCTTAGTTGCATACCGAATCAGATTCTGAATTTTCACAAGAATTTGGATTGGTCTAAGTCCTTGGAGATTTATCTGAATGGAGAAGTTATATTGCTTTGTGAACATCTTCCTCTGATACAGATCTTCCATCAACTTGATTCTGAACTTTTGAAAGTCTCTGGGATTTTAAGAAGGATTTCTGATGGCACTTTTTCTCTATTGGTTTGAGCCTTTGATGTCTGTTGTGACAAGTCTAGAAAAAGACAGCTTTTCTTCAATATCCATCCCCATGGTTTCCACACCTCTTCCATATGCACAATGGATTTCTGTAATTCTGTTGAAATCTTTACTCACAAATGCCCACATGTGAAACTATATTGTAATCCCGTTAATCTATTTAATCCCCATGACTCTAGATCTCTGCTTCCAATTGGTTTCCTCTATCTCGAGAACCTTATCAAACTCTTTTTTCAAGTAACTTCTTAACATTGCTAACTTCATTTTGGTTTTAGGCTTTTGAGTGTTTGAATGTCCAAGGACCCTGTTCATGTGCCCTATTTTGCCACCATTCCTTAATCAATTTTTAAAAATTCAGATAAGACTGCCATGCCATATCATACCTGAAAGGGGCACTCCACGTCTTCTTAGTAGGATTTATTTTACATGAATAGCCAATTGGTCTAAAAGGGCAGCCAAACCTATTCTGTCTTTCTGCAGAAAGATTGGAGGCACCTCTCTTATTATTTCAGGTAAAAATTCCTTCCCTTGAAGGAGTGTCAACCAGTTTCATTGATATGCATGAATGAAACCTAAGTCACAAGGTTCGAGTTTGAGGAGGATAAAGTTTGGTTTAAATGCGCCATTCATGAAGTTTGAAAAAAATTTCGCCATTAAATTCGATATATATATATATATATATATATATATAATATATGTACATTTATATATATATTAATTTATAAATATAAATTGAAAAATTATATAACTTTTTAATAAAAAACGGAAAGTGTTGAATATTTAAAAAATAAATAACATAAATATAAATTTAAAAAATAACAATAAACAAATTAAAAAAAAACAAAAAACAAAAAAAACGAAAAAAAACAAACAAACTGATAAACATTTAGAAAAAAACTACCATAAATATTAAAACCAAAAACATAAACAAACTTAAAAAAAACCTAAAAAGATTACCTTACATTTGCAACTCCATGCCGTCGCCGACTTGCTCCTCAGCGACCGTCGCCAACTTGCTCCTCAGCAACCATCACCGACCCCTGCTGCACTCTTGCGCTGCAGTCGTGTTTTAAGGCAGAGGCCCAACAGACAGTGAATCTGCAGAGCCGTCCGCCCAGCTTGCCGTCGCTGCTCAGCTCATGTCTGCCCAACTCAACTCATGCTCTGTGCACGTCCATGTCTGCCTCCTTTGTTCAGGTTCAGCAAAAGAGGAAAGACAGTTTTAGAAGGATGAAGGTCTTTTTACTCATTGTTTTTCCAGCGTTTTTTTGGCGAACTTCCTGAACTTAGCCGATTTTTTGGCCAAATCAGAAGTTTGGCGAATTTTGAATTTCGTGCAAAAAGTTCACTGAATCTTGTGACTTAGCATGAAACTTTAAAAAAATGACACGACGTATTTGGAAAGTCAATATCTTCCTTCTCCAGATCGTATGATGGGATTGTCCAAGGAAAATATTCAAACACCCCTAAAAATCAGGAAAGCCTAGTCACCATCCTGAGCATTATTTTAGAATGTATAAAATATGGTTGTCCATTGTGTTTCTTCTTTATGTGTATGCTTATCTCCAACGTCCCATTGCCTGTGCATGTTGACATTATCTTTTTGGTCCACGGTTTACTGTATCTTCTGTGTTATGTCTTTTTCGATGTCAGAGCACTTATTTTCCTAAAGCACTGAACCCTGATTAATTGGTATGGTTTACAGGTTTATAATTCTACCGTCTTAGCTAGTTTTTTCATGTTAACCTTCCTGATTTTAAGTATGTTAGACCAGGTTTACATCATGTTAGGATAGACCATTCATGGTCAGTTCCTTGTAGGCTTTAATATGTGAGGTTATTATTTACTCTTTCTTCAACGTCTGACATTTTGGCAAATAAATTGTAGTCTTGAATATCCTCTAGTTAGTGTTGCAGTTGAATTGTAGGAGTGAATATGTTTTGATTATAATTTATTTGTTTCTTTTTTATCTGGATTTGACAATGCTGATGGCTGAACTATTTCTAATTAGATTGACTTGTGTTATTTAAGTATCATGGCAGCCTGGTAGGTGTTTATTTAGCTACCTATCATATCACTTTTGGTGGTGCTCAGTGTGTCCATGATGATTCTGTAGTTGGTTTCATTGTAAAGCCATGTTCTCCTAATCCAAAATCGGTCTTTATAGAATAGATATGCTCTTTTGTTCTTAATTTATGGTATATATTTTCATGTAAGATGTACCCTGTATTGGTCAGGTAACTGCTATAATGTATCTTCTCCTGTTTTCGTTTCCACTCAAAGCTAATGGCCAAATTGAATTTTCTTGCTGCAGTATCGTTAAGAAACTAATCATTTCCTTCCATGGAAGGCTGATCTTTAATAAGGTTCGGTTCTTTGAGAGCTTGAGATTTAAAATGTCTCCAAAGAGTCGGATCTTAATTTTAAAAAATGGTGCCGAGTGCATAATTGTGCCTTCTTTTGCAAGGATAAATTATTATCTTAACTGGTGGTAAAACAAGAAAATATTTGTATGGGCAGGTGTGGTGTGGGTGGTCCGGTTATTTGTGAGAATCCCTGTAAGAAAGCAATTGAAACAGTTGGGAATATCACAGACGGAGAGACAATGAAGCTGGTGAGATCAATGTTTTTCCCTTTCCAGGGAGAGTTTTTTGAGCAAACTGAGGACATAGCCATGGGTTCTATATTTCTTGATGTGGGGAACCTATTTTATGGAAGATTTTGAGAGGAAATCATAAAGATTCTATCCTTTAAAGCTAAGGTGGTGAAGGTATGTAGATAACACGAACCAAAAGTAGCCATTTGAGAGGGAGAATAACGGGGGTTCTTCTGTTTCTAAATGTTTTAATTTCAATAAGGCTTGAGGGGTCCCTCTCACATTAGCTTTATGGAAAAAGGACACTCACCTCTATCTTTAGAGAAACTCATATCGTCATCCCTCTCAAAAGACATGATCAAATGAAATGAACCTAAACTGTCCATTTGGGAGGGTGAATTTTAAGAAAGTATTGTGCCATGTCATTAGCTGGTCAAAGTACCTTGAATTCACAATAGAGATAGAAGAACGGTCAACATACCTTGAATTCACAACAGAGATAGAAGAACGGGGTTTCTTCTGTTTCGAGATGTTTTTGTTATCAAGAAGGCTCAAGTTACCTCACACATTAGGTTTATGGAAAAAGTACACGGTCACCTCTATCTTTAGAACAACTCACATTGGCATCCCTCTCAAAAGAAGTGAATTTAAGCACATAAGTGACGAGGGCATTTGGACAGGAAATGAAATATCTTTAGAAAGTCTTGAAACAGTTTAGTGAGAAACAGATCCGTAGAGCATTTTAAAAAAGCTGAGAGGAGTGTACAGGTAACCTTCATTTGCATACAGGGCACCACTGAGAGGTTGGTTAAGGGGGTTCACTCAAAATCCTGTGTTCTTGTGGAAAGCAATACATACGCAAACCTGGTAGGTGTGTGAAATTACAGTTTAAGGAGCATTGTGCAGATCTTGTACATAATCGGGTGGAGAAATTGGCATTTGGGGAGTACTCTTCCAAGTTAAACTAATATGTATATGTTAAAAATGCAAAGTTAGTTGCTAAGGTGGAACAATGATAAACATAGGATTTGAGAGTTCCTTGAAATAGTAAAGAATCCAGATAATTTAAATAGGAATGATGGCATGATATTGAAGCATGGAAGCCTTTGATTCAATTTTTGAAACAAAAACAAAAATAGAATGATGAGGCGGAAAATGAAAAAAGAAGGCAAAAAGACAAATTAGAAAGATGATCAAAAATAGGAAGATCCAAAACAACGAGTGAAAACATCAAGCATTTGTTATTCTTAGAATTAAGATTTTTTGTTTGTAATATGTTGTATTCCCATCTCTTTGGACCATATAATTGATCTCCTGAAGATGAGTTCCATTGTTGAATTCAAAAAGTTGAAATGAAGCAAATAGTTGCAATGTTCCCAGAAGCTTCTTGTCTTGAATTTATATGGTTTGCCCATGTTATGTTGGGAGAAATCTTTTTAAAACTGTTGGAAAATTTGCTTGATTTTTCTAGATTAGTAAATACATGTAATATTTTATTCCCCATCACAGGTTGTGGGATATAATGTTGAGCATCTGTCATCCCAAGATCCAGACTTAGCTATGGAGTTTTGATATGGTGTTTATGGTTGCAGCTGATTAGCTATCTTCTCGGAGTTAGTTGTATCTGTTGATGTCTTAAAATTGCGCTAGATCTTAATCAACAACAATGGGAAGTTTCAAGTTGTGGGACAATGCGGCTTGAAAACAACCTCCATATTTTAAAGAAGCTGGTCTCTTCTTTTGTATTGGGTGTTGGGGAAAAGGGATAGGAGACTAAACAGAAACGCAAAATGCAGGAATTGAAACCTAACTATAGCGATGCGCTTGAGAGTAATCCTAATCCTAACCTGAGCACAGTGAAACTATTATGTGATTCTATTACATTTAAGAGCAGACAAGTGCATGATCAATGTAAAAGATTGGAATAACAGAAACAGAGGCTCACAACAGGGGAGTCTTTTGCTGAGATACAGGAATTGTCAACAAAGGCATAGTGTTCAATCTTCTTAATAGAATCTTCCAATCACATTGGAGGCGCATAAGTCATGCACAGAGACAAAAACAAATAACATTTCCAATCACCGCACTAGAAAATTTACAGTATAGACTACTTTGCAAACAACATAGATAACATCAACAAAGGCATGGAGCTCAAATTTTTTCAATTCATTCAGCCACATAAGGGGCACAGAAACATGCACGATTACATAAACTTTACAACTCAAGAAAATTGAGACAAGAGCAAATGATATTATTGGCCACAAACTTCAGATAGTCTAAAACTATGAGAATTCCCCCCTCTCCTTAGATTTGACAATTCTTCTTTTTTTATAGCCCCGGATACGTAAATAAAAAATAATAATTTGAACTTTGGCGCATTCAATGCTTCGAAAAGCCATGCTGGAGAAGAACGGCTGCCCTTAACTGCGGCATGGCGATTCCTGACTAGTTCCTCTCTTCGCGCCTGAATTTTAAATTTCATCACCTACTGGGCTGCTCAACTGTCTATTCTGCCTCCGCTGTTAGGAGACAAACGGACGGCGTCTTCAATGCTTGCAAGCCCCAAAAAAAACTACTCGGTGCATTGCTCCATCTACTCGAATTAACTCTCGCCGAATTTCTCTCTATTTTCGCTGTAACAGGTAGACGGGCACTCTGTTCTGTTTGTAATGGGAGAGGACCCTTAGCCAATTTATGAAAAACTCTCCTTTAGGCATCGGAAAATGACATTTGGCGCTCTCCGTCGGGTTCATCGAAGACACGTGGCCCTCTCCCATTCCTTGGTTATGCTGTAGATTTATTCGGGACTCATAACAGGGTCTTACGGATGGCGACACCTGGCAGCTTCCGTGGATTTTGAAGTAACACTCGAGGCCCACCACAACCTTTATTCAGCAATGAAACTCGAGGATGATCCCTCGGACGTTGACACGTGGAAATCTACGCTGCTTCTGGGAAGATACGTGGCATCTTCCGCTTCTTCGTCTAAAGGTATGTGGCGCCTTCCGTTGCCTTTTGGGGATGGGGTAGAAAGGGACCAGAGAGTGACACTTGGCAGCCTCCGCTGCTCTTAGCACTTAAGCAAAATGAAAGGACGCTTTTATGCGTTGAACGAAATCGTTGGACCAAAGTCTCTCGGATGACGACACGTAGTGGCTTGTGATTTTTCTCCAAAAAGGTATTTTAGGGCCTCCGCAACTGCCACTTGGCGCTTTCTGCCTTCTCTGCGGCTTTATGTTGAAAGTCTTTGAATGAAGTGTGAACGCTGATATGAGACGCGGATGCTGACACGTGGTGCGTTCTGCTTAACTGCTACTGGGTATGTGGCACGGTCCGCGATTCTCGAAGGTTACAAAAAGGGGACTCAGGGAACGCCAACTGTCGACTTTGTCTCTCGAAAAGCGACACTTGGCAGCATCCACTTGAACTAATACTCGAGCAAAAATGAGACGAAGGAAACAAGGAGAAAAAGCCCTGCTCGGAGGGCGACACTTGGCAGATTTCGCTGCATCTCAACACTTAGGCAAAACGAACCGGCCCTTTTCTTTCAAAATTTTGCCGCTTCGCCCGAAGAACCAAAATTGCAGTGCTCGACTGAAAATAATTGAATACGACGTAGAGTAGGAAATTACTCTACAGTTATTGGCGACCATCAGGGCTTTTGAAACTGTTCAAAAAGAACTCGACTCCCGCTCGATCAAAATTTCAAAATTTACAGCTTCAAAAGCGCTGTCTGGAAGATAGACCACTCATGGTCGGATAATCCTTGCTTGTTCTGCAACTCATCAAAAGCCAAATCCAAGCTAATGAGATCCTTGTGCGAGAAGGTTTGCAGGACCTGGGCAGTGGCTTTCAGCTTGGATTCTAGCAGGAAAACATGAATTAGAACAGTTTCGACCTCAGAGGTTGGAGAATCATCCCGCAAGCTTTGAAAAACTGTTTGATCTTTTTGCCTGGCTAGCATCAATGGTTGGATTTGGTCCACCATCAGCACCGTCCTCGCATCCAGAAACGGGGAAGGAAGGCCTAGTCGCACCAGATCTTCAATGTGTTGCCTCATTTCGCCGATGCCTTCTTTGATGACATCGAGACAGTTTCTGCATTTGTCTACGGCATTACGATTGATCTCCTCGTTGACCCGTTTCGCGGCGGCCATTTTGTCGCGAATTCCTGCGGCTGCCAATGTTGCATCCCTTGAGCTGTAGAGCTTCTCCAGTAAATAATGAGAGTCTGCGACTCTCCGAGAGATCGTGGCCAGAGTGGTCTGTACCAGATTTTCAACCATCTCGCACAGCTGCTACGCGTGGCGTAAGAAGGTGAAAAGTGGCCTAAGCTGGAGAATCTCTGAAGATATTCTCTCCTATGCTGACTTGTAGAGTTCCTTCACCAGCTGCACCACTCCGACACCTCTTGGCCTATTGGCCAGCTCAAATGCTAGTTGCGCGGTCCGCTGCTGCTCTGCCTGGAGCTGGGCTTGAAAAGCCGCACCCTTGTTCTGTTCTTCCAGCAACCTTTGCTGTGATTGGGTAACCTGCAGTTGGAGTCCTTCGACTCTTCCCTGCAATGTTGCGTTTTTCCGTCTTAGAGTTGTTGCTGCATTCTTGGCAAGTACAAGCTCCGCTTTCAAAGAATCATTTTGGCCCTGAATTGCCCATTGAGTCTGGAGGGAAACAATATCTTGCAACTGTTTCTGCAGACTAGCTATCTCATTGTCTTTCTGGTTTATTTGTTCAGCCAAATTATTGCAGTTTGCCTTTTTCGTGGCCAGGTCGGCCTCCGTCTTCTGCAGTGTCTTTGATATCCTCAAATAATCTTCTGTGACCGCAGAAGTGGATTCGGTCATGAGCTTGACTCTGTCTTGAAGCTTGAACAGGGACATGTCGATGGCCACTGCGTTCATGGTGTAGTCTTTCGGTCGCATTTGTTCGCTCGGCTTGGCAACGTTGGGCGACAAATGGGTCACCGTCAGCTGCTGTTGAATGGGGTCAAATTGTGACCTCAAATGTGGCACTGTCGACGCTTTATTCTCTTTACTCCTCTTCTCCAATCGGGCTTCTCTTGCCTTCTTTGCGGCATCAGCCTGCGTCTGGAAAGTGGAAGGGGACGCAATATATCCCCTTGTGAAGGGAAATCCTTGCGGCAGGCCGTATTGGAGAGCCATTGGCTGGTTAGGGGTGAGTTGAAGGGGCGTTTTTCTGGGAACGGAGGGGGAGAAATAGGGTAATGTTAAGGCTTGAGGCATCAAGGATGAAGTGAATTGTGAAATGGGAATGGCAGCAGTGGCGGGAGGTGTCATTTCGCTGGGTGGAGGCATGGATTGAGAGGGAGGAGGGGGAGTAATTCCTACCTGAGGAGAAGTTGTAGTGCTCTGCACTGGGCGCTGTGAAGGCTGTTCTTCTTTTGGGTCTAATTGGAACTGCACCCTTCTCTTCCTGGGTGTTTTTGATGTTCTTGCCATCTCTAAATCTTTTGTATAATAACCTGGTATGAACCTTTCGCAAGATAAAAACACGCTTGCTGCAACAAATTTCACTAGGTGCCACAATCACAATGAGCAAGATATTTTCGCAGGAATGCTTGGGAGTTTGTAAACTTCAAAATTTGCTAAGGGATAATTATGGGCCTATCAAGTCCCAAATAGCATTAAATTAAGGCGATCGTTAGTAAATCCTACTCAATCTTCAGGAAACAGCGAGGCGGACACATTATGCGGCGCAAGGTACCTTGGAGATTTCGAAAGATTTGGGAAAGCATTTATTGCGGCAAAAAATAAAGAATTAAAGAATTTTTAAGATGCCGACTCTGCGTTTAAAACGCTTATTTTAAAGGAAAAGCGGGAAAGCAAAAAATAAAACAAAGCAATGCGGGAATGGAAACTACCTAACTACATTAATTACAAATCTTTATTTTCCTCCGGGATCGAAAACGAACTTTCCCACGTCCTCTTTATGGCAAGCCAACTTGCGTTGCCATACCAGTGATTGCAACGGATATGTCGTTGATGGAATGTTCTCTGCACCAGCCACACAGGTCAGCGTGCACTCGAACGAATATGAGCAAAACGTGTATTCGACACCTATGAACTCTTCTTGTCCTTGAATGCCCGTCGAATACTGGTTCATGTTTTCGGGTGTCATCAAAAAATCATGGGCTATTGGTTCTTCATGCTGTGCCTTTTGATATCCATTATCTTTCGGCACATCTTCAGATTCCAGCTTTATTTCATCATCATGCTCCTTGATGACTTCATCTTCTTGCAAGGATGAATTAAAAAGCTGGCATCTCTTCTGCATACTCATTTGAATTTCAGGGCTTTCTTCTTCCTCTAAAACTAGCTCAGCGCCTCCTATCTCAATGACTTGGTCGAGGGAGTGTCCATATTCCTCCATATCCTCTTGCAGAGGAAAAAATCCGAAATGATCTCCTCCTCATCAAAAGTAAAGGAAAAAGCTTGTGGCTTATCCTCTTGCTCATCAAAAGGGGAGTCTATGGTGATCTCCTCCTCTTCTGTACTGATGTAATCTTCTTGTTTGGCCATGAATTGAGCGTATTCTTCTGCATACTCAATTGCTTCCTTTAAAATATATTCTTCTTCGAAAAGGGGGAAAGAAGAACGCTGTGATAAAAAATAAGAAGCTTCTTGAGTAAGGGTGGAAGGAATTTGAGGGGAAAGTGAGAGTTTGGGATCCTCTTCCCTTGCTGCTATCATAGACTTTGCATTATTGGGGAATTGGTCTTGACGATTTTGACCTTGTTCACGAACAGGTGTGGCATATGTTTGATATGGGATTTGTGGTGGTGGGTATGAAGTTTGGTAGACTTGGTAAGGCTGGTTCTCATGAACGCTTAGCCTCTCTTCTAGGAACGCAATCAATCCACACACTTCTAACATCTCATATGTAAGTTCTTGCCAATTCGCTCTCTCAATGGGATCCCACTCACTTTTAATCAGGTCTATTGCGTCCCTTACTTGATAGATGATATGACAAGGAATCTCTTAGCCATGTCCCCTTCTGCTGTCAAGCTCTAACACATATTTTTTAAATCCCAGCAATGCTTTTTTGAAAGTGAAAATAAGGTTAGGTTCAACATGGGATGAGACATATTGGGGGGACTGGGCATAAGACTGATGTGGCTCATAACAATATGCATCTTCATTACTCGACATGATTCTAGGAGAAGCTTGTTCTTGATAAAACATATTTGAAGGAGAATAAGACTCATAGCTATGATTTACAGAGTTATACATACCAAAGGGATTTCTTGATGATACTGCTTGATTGGCTGGTGATGCAGAGTCGTTGGTGTCGATAAAAACCTCCAAAGGCAGATTGGCTGAAGAATACACCAAAATTCTTCAACTCCTTGAAAGATTGGTCCCACCGGGCGTGCCAGAAACTGTTGATGTCTTAAAATTGCTCTAGATCTTAATCAACAATGGGAAGTTTCAAGCTGTGGGACAATGCGGCTTGAAAACAATCTCCAGATTTTAAAGAAGCTGGTCTCTTCTTTTGTATTGAGTGTTGGAGAAAAGGGATATGAGACTAAACAGAAACGCAAAATGCAGGTATTGAAACCTAACTATGGCGATGCGCCTGAGAGTAATCCTAATCCTAACCTGAGCACAGTGAAACTATTATGTGATTCTATTACATTTAAGAGCAGACAAGTGCATGATCAATGTAAAAGATTGGAATAACAGAAGCAGAGGTTCACAACAAGGGAGTCTTTTGCTGAGATACAGGAATTGTCAACAAAGACATAGTGTTCAATCTTCTTAATAGAATCTTCCAATCACATAGGAGGCGCAGATGTCACGCACAGTCATGTAAATCTTCAGATTCAAGAAAACGAGACAAGCAAATAACATTTCCAATCACCGCACTAGAAAATCTACAGTATAGACTACTTTGCAAACAACACAGATAACATCAACAAAGGCATGGAGCTCAAATTTTATCAATTCATTTAGCCACATAAGGGGCACAGAAACATGCACGATTACATAAACTTTACAACTCAAGAAAATTGAGACAAGAGCAAATGATATTATTGGCCACAAACTTCAGATAGTCTAAAACTATGAGAATTCCCCCCTCTCCTTAGATTTTACAATTCTTTTTTTTTTATAGCCCCGGATACGTAAATAAAAAATAATAATTTGAACTTTGGCGCATTCAATGCTTCGAAAAGCCATGCTGGAGAAGAACGGCTGCCCTTAATTGCGGCATGGCGATTCCTGACTAGTTCCTCTTCGCGCCTGAATTTCAAATTTCATCACCTATTGGGCCGCTCAACTGTCTATTCTGCCTCCACTGTTAGGAGACAAACGGACGGCGTCTTCAATGCTTGCAAGCCCCAAAAAAAACTACCCTGTGCACTGCTCCATCTACTCGAATTAACTCTCGTCGAATTTCCCTCTATTTTCGCTGTAATAGGTAGACGGGCACTCTGTTTTGTTTGTAATGGGAGAGGACCCTTAGCCAATTTATGAAAAACTCTCCTTTAGGCATCGGAAAATGACATTTGGCGCTCTCCGTTGGGTTCATCGAAGACACGTGGCCCTCTCCCTTTCCTTGGTTATGTTGTAGATTTATTCGGGACTCATAACAGGTTCTTACGGATGGCGACACCTGGCAGCGTCCGTGGATTTTGAAGTAAAACTCGAGGCCCACCACAACCTTTATTCAGCAATGAAACTCGAGGATGATCCCTCGGACGTTGACATGTGGAAATCTCCGCTGCTTCTGGGAAGATACGTGGCATCTTCCGCTTCTTCGTCTAAAGGTATGTGGCGCCTTCCGTAGCCTTTTGGGGATGGGGTAGAAAAGGACCGGAGAGTGACACTTGGCAGCCTCCGCTGCTCTTACCACTTAAGCAAAATGAAAGGACGCCTTTATGCGTTGAACAAAATCGTTGGGACCAAAGTCTCCCAGATGACGACACGTGGTGGCTTGCGATTTTTCTCCAAAAAGGTATTTTAGGGCCTCCGCAACTGCCACTTGGCGCTTTCCGCCTTCTCTGCTGCTTTATGTTGAAAGTCTTTGAATGAAGTGCTGACGCTGATATGAGACGCGGATGCTGACACGTGGTGCGTTCCGCTTAACTGCTACTGGGTATGTGGCACGGTCCGCGGTTCTCGAAGGTTACAAAAAGGGGACTCGGGGAACGCCAACTGTCGGCTTTGTCTACCTGAAAACGACACTTGGCAGCATCCGCTTGAACTAATACTCAGGCAAAAATGAGACGAAGGAAACAAGAAGGGGAAAAAGTCTTGCTCGGAGGGCGACACTTGGCAGCTTCCGCTGCATCTCAACACTTTAGGCAAAACGAACCGGCCCTCTGCTTCAAAATCTTGCCGTTTCGCTCGAAGAACCAAAATTGCAGTGCTCGACTGAAAGTAATTGAATACGATGTAGAGTACGAATTTACTCTACATTATCTTTAAGGGAGATGGTGTTTAAAAATTCTTTACACGGCAGAAAATCACCATCTTTAGTTGTATGTTGTTTGTAGAAGTTGTGCTCCTTTTGATGTTCTACTTGTGTCACTTCGAAGTTTGAAGCTAATAGAATGGTCTTTAGATAGATTTGATATCTTGCATCACTCGTTTGAGGTCAGTTGTTTTGATCTTGAGACTAGACCTTTTTTTAAAACTTTTTTGACTTCAGCCTTGACCTCGATTATAAATTCATTTAACTTTTGGAAATTTGATATGAATTCTGCAAGCAATTATTTTCACGTTGTTGTTGAATGAGATAGTGGTCTTAGTGATTATGAGAGGAATTAACTTAAAACGAGTCAATTAAAACATATTAGCCATCAGGAAAAATGCACAATGAGCCAGAGAAGAAGACCAAAAGATGGGATATGTCCAAAACGATGAATAATGCAATGAATAAAATAATACTCATATGGTAGAAGTATATGCTGCTCTGCAAAGAAGACCCCCATGAAGGAATTTCAATTCTTATGTGAGAAAGGACATTCATTTTTGGCCATGGAAAATTAAATTGTGCATATACTCACGAATGTAGAACCACAAAAATATTACCTTCGACGATCATAAAACTACTTGCCCTGGTTTCAATAGTTGTAATTTTCAATTCTACTGCTGGAATAAAACTATAAGCCTGTATCACATCCCAAATACAAATTAAATTTTCTATGCAATTTGAGATGGGACTTTCAGTATAGCCACCAAGATTTGGATTCCTTGAGAGGAACAAAAGTTATAATTCTCTATTAATTATATGCTATGTTACCAGGAAATGGGTGTGGGTACGGGTACAGGTTTGGGGAACCTGAGAGTGGTATGGCATGAAAACATCCATACATAAAATAACAAATATAAAGACAAATAAACATAATACTATTTTTATATGCACAATCAGCATTAAAATAAACAAAAAACACACCTTATAATTGATAATATGGTTTAAAAATAATTATTTATATCATATGTTTGAATCACATCAACACCCAAACTTTAATAGTCAAGAACTACATGATCAAATCATCAAATTGTTCTCCATCATGGGCATCGAAATCATCCTTTGGTTCGTTAAAATCAGGTGCGGCAGTGACTGTGTCACTCCCAGTATTTCTACCCTGCGGCTTCTTTGTAGAAGTCATCAAGTAATGAACACTAGCAAGAAGTGCCTTCCACATTTCCTGAACATAGGTTAGATTTTGATTTCGATTTGTCTACTGTTCAATATATCTCTGTATGGTTCACCGAGGCAAACTTTGTCTTCTAGAACATTTATAAGTGAATTGCTTTGTCATCTCTTCTGCTATTGGGTGCTTTATATGTTGTTTTCCTTGTCATCTTTGCTATCTGACACTTCAGCCTGGGTGGACCAGGATTCTTTCAAATACGAATCGTTTGGAGTTGCTTCCTAAAGTGAACAGCATTAGAAGATTAGGACATTAATTGGGTCCAAGCTAGGTTGATCCAACACATGAAGCTTTTGTAGGTCAGTGTTTTAAAAGGATGCATAGCTGTATTGCCTTAGTTGGAAACTTTACCTTTAGGGTTCTAATTAAGCTATGTTTATTGTGACAGAATGGTTTGTGGAAATTGGCTCTTTAGAAATTCATATGTAACACGCTACCGGCCACTTTTACTAATTAAGGAAGCACATTGTTGCCCGTATATTCTGGATGATGTAATTGGGAGATTAAAGTAAATTTTCATTTTTGATTTAGTAGTTTAAATTTATGGAATAAAGGCATTTGTACAATGCGTGAATATATTGTTACCCATCTTATTTAACGAAAGTTGATTCTTGTATTCTTTATATCTTGCCAGGTATTGCTCAAGGGTTCAAACAGTGACGAGTTGAAGAAGGTGAAACGTGTTGTACAATATGCTATATTTGCAGCCTATCATTTAGCTCTTGAGACATCTTTCCTTGCAGATGAAGGTGCCACACTTCCTGAACTTCCCCTCAAGTCTCCGATAATTGTTGCTCTACCAGACAAGATATCAAATTTGGATAGATCCATTTCTACAATACCTGGATTTATGATTCCTATTTCAGTACAGACAAACAAAGCAGATATGCAATTTTCTGCAAGAGGATCTTCGACTGAAAACACTGTGGTGCAACAAAAAGACATGCATTTAGTTCCTGGAATCATTTCCCCTTTTCCTCCTCCCGGGCATTTAATATCCGAGTTTTCTTCTTCTATAAAAAAAACTTTTGAAGAAACAGTGCCCTTTTTAAGTTCAAAGTCACAAGAAGTGGTCAGTACTTGTTTTGAATTTGAAGATCAAAGGTCAAATAATTCTGTTACAGATAATGGCTTAGTTACATGTGTTCCTTCTGGAACTCTTAGGTATCAATTTCCTACAGAAGAAAAATCTCATGAATTGCAATGGAAGAACCAGGAAAACAGAGAGAATCCACTAAAGGCCACACTAATTATGGATCAAAAAATAACAGGGCACGAGAATCATGATACTGTGCATTCTGAGGGACAGGGGCCCTCTAAAGAAGAATTCCCACCTCTTCCTGATCAACAAAGTATATTGGTTTCCTTATCAACTCGTTGTGTGTGGAAAGGAACTATATGCGAACGTGCTCACCTATTTCGTATCAAATACTATGGAAATTCTGACAAGCCTTTGGGAAAGTTCTTAAGGGATGATTTATTTGATCAGGTGGGGGCTTGTTAATATTTGTATTCTTTCTTCCTGTTTATAAATACTCTTTGTAGCATGGCTAATATAATTTTTGTCACGTGGAAGTAGCTTTGTGTTTGACTTGTACTAGTTTAAGAATTAACGCATTTTCTTGCAAACAGCAGGATTATAGATGCAACTCCTGTGATGCGCCAACAGAAGCTCATGTGCATTGCTATACTCATCTGCAAGGAAGCCTTACGATAGCCGTCAAACGCCTTGACGAGACCGTTTTACCAGGTGAAAGAGAAGGGAAAATATGGATGTGGCACCTTTGTGTCAAATGTGCATGTAAAACTAGAAATCCACACCCAACACGAAGAGTGGTGATGTCTGATGCTGCATGGGGGTTATCCTTTGGAAAATTTCTGGAGCTTAGTTTCTCTAATCACGCTGCAGCGAGTAGGGCTGCCAGCTGTGGCCATTCTTTACATAGGGACTGCCTTCGTTTCTATGGGTATTATAGCTGTCACCTATTATTTATTTAGCAACAGTTTCCTCCTTTGTCTAATATTTTATTTTCCTTTTGACTACCTAGAGATTATCTTTTTATGCATTTTCCATTTAAAGTACATTTGCTTCATAATATCATTGGAGCAGATTTGGAAGAATGGTTGCATGCTTTCGCTATGCTCCTATACATGTCTATTCTGTGCATTTACCACCACCAAAGATGGAGTTCAATGACCCAAATCATCAAGAGTGGCTGAGAAAGGAAGTAAGAGATGTAAGTGATATCAAGTAGATATTTGTGCTTGACATAAAGCATCGTATGCATACAGTCAAATGTTTGGCTACCAAAATTGACTAT
This sequence comes from Torreya grandis, assembly GCA_037957365.1. NCBI lineage: Eukaryota > Viridiplantae > Streptophyta > Pinopsida > Cupressales > Taxaceae > Torreya > Torreya grandis. The sequence goes on along the minus strand of JARHVA010003537.1, from coordinate 1,317,820 downwards.
ATTTATGCTACTAAGCAGGTTGAAGATAAGGCCGAATTGCTTTTTGCTGAGGTGTTTGATTCCCTCCGACAGATTGGAGAAAAAATTGCAAGCTCTGGGTCCTTCTCTGCAGGCATTAAGGTTCCAGAGTCGAGGAGAAGAATTGCAGAGTTTGAAGGGATCTTGCAGAAAGAGAAGACTCGTGTTGAGGTGATTATGATAGTTTTTAATCAATCAAAACATCTTTGCTTACATGTGTATGCTTGCTCATATTCTTAATTTGATGATGTCAACTTGGTATAGAAATTGACGAAAACCTTGTTTGACATATATTTGTTAACAGGAAATCTTTGTTTGATTCATATTTTTGAAACAGGAAGCGTTACAAAAGTCAATGGCGAAGGGCAATAAGCAGGGACAGCCCGTTGCTGATATTTTGGAGTTGAATCGCGTGAGATTCAAACTTAGTGTTCAATCATGTGAATGGAAAGATCGCCTCCAGTTCTTAGCTGCTTCTCTTAAAAACTCTCTTGGTGGTTCAGATTCTAGCATACCAGAAGAGTTTAATCTGCTTGTGCAAAAGGAGAAAAACAAAGCTGACGGGGATGACAAGCATAGCGTACGTGAAAATATTTTACAGAATAATGGAATAGAAAAAGATGACGGGGATGCTTGTAAAATTGTAATACCAGCCGTTGAGGGCAATGGCTGTCTATTGGGTGGAAATGTGGAGGACGGTTCTGGTAGTTCTGCAAAGTTGCAATCTGGGGACTTTCCTATTACCAGCATGCAAGGTGTTACACAGCCTTCAAGCATAGGAGATAATTTCCTGGATCCTCTGTTGAATGACAGTCTCACGAGCACCAAGAACACTAATAATGGATTTGGTTTAGTTGGTAAAACTACTGAGCTCCCAGATAATTACAAGCATGAGGTAGTGCAACATGCGGAAACTAATATAAATGGCCCCATCAAAGATTCAAGTACAGTTGAGCAAGCTCAGACATATCTCAATGAAGATATTAATGGAAATGGTAACCATGGAATATTGCAAGAAAATAAACAAATTGAAACAGTTGATGGTAGGGTCAAAAAAGATCTTTTTGAAGGAGATCCTGGATTTCACATGACAGTGTCGGAGAGAAATTTACAGAAAGCTGTGGATCTTTCTGATACATTACATTCACCATGGACCGGGGAGAGCCAATCCTTTGTAGCTCAGGCTGTGAAAACATCTCAGGGCCAGGAGGTTGGTCCTGCAAGCCCAGCTATTGAAATTGCTCGTGCTGACACTGAGCCTGCTATAAAAAATGACACTTACCAAGTTGAAAAAAGTGTCACTCTGGCTGCAGTAAAAACAGAGTCTATGGATCACATTGGTAATGTACGAGATAAAAGTGAACCAGAACGGTTGCGAGTTAGCGCACCTACCTCCCCAGTGAAATCCTCTGATTTTTCAGATGAATTTGGAAGTTGGATTGGAGCTTCTTTTGCTGATTTGTATAAGGCCTACAGTAAGAGTTTTCAGGGATCCCTGTCGGGGTTTCCTGCACGATTTGACTCCCTTGGTAATTATATTCCTTCTTTTGTATCATCAGTTAGTCAACTTGGTGATCAGGGAGGAGCAAGGTTATCCCTTCCCCCTGGTAAAGATGGCATGATTATTGCTATTTATGATGATGAGCCTACAAGCATAATAGCGTATGCTCTGACCTCTTGTGAATATCATGCCCACATGTCTGTTAAAATGGCTGATAAGAACAAACAAAAAGAGAAAGAAAGGGACAAAGAAAAGGAAACCGGTGATTCATGTGTTACAGATGCAGCTCACTTTCATTCCCTTCAGGTATCAGAGGGATCTGAGGTATCTGAAGCCATTCCTAGAGAGAGAATTTACGGATCTGATGATAGCTTTACTTCCGGAAGCAAAGGTGCTGGAGTTGCAGATCCCTTTCTTTATGACAAGGCTATGCATGTAAAAGTCTCTTTTGATGAAGGCCCAGGTTGTAAGGTGAAGTACATGGTAACTTGTTATTATGCGGTGCAGTTTGATGCACTTAGAAAAAAATGTTGCCCAACAGAGTTGGACTTTATTCGTTCCCTCTGCCGCTGCAGGAAATGGGGAGCACAAGGTGGAAAGAGCAATGTGTTTTTTGCAAAAACTCTGGATGAGAGATTCATAATTAAGCAGGTTACTAAGACAGAATTGGAATCTTTTATCAAGTTTGCCCCCGAATATTTTAAGTATCTTCCAGACTCTTTAAGTACAGGGAGCCCAACCTGTCTTGCGAAGATTCTTGGTATTTATCAGGTTGGCATTAAGTCTTGATTGCACGTTTAGGTGATTATGTTAAGACAGTAAATAAATGTTGCTTCAGAATGTTTATTGCAACTTTGTGTTTCTCTTTGGCCACTGTTTTGATGCTTCACAATCAATTCATTGATGATAGGTTACTGCAAAGCATGTGAAAGGTGGGAAGGAGACCAAGATGGAATTGATGGTAATGGAGAACCTTTTATATGGGAGGAATGTAACTCGTCTATATGACCTTAAAGGCTCTGTTCGGTCACGGTACAATCCGGATTCGACAGGGAGTAACAAGGTTCTTTTAGATCAGAATCTTCTGGAAGCCATGCCAACTTCGCCAATTTTTGTTGGGAACAAGGCGAAGCGCCTGTTGGAAAGAGCTGTTTGGAATGATACTTCATTTCTTGCGGTAAAATTCTTCGCTTTTTTTGTGGTGGGGGATGGGCAGATTATTTCAATGCCTTATGTATCAGCTAGTCCATTCTGTTTGTTTTTCATAAACTATTTCTGAGTAACATATTTAATGGGATGTTCAATTTGCAGTCAATTGATGTAATGGATTATTCATTGCTGGTTGGAGTTGATGAAGAACGTCGCGAATTGGTTTTGGGCATTATTGATTTTATGAGGCAATATACCTGGGATAAACATCTTGAAACTTGGGTGAAAGCCTCGGGTATTCTTGGTGGCCCAAAAAATACATCACCAACAGTCATTTCTCCAAAACAGTACAAGAAGCGTTTTCGAAAAGCAATGTCTACATACTTTGTAATGGTTCCAGATCAGTGGACTCCACCCACGTTAACCACCAGTAATTCTCATTCTGAGTTCTGTGAAGATGTTGATCCAACCTTAGTGCAAAGAGATCGAGTGTAGTTTCCAAATTTCAAGGCACATTACCATTCTGCAATCCACTCTGCAAGGATCCTAGAAGGCCAACACATTTGGCTTTATTCATTCTTTATGCGTAATGGAATTTAAAAATGCAAATTTCTCTTTTGGACTATTATGTTGATTTATTTAAGTTTTCAATAGTCCTTGTATTCTTACATCTTGGCTGTCAATAAGTACTGCCACTGTCATTCCATATTGTAAATCTTTCAAAATTTGTGTTTGAATTGCACCACATAGCATATAGTAATGAAAAGGCTGTGATATCTGACGCCTAAGTTGTTTATATCATATCTGCTGATTTCAGGTCCATCCATACTTATGGTCTGAAGTTGTGTAACATATTTGTGAAAGATATTGATATTCTTTAATTTAATTTTTATTTATTCCCTCTAGGGTTCATAACTGGGCTCCCTCGGCAGGCACATGATGGGCTTTAAACTGAAACTGCACGTCTTATTTGTCTTATTGTACGAACCAGAAGATTACTATGGCCATTTTTCTGGTATTCGATGATATGCTCTTTGTTTCACAACTTCAATTAACAATCGTGGCACAACTTCAATTTTACCTTGCATCTGTTGCTGAACATAGGATTACAGTTATATGGGCATGCAATTGATCTTGTTTGCTGACAGGAACCAGTGATCCTGTAAGTTGATAGGCTGGTTTCTGTATATGTGACATATTGCCAAGAAATGTTAAAAAAAACCAGGTATTCAAACTTGTGATATGTGATAATTTCTGTATACTATTTGGAAGGATAATGCACTTCCATTCATACCTATTCTGTACTGCTGTTTTTAACAAAATTCGAATGTTAGATCTTGGAGTTGATGCAAAATATAGTTCCAGTAGCTCCAGTATTAGCAAGATCTACACGGTTTGCATAAATTATGTCCTTCACAGGGCGACTATTCCTTGTTCAGTGACATGTTTTTACAGGAGTCACATGTATGGCCTCGTAATAATTGTTTTGAACATATTATCCAAATACTAGGCACAGCTTCTAGCATTTTTATTTTAGAGGGATTTTGATGAACAAAGCCTTTTGCAGGCATTTTGAATAACAATTAAACAATAAACAACATTGCACATTGAGCGAAAAAAATCAGCAGCATTGAATAACGTGTTTGTTTGGATTTGCTGATTAGCGTGTATGTTTACAGCACTTTTTAGTTTTCAAAGCGAATATTTACTTTTAGGCTTCAGGCTACACAAATTCCTTTAGTGGGGGTTTATGAAAGATTGCTATTTGTTTTTTTTGTCTAATCCATTGGAGGAAATGAAATAGGGCCCTTCATCATGTCGCTCTTCATGGCACAACAGATCCAATACACTTAATTCCTGAAAGCAGGCGCGCCTTGAAAGCTGGGTTCTATATATATTAATCTAGAGACTAAGAAATAGAAAGTAATGGGTCCTCATGAGACTGCAGGTGATTTGAGATTATGGTTTTCTAATATATCATTTAAACCAAGGAATAAAATGTAAATTATTTATATCATTTAAACCAAGGAATAAAATGTAAATTATTTTCAATAGCACGCAAGTGCCAGTGCAAGTATAGTATGCACGTGTATAGCACATATTAAAAGGCTAAAAGCATTGGAGTTGACTAATCATATTTATATCTACTGTCCAGCTCTCGTCTTAACTGAGCTTTTAAGACAACTCACTGGTAGAGAGTTAGCAAATAGTGGGATCAGCCAAATCCATATGCTCCGTGTGCAGCTATAATGAGGACTAACAACATCTAACCACACATTTTGCTAATATGGAAGGGAAACCATTGTGATAAAAATCTGTTTGCATTAGCTGCTACAGATTGTAGTCAGCTTCTTCTGCAAACATTCTGAAGGTGTAGGAAAATCTCTAGGCCTACAAACACCATTTGCTAGCAAGAAGCAAATGCTCATTACAATATACTTCTCAATCCTGTCTTCGTCAAGGCAATTTTTCTCCTTCCCATCCCTAAAAAATGAGAGAACCCATCTCTGTGAGCCCCACTCAAGCTCAAATGCATATGCCTGCACTATATAAGATTCTTCCATATTCAGGGGCTGCCTTCTTCATCATGTTGCTCAAATGCATATGCCTGCACAATATAGATTCATCCATATTCAAGAGCTGCCTTTTTTGTCATGCTGTTACACAAGCCATGAGTAGAGGGAAACCCTAACATCCAAAATATGAATATATCATGTATTTGTGTATCTCTGTCTCACACCCAAATATAAATGTGACACATATATGTATGTAGTAGTAATTGAGTATGTCATCCATCAATATAGAAGTATACATGGATGCCAAGGAACCAATATAATATGTAAGTGCTGAAATTGTTTTAGATTTTTTTGAATGTTTTTGATTTTTTTGATAGTTTTGGAAGTTTTTTTTCGAAGATAGAAAATATCATCTTATGATGCTATCCAACAGATGGTCATAGATCTCTCCACTATAAATCATTGTAACAACTTGTGACATAGCCAAGGAGCATATATAGGTGTAATATTTGTCATTGTGATATCGATGTTCTTTGTAACATAGGACTCTATGGTTATGAAGCAATAGTAAGAGTAACCGGAGTAGGAGTTTTTGGAATCCATAGTGAGTGCTTGTTTGTTTTTTAAGAATAGTAGTAATAGGAACATGTGTAGGTGCTCCGGACATCTGAACATGGTGTGCAATAGAAGATTGAGATTCATTTAAATCCCCTGTATGTCTTTGACAAGTACCAACCGTCTAATAAAAAAGATTTACTCTTGCTTACCCTTTTATTGTGGATTAGCGTTAGTAGGCTTGATAACTAGTTATCTAGGTATAAGTTTCTTCTATTCAAAAGGGTGCTCATATGGAAATCTAAAACCTGTAATTACTCAATTGACATAAATGTATTTGACACACCCATGCAGTGTAAAATGTACTATTTGGTCTTCCCAATAACATATATGTTGAAGGGATAACTAAAAAGGTAGCAGCCACATGTGTAGGGCCAACTTATAAAGGGAAGTTAATATCGCCAATAACCTTCTGGGAGGTACCATCGAATATTCTAATTGATCCGGTAGAGGGGTGTAAACCCTGATGAGTATAACTCAAGTGCGTAAGTAATGTCATGGTGCAAACATTTTTGCTTGAAGCATTATCAATCATAACACTGCGCATGGTGTGTTTATCAATATATGCTCGAATGAAGATCAAAGTCATAATCCTTAATTTCACTGTCATCAAATGAAATAAAAGATCTCTAAAATATATAAGGTATGTGTCATGTGTAAGTACCAATAATGCCATCTAGTGGGTATCTATAATGTGGAGGAGGATGTGCATTATATGCCATTTGGACTTTTTGTTCTTTTTTAGAATGGTCTTGTAAAATATTGTAAAATATTTTCTATTTATGGTGATCCTCAGGATGTGAACTTGATTCCTTTGAAGGATCCTCAAATGAAATCTTTTGGTCATCGATAAGATCTTGGATTTTGTGCTTCAAGGGAAAACATCTACTTGAAGAATGTTCTAGTCCTTGATGATAATCGCAATAAGCATTCATATCATATCCTTTAGGTAGACATCAACTCATATCAACCTTAATATGATGAGGGAGAGATATAACCACAGGGTAATGAAGCCGGGAACTCAAGTAAACGTATAAATTGGTACATTAGATAAGACAAACCAATTAGACTGTTGTGCAACTATGTTAATCATGGTGGTTGTTTCCTTTTTAGGTTCAAGAAGTTTTACCTTATAACTTAGTTTTATTGTAAATTTTGTACTAGATGTAGATGTTGCTGGTGTGTTTGCTACACACTTGAATTTATTAAAAGATATAAGTTTTATTTCAGGATCTTTTACAACATGACTTAAGTCATTGAAAGATTGAAACTTCTTAAAGATAATAGAATCATGTAAAGGAACAAGCAAAATTTGCTTGAATATGTCTTGTAACCCTTTGTCTACCATAGGATTGATTGGTCATTTTGGTTAACATTGTATTATATCTCAAGATATATTCATTGATAGGTTCATTGGTTCCTTGTTTGATTTTGACAATTTAGGCATAATTTTTTTTTTTGATAATATTAATGGAAAAGTGTGTTAAAACCTGGGTTGTAAAAGGTTTGAATGCTTTTATATATTGGAGAGGTAGATCATAGAACCACATCACAACATAGCCCTTGAGACTTTTTGGGAATAATTAGGTCAAAATTTTATCATTGGAAGCATAGTCAAGACATGTCACATAAAAGGTTCGAAGATGTTATTCAAGATCATTATTGCCATCATAAAATGTGAACTTAGGTGCAACAAATCTAATTGGCAAAGGGTGCAAAGAGATTTCAAGTGAAATAGGGTTATGTAATACATCTTGTGAATCTATAGCATGAGGGGGTTTTAAATCTTTTTGTTTAATGTTTGTAATCTTGTCTTCCAAGATTTTTATAACTTGAATGAATGATTGAACTGTAGGCCCAGTGGGAGATAGATTAGCAAGTTGAATAATCACCAAAGGAGATGAAAACATGTTTTGAGTAGTAATAGGCATTAAAATTGGTATTTATGTTGAAACAATAGGTAAGTCCATAATAGATGTACCGATAATAGTTTTAGAGAACAAATGTTTAAACACATAATCTGTGCCCCCATTAGATTTATTTAGTTGTAGTGTGTTCAAGGGGAGGGATGTGTCTACTAAAGTTTTGAAATTTTTGGATTCAAGTATAGTTTTTAAGATTTTATCAAGATCTCCAGGGTTTTGTTGAATGCGCTCACGAAACAAAGCAATTATATGTACTTGATCATGGTCTACTTATTCATTTTCATTTGTTTCCTGATTTTCATTATCAAAATATTCTTCTATGATGACCTTATCAACAATTTTTTAATTGTCAACATGGGGATCATCACGATTCAAGGTATGAGATTCCTCATTGGTTTGATATATCTTGGATGGATTGAGGGGAAGCTCAACATGTTCAGTAGACACACCCCCCAATCTAGGGCTATGCCTAGGTTGCATGCAAAATAGTACAATAGAAAATTATAAAGTACAACAATCTGAAACGATAGCTAGTTTAAAACCCTAAGAATCATAAAAATTTGCATTCACATATGTTGGGTTCACTAGATATTTAACCCTAAAATGAAATGGTGTGATATGTATTTAAATTTAATCTTAGGGTTAATAATATAGAAATGATATGACACAATAGTGATAATCAGATCTATAGTAGACCAATTAAATGTTAAACTCAAATAAAAGCATACACTGAATTTATTATGTTGAGATAGTCTAAATACAAAAAGTACAACTAAGCTAGATATATAAATGACAAATAAGAAAGTACTTAGCATGTTTTGATGTTAATATAATTTTGGATATGGAACAAGGTGAAAGTAGGCAAGAAGACAATTTTATAATAATTGTCAGATTTTGGATTTGGTGTCTTTAGCTATCTAGACATTTGTGTCAGCGCTAGATGGTTGCGTCAACATTACTATCTGATTTCAATACTAGTGTCCTATACAAAATATCTAGTGAAACAAGATATGACCACCTGGTTGCTTCTAAGTTTTGCTTTGCCTTCAATCTAGTACATTCAAATTTGGGTCATGGATAATCGCTCCTTATGAAATGACAAAACCCTAGCTTTTTATCTTTAATGTGACCTTAAAAAAATAGGTTAGTAGGCATACGATGTCGAGCTGACCCCAATGACCCTACTGTCAAAGGATGTTGTCTATATAGCCAATACTCTAAAGAGGGTCTTAGATTGATGTAGTTCACCCCTATGTGTTGTCTTGTGTGCGAATCATGTAATATGTGTAAAAAAAGTACAATAATGACCTAAATTATAACTTGGTAAATCAGGGTATTGGACTGCTCCTTTAGTACTTTAGATCTTTAGATGTGTAGTTCCTATGATTACTTTAGAAATATGAATAAATAGGGAAGCTTTGTTCAATTGAATGTTCTTTGGTCTTTTGCTAGGTATTCATAAGTGAAGAATGAATGAGGGTTGATATTGTATTTATATCAATCCTATCGAGAGATAAATCGCATTAAAGCACTTGAGATGATCATTGGAATACATTTCATTTGCAAATTGGATGACTTTAGGGCACTGAACACTTGCATTGGGGTAGGACAATAATATCAATGCTATGGTCTAGCCTAGATGTTAGAGTCCAAGGAGTAGCAAAACATGTATAGGATCAAAAATTATAGAGGTGTAAGATAAGTACATTTTAATCATTCCAAGCAAGATAGAATGTCTCTGCCATTAGTATAAGACTGATGAGACTAAGAGATAGATCAAGGGGCAAAAAATAGAGTAGATGCGAGGATTGCATAAGCAAAGAGAGTGTATAATTAAGAGGAATAATCAAGATTTGACTTTGCCAAGTGTACAAGACTGAGGTGTTACATAATCACAAAATATCATCTACAGATACATTGCATCCATGATACATGCACAAATAGATGTTGGACCTTTCCTTTACCTACAAGACACTACGTTGGGGCATCTTGCTTCTCTTGATCATGATTGATACAGGTTCTATAATTTAATAATCATTTTACATTATCATGTTATATACTAACATTACACATATCTATACGCATGTTTTCATCTTACACAATGTACTAGGTATGCTATGATACAAGTCCTTATTTTCTATCTTTTTTGGATTGTAGAACATTTGAACATGTTTTTTATTTATTAGTCCTAGTGTTATTGAGTGTTTTTTATTGGTGTGCGAACATTTGAATGTGTCCTCTCCCTTTAATGTGTGACATTTGAACATGTCCTTTGTTTACGGTCTCGTTAGACCCCTTTTGCATGACACTGAGTGCTCTTGTGGGTGCTTGATTTTGTGCTTGTCACTTTTAGATGTTGCCATGATCCATATGCATTTTAGGGTTTGTTATGTTTGGATACTATGAACATTATTAATACATCTACTTAGACATGATTCCACTATATGATTATTTACTACATGATTGATACATATATAACATAGTTATCTTATCTTTTTGAGATAAGGTGATTATTAAATAACATTCCCCTCACATCAAAAGGAAAAATATCTGTGGAGACATGTCATAGAGACATGACTCAACATACATACAATTAACAGAATTATGCTACACCCTTAACCTATAATGTGTCTAGAGAGATGTGTGGTCGATGTGTAACGTACATTTCATATTATATTATTGCATTTCTATATGTTCTTAGTATGGTTGATCTATGGAATAAGCATGGATAAGTAAATTATATATAGGATGTAGTGGTTAGTATTTTATCATCAGATTACAAATTTTGCTTTTATTGCATTATTGTGAAGGTTGTCTCCTCAAAGTGGCTCAGTCATTATTATCAAGTATTCTACTTTTTTATCAGTTTTTGTTGTGGATCTGACTATTTTGCTCTTAATTATTTGATATATTAATCCAATATTGTGAACATCTAAGTAATTTCATTACAAGTGGTATTTGAGCATCAATTTAATCTAGTTTATATGGCAATATTTTTTAGGATCTAATGTTGCATCTGTTTGAAGCACTGAAGGATTAAAAAAACATAACTTGCGATTTAGGAATAATTTATTTTTTCCACTATTTTTATGAAAAAAATTCTAAATTTTTTTCATACCCTTTTGCAAATTAGTATTCATTGGATTTTTCTTGACGTGACAATCACAATGACATAATATGCTGGTATAATTTTTCAAACCCGAAACCCTCTATCCTAGGGTTTGTGAATTGTTGATCTAAATACTCACAGATGCAAGAAATGTCAACACCCCAAAAACTCCTAACAAATACTATATGAAGTCCATAACTTCAGATCTGTTAGTTTTTGAGTCAGTTTAACAAATTCAGTCAGATATCCAAAGCATGTTGAGGAAGGATGATCTTGATGAAATAAAAGGGGAAATGGATTCTCTGAAGGCTCAATTATCAATAATGAGTGATCATTTGATCTCTATTTTTGTTTATATTTTGTAAAATAATCCTCCACTCTAATCTAGTTTGTGCACTTAGAATAATTACAAATCTTATATTGGTTCAAAACACGTTACAAAAGTGGAAGCGTACAAGTTTAATAGTATGGATCCACTCAGTTGGATCAATCAAATAAAAAATTTATTTGATTTAAATCAAACCCCATGTGTGAAAAAGGTGATCATGACATCTTTCTATCTATAACTTGAGCAATTCATTTGATATAGGTGGTTGTTTTCTAAAAAAAAAGGTCACACCTGTTACTTGGTTGGTGTTTACTAAGGAGCTACATATACACTATCACAATGCTCGGAAAATTACTTCAGTGAGTTAGCAAAGTTGAAACACACATGTAATGTTATGGATTATATTCAACAATTACATAATCTATCTTTATGAGTGGATGACATCATAGAGAACAAATTGAATATCCTGTTCTTGGGGGCACTCAAGGATAACATCCAAGTTAAGGTTCGTATGTTTAATCCATCGATTGTTTCTGAAGCCATACGATTCGCATGCCAGGGAGAGGAAAAAATTTGGTCAAAATAAGGGATTTCATTTATGGCCATGAACATAATTTCACAACACCATCATTTATGCAACCTACAAGATTGAACCCTCAATAATTTGAAGAGAAGCATTCCAAAGGGTTGTGTTTTGGTTGTGACAACAAGTAGAGAAAATGACATAAATGTGCTGAAAAGAAGAATTTCTATATTGAAGGTGCCAATAAAGATGAAGATGATGACAAGGTCACATGTGAGGGCATGGAAGAACTAGAGGAAGAATCTGAAGATTCTCACCCTACTATCTCCTGTCATGCCCTTTCATGTATAAGTACTCTTTAAACTTTTAATGTGGTGCGCTTCCTCAAGAAACATAAAGTGACAATGTTGATTATCTTAGGAAGTACACAACTTCATCAACAATAAGTTACCTACTCATTTGAATTATTTTATTTATCTAGATCCAAAATTTTAAGTCATGATTATAGATGGTGGCACAATCAACAATTTTGAAAAACTCCACAGTATTAAGATTGCCATGAGAGACACCTGCTTAATTATCCTATATTTTCTATTCCCATGGATGGTGCTGACATTGTTTTGAGAGTACAATGGATCATGAATTTGGGCACAATAGAGATGAATTTATAGGGATTGTTTATGTGATTTCATTACGAAGGTAGGACATTTTAACTATGGGGATTACAAGAAATGTCTCCCCAATTAGTTAGTTCACATCAGATAATAAATATTTAAAAAAAAAGGTGAAAGAATTTGTCGCATGGTTGTTTTCCTTAGAAGTTTATCCAACACGTGTCTACAATCCCAATTTACAAATGATTCTTGGTGACCATCCAATTATTTTTGGTACAATGCCAAAAGACCTACCACCCAATAGAGAACATTATCATGCCATAAGATTGATTTTAGGTAGCACACCTCCAAACATCAGACCATACAGGTATTCATATGCTCAAATGAAATTGAAAAAAAGGTATACGAGATGCTGTAGGCAAGTATTATCTGACATAGCCAAAGTGAATATTCTTCCCCAATGGTCATGATGTGGAAGAAGGATGACACTTAGGGGATGTGCCATGACTATAGACAAATAAATAAGTACACCATTGAATATAAGCTTCCTATTCTAGTCATTGATGGTATGTTAGATAAATTAAATGGTGTTATTTATTTTACCAAACTAGATCTTTGTTTGGGGTATATCAAATTAGGATCAAAGATGAAGATATCAATAAAATAATTTTTGGAACTCATAAAGGCCATTATGAGTTTATGGTCATGCCTTTTGGTCTCACAAATACATCATCTATATTTCAGAGTTTGATGAATATTGTTTTTGGGTCTTTTTAAAGGAAGTTTGTGTTGGTATTTTTTGATGACATTTTAGTCTACAACAAAACTTGAGAAGAATATTTGAAGCATATGAAATAGTTACTATTCATTCCAGAATATCATCTTTATATAGAACCTCCCAAATGTGATTTTGGAATCCATGAAGTGGAGTACTTGAGTCATATATTTCACATAAATTCAAAGTTGACTCTTAGAAGATCAAAGCTATGATGGAGTGGCAAGTGCCAAATACCCTCAAGAACCTTCATGGATTTTTGAGGCTAACATGCTACTATTGTAGATTTATAAAAACTTATGGAAGCATAACAACTCTATTCAAAACCTTATTGAAGAAATATTCCTTCCATTGGACTAAACCAACTACTAAGGAATTTGTGTAGTTGAAATATTATATATGCACCACTCATGTTTTGGCGACCCCTAATTTTTACAAAGTGTTTGTTGTTAAATGTGATGAATCAAAATATCACATGGGAGCAATACTCATGTAAGAAGGAAGATTAATTGCATTCAATATTTTTCAACTCAAGGGAAAAAATAAGCTCAAGCTAATCTATGAGAAAGAGATGATGGCTATTCTTCATTCACTCAAACAATGAAGATCTTATTTGATGGGTAGACACTTTTAATTAAAGATCAATCATGATAGTCTAAAATAATTTTTAGAACAACATTTTTCATAAGAAGAGTAACAAAAATGAGTGACTAAAATGTTGGGTTATGACTTTGAAATAGTCTATAAGAAAGGCAAAGAGAATGTGGTAGTAAATGCACTTTCTTGGAGGGACGAATCAATTGAGGTATTGTTATGTGTATGACCATTTGACAAGTAGATTGGTTAGAAGTAAAATTAGAATGGGAGAATGACATGGATATTCATGTCCTGATTCAAAATCTCTAGTATGGTTTGGGTGTTTCTAACAAATTTGAGTGGAAAAGAAACACATTATGGTATAAAGCGATATTGTACCTATGCAAGGATTTAGTCCTCAAACACAAGATCATTTAAGAGCTTTATGCATCTATAATATGGGGCATTCAATATTTTTGAAGACATCATCACATAAAGCATGATTTATTTTTTGGACTCAAGGAAGATATACAAAAAATTATGGCAAAAACCATGGTTTGTCAACATAATAAAGGGGAAACAATTAAGACACCAAGTCTTCTACAACCATTATCCATCCCTAACTAGCGGTGGAAGGATATTTCCATGGATTTCATTACAAGGTCACCAAGATCTAAAGGTAAAAATTTCATCAATGTAATTATGGATAGGGTCATAAAATATACTCATTTTTCTTCATTATCACAACCGTTTTTAGCTAGTATAGTAGTTGATGATTTTCTCAATATAGTTCAAAAGTTTCATGGTACCCTAAAAATCATTATAAGTGATCGTGATCCTATCTTCACCAACAAATTTTAGACTGATTTATTTGCAAGTTTGGGTACCCAATTGGATCATAGCTCACCTTATCATCCTTAATTTGATGGAAAAATAGAGGTTGTCAACAAATTCTTAGAAGGGTATCTTCATTATTTTGCATCAGACAAACATGTATTTTGGGTCTATTGGCTGCCACTAGTAGAATGATGGTACAACACTTCCTTCGACACCTCTTTCAATATATATATATATATATATATATATATATATATATATATATATATATATATATATATTTATGAAAATTTATGGTTATCTCCCCCATCCATCACTTGATCTTTTAAGGTGTAACCCAAGGTTTGAACTGTTGAGGAACACATTCGACATCAACATGAGGTACTAACTACTTTAAGGGAGAATTTAAAAATAACACAAAATATAATGAAACAATAAGCTAATCAACACCGTAGTGAGAGCAACTTTGGTATTAGTAATTAGGTCTTTGTGTGCTTGTATCCATATAATTATATGTCTTTTAAGCAAAAAAAATAAGATAACAAACTTTCTCCTAGGTATTATGGCCCTTATCAGATCCTACAAAAAAGTAAAAATGTAGCATACAAGCTAGACCTACCCCAATCCACTTGCATACATCATGTATTTCATGTATCTTATTGAATGATCATTATAAAGAGAGTATATATATAGACTAAGCTAAATGAATTGGATGAAGAAGACAAAGTAATTATAGGAACCTAATGATATATTTCACACATGCACAAAAAGGCTACAAACAAGAGAGCTTAAAGAGTATTTGATCAAGTGGAAGAGTATGAATTATGAAGATGCAACATAGGATGATGAAAATTTCTTGAAATAACATCTAGAGTTGATTCAAATTTGAGGGTAATATTTTTTTAAAGGGGAGGGAAATGCTATGCCCTTAATCTATAGTGTGTCTAAGGATATGTGTGGCTGACTTGTGGATTACATACTTTTTATATTATCTTATTACATTTTTTTATGTTCTTAGTATGGTCAGCCTATAGAATAAATATGGATAAGTAGAGTAATATAAGAGTTAGTGGTTAGTATTTTATCATCAAATTATGAATTATACTCTTATTGCATTGTTGTGGAGGTTTCCCCTTCGAAGTGGCTCAGTCATTATTATTAAATATTCTACTATTTTGTCAATTATTGTTATGGATGTAACTATTATACTCTTAGTTATTTAATATATTATTCTAATATTATGAACAAATAAACAATTTAATTACAATTGATAGAATTTGATATAATTTACATGATTTAGATATACATTTGGGTCATAATATTGTACATTTGACATCGATTTTCATATATTTGGAACAAATTTTTAAGTTAATGACAAATATTATACACATTTTACAGAGTAAAGGTTATATTTTGACAAATACCTCAAATTGAGACACATTATAGGTATATATTCCATGCATATACAACAAATCATAGATACATATTCAAATTATATATACATTTATGCACCAACCTTACCAAGATGCATCATTTGAGCCTTTATCTATCTACAACAATTATCTCCCTTGAGTAGTGTGATCAATATTCAATGACCTCAATGGCCTTGGCACTACTCCACTTATATATGTTGATATGGTTATACCATTTACGCTTGGTGATATTGGATAGATTGGCTAGATTATGTATTCACTTAAGTTGTGTGATTAGGATTCTGTGATCTTGATGTCCTTGGCATAAATCACCTTTTTACACTGAATTGGGGAAATGAATACCCTTAAATTATTCTCTTTACATCTCTAGGGTTTAGTTTTGGACCTCTTTTTAATACTTCAGCAAAGAGGCATCGTTAATAAAGCAAACTATCAATGAAAAACATGGTTGCATCCTTGCTCTCTTTTATTTCAAGCATTTCAATTATTCAATTTTAAGATTATATGCACTAATTACACTATAACATGATTTTGGTTGTAGGAAATATAAAAACAAAAAATTAAAATGGGGCTCAAGTCAAAGTAAGGTGTTTTGTACACACCATGATACACATTTCTTTCCTTTAACCTAGTAATTTCATCCTTATGCATTACTAGATTAAATGGGAAAATGTAGATCTTATATCTATATTTTACATGATAAACTAGTCTTGTACACTTAAAATACATCACTCATGGCTCAACTATTTAGTTCAAGACATTTTTTCTACTGTAAGGCTCATGTTCATCATCTCACTATGCCTAAATACTTATCCTATATCTTGACTCTAATATATGATTACCTAGATCACCTGTAACCCATAATTTGATTAAAACTTGATAGATATCTTACATTTCTAGTTAAATATATTCAACAATTATCTATCCTCTTCTATATCCTCTAGGACACTACCATTCACACTAGGAAACTAACGTCAATGCTAGTGTCCCAGTTATGATGCTAGTATATGAACCTTATAAATGATCAAATTTGAAAATTCTTTGACACATATGGGTTGCCCTATTTTTATTAATTAACCCTCCCATAAGATAATTTTAAAATGTGTGATATAAATATAAAATAAATCCCGCTCAATATATATATATATATATATATATATATATATATATATATATATATATCTAGTAATTACCAAACAAACACCTATCTAGCTCACTTAATCATTCACACAACTGAGTTTTAATGCCATATTTTTCTCTATTTACAAATCAATCATAGAAGAAATATTATTTTTAGTTTGAAGAAATCAAAGAGCAACCCATGAGCAATATTTGTTAAGTTACAAGTTAAATCACTACATGCACTCATATATAACATATTGCACAATTGTTCACACACAAACCCACATAAGGGGGGAAAATAATCAGTCTAAGGCCCTCTTATGAGTATTGGCTATGTAGGCATCACTCACTAACAAAGGGGTTTTTTAGGTTAGCTCATCTTCACTTGATCCCACTAACCACCATTTTTTCAAGGTGGCATGCCCTATTTAGAAGACCTAGGGTTTTAAACTATATATTGATATTCATAACCTATTAATGTGATACATATAAAAAACATACAAAGAAATAATGAACCCTAATATGGATAAGTAGAATTTATATAAAATGCTATGTATTCCACATGGGACATAAGTGTCGATGCTAGTGTCCCTATTTCGATGGTAGTGTCCAAACTAACATAGAGATGATTTATATAATTTAATGAATCAAAAATGAGAATCATACTGATTGTTTATACACATGCACTTCCTAGATATACTTTCACATTATTGAATAATCTAAGTAATATCTTTTTCTCTATGTTTAAAGAATCAAATTACTATTTGGTATTATACTTTCTATATTTAGCATATTTCCATAAATCAACACTACATTATAATATATTATGAATATGAATTATTTAATTGGCATGAATTTAGAATAGTATATTCCTTAGTTGATTAGACTCACTTTGCTCAAACGCTAATCCACATCTCACAAAAAGACATAGTAAGGACATAAAAAATGGTTTATTTTTAGGGACCTACCTCAATCAACCCCATAATTTTATATATGTTAGAAATCAAAATTCATGCATGTCAAAAATCATATTTTTATGTATGATAGTTCTTAACCCTTGTCTCTATGAGATGAGATGCAAGCAAGTAGTCAATTCTATATGCTCTTTTACTAGTTCTTCTTTTGGTACACGTATATATCTATAACTCTTCTATGTAGTAAAATGAAATATATATGTGTGTGTGTGTGTGTGTGATATATATATATATATATATATATATATATATATATATATATATATATATATATATATATATATATATATATATATATATAAAACTTGTAATCGTGATGTGTTTCGATGTATGTGAGCCTTATTGATGCCCATTAAATGTATTATGATGATTATGTGTATATATAATTCTTAAATTCAAATTAGGGCCTTATTATCACACAAGTTGACATTGTAGAAGCATGAAGTCAAAAATCATGGCATAAAGACACATGGTGAAATGGAATAGAGGATCCAAAACTGACCTAACCAATAGTGGGATGGTTTTATAGTGGTCAAATCAATATTATATTATATTGATAATAATCAAGGTGATCAAAACTTTGAAAATTGAGATCTAGAGGCTCGTAGGAGTATTTGTGATTAATTTGAGGCACATAAATGATAGATTGAATATGTTCAAAAATGAATGATGACAAGGGAAAGATATGCAAGGTCCAACACAAAGGGAAATTACACCATTAAGATCCCAATTTGAACCAGTGATCCATATATATGAAAACACAATAATAACATTATAATTACAAGACCTATACCAAAATTTGGTGTCTACATAATGCCCCACTTTAATATATGTGTTTGGATATACATTAAATTAAATAAAACAGTAATGGATACATATTTTATGAAGTATCCTCACTCCCCATAAATTATGCTCTAAGTTAATTTATAATATGAAAGTGATCTAAAAGTCAAAAGGAGGAGAGAGGTTACCTTATATCAGAGTCTAGCTCCAATAACCTATAAAACTAAAAGAACCCTACCTCATCACAATCTGCATGAATGTGTTAATTTATGCTTAGGGTCCATGAATGATTATCAATACTTCTATGTCAACATATTAAGTTTACATCTGAATAAACATGAGGCTCAATGTTTGAATAAATCAGTAAAATGTAACCAATGAAATAATTTTAAAATGAAAATAAATAATAATAATGAATACACTTGATGATATGAAAAATATGTTTATATATTTAAGAATTATATAACTATTATAGGTCATATGAGCCCTAAAAAATAGTGAATTATCTAAAATTTGGATTCTATTGACTTTATCAAGTGATAAAATATGCTTCCTAACTAAAAAAGCAAACATCCAGTACCCCTGTAACCTCTTGATTTTTTTTGTATTATTTTGAAATCTATGTAAACTATTGAAATAATGCAAGTAAATATATAATAATCTAAAAAAATTCTCTCCTTTTGAGGTGAGTGGTGTTCTTATATATTACTCATCTCAAAAGAAAAGGATTACACACACTCTGTGTAACATAGATAAAAACAATAAGTTTTAATAACCTTGACACCATATTTGAAAATACATGCATATAATCATATAAATATTGAATCATCAAAGCTCATCAATTATCCAATACTAATATGTTAAATCAAAATAAATACAAGCAAGGGAATGGAAAAAGAAGGGTGAGTGATATGCCCCATTGTAACAAAAAGCCCTAATATGGACAAGGTATAATAAAGAATCAAAACAATAAAATGCCATAATGTGAATAAGATAAGATGATCCTTCAAATGAATATAATTCCTTTAGCCATTGATGGAGTGTCAATTATAAACTATAGATAGTCGCCCTCACTAGATAGATATATAGTGCTCCCCATTTAGATATATGGGGGTGGGGGAAACTATCTCATCACCATATTTATAGATATGGGTACCTAATATCTACTATTTGGATATAAATATACCATCCTTGACCTGATATAATCAATTTATAATCTACAAATACATGAGAAAAATATTCCCAAAATGACAAGATATAAGCAATGAAACATAATAATATTATACCCCAATAGATGTCTGGTATAAACCATGGAAACATAGGAAAGAAACATAAAATACAAAAAGTAATATCATGCATGATATATATCATGACACCGAACATATAGTATCACATAGCATAATCAAGCGATGTAAACATGCACACTCATGTAACCACATATAACAAGTAAACCCAATTGGAAAAACAAAGTGATAAAAATAAACAAAGCAATCAATCACACATAAGTGACACATATTATACAACTAGATGATCCTCTATATAAAGTAAAATAAATACATAATAAACAACATACACAAGCACAAGTAATCCAATCAATCATAGGGAAAATAAGAGAACACACAATACAGAAATTATTTGAAGCAACACATAGTACTTAGGTAATAAAGCATATAAGATATACACTAGAGAAAAATATGTTTGATAAGATATAAAAATCAATATGATAATGGAAAATAAGATATAATTTGAAACACAAATAAAGATGCCCCTTGTGTAGGCATGCATCTAATGTAAATATGCACCCCCATGTGGGCATGATGAAGTTGTTAAACAATTATAAGTCCATAGTCATATGTACCAAGTATATCCTACACATAACTAAATGATACCATAAAAATAACATGTAAACAATGTAAAGGTAAAACCTCTAACAAAAATAAATGATCATGATATGTTAAACTACATAATTATGTAATACAAAGGTAAATACAATTTTTTTTGTTTTATAAATTTTCAAAAGATGCAAAGAAATAATTAGAGGAAATCAATAAATAAAACAAGCCAATAGGTGAAAGTTAGAAGAAGAAAGAAGAGGAATATCCCTATGTATAACATAAAAAATCCTTCAAAATTATGTACACACTAGGGGAAGGCCTCAATATATACGTTCTATCATCATTGAGAAGTCCACCTAGGCTTCTAAGATGGGATACAAAAATCAAAGGCACAGTCCAAATAAAAAATGCAATCAACATAAACCAAGAGCCTAGAAGAATGTGTTTTACCCTATTTTTGATTTAACAATAAAAAAGTTGTACTTATAGGTGTAAAACTTGATAAATATCATAATGTTAAATATGTAAAATAATTAACAATAATATGGAACATTTATATTTTTTAAAACACTAAGAATAAATGTATTAGCTCGAATCATGATTTTTGTTGACTACTTTAAATATTTAAATTCTCAAAATCAAGAATAAAATCTAAAACTATTTCTATACAAGTCCACACTCTTTGGACAATAATGCATGTCGATCATTTCTGTTGATTGCAGACATGTCCCAATTTATTGTGACTAATGATTGATATAGAAATACAAAAAAATCAAAGCTATGACAATAAGATCAAGAAAAAAATTAGAGAATATTATTGCATAAGACTATGCTCCTTGGATAACAACATAGGCCAGTCGTGTCTATTTACTATGGATTATCTATGTTGATTGTGACAAAAATATGACTATTGCACTTTTAGTGCTTATGTTTAATAAGTAGGCTAAGATGTCACAATTATATTTCTACTATGTAGAATTCACTATTTTACTTATTGTCTTTAAAAGTCCAAGGGCACTTTGAAACTTGAAACCTAAAAAAAATAGATGAGAAATGCAATGGGCTAAGTTGACCCCAATCACCCCCTTGATGATTTATTGATACCTGCATATCCAACACTCCAAAGAGGTAAATTAAGCCCACATATTTATCCCTCTTAGAGTGATTGTGAAATTGTGCTTGTTGACTATATGTATGCAATTATAAATATGAATTTGATACTTGAAAATGATATCTCTTGACTTATTTTAAGATGATTTAGACTTGGCTCATGGTTGCTCTTTGTGAATGATCTTAAATTTGGAAAGAATATTACATATTTTCTCAATGTGTAGAAGTGTATAAGTGCTCAATAAATAGTGCTGAACTAAGAAATATGTGGAGATAATGAATGACATTTGATGTGTATTTATAGGAAATCATTTTAAAATTTTCTTTTAGCTGACCCAATGAAATGTACATGAAGACCCAAAAAGAATAATTCAAAATTTGGAAACTAGCCATTATTTGGTGTATGACATGACCACTCTAGGTGGATAGGTTTATGGTAGCAGATCTATTTTCCCAACATGGATATGTCCCAAAAAATTAGGGACAATTATCATTCATTAAAGATAATATGAGGATAGTATAGAGAAATTTGAGCATTTGAATTTGGAAAGTTCTATGTAGCAACACCGATAAAAAATGGTCAAATATGCATTTAGATAAATAACTTAGATGAATGCTAAATAAGGGTTAAGTATTTGGGTGCAACTCAAGTGGTTTAAGATGTGCCAAGAATTAGCATTGTCAAGTACTTATGACTAGATTTAGGTATTTACATTACCCCTTTATTCTAGTAATGAAATTACTAGAGTAAAGGAGAAAGAATTAAACCTAAGTGTGTATAACTGTAGATACCCATATTTTATACAAGCACAATTTTATAACATGTTTTTATATATTTTGCATGCATAGGACTCTTGACTGAAAGTTGGATATCTAGTGGCACAATCTCACATGAACCTCTTTGGGTTCATATTGTTTCATTTTCTTTATTTTCCCCTTTGGGCCTGTATGTTGTCAAAGCTACATTTTATCTAATGTATTCCAGGGATCCCTACCTATGTTTTTTGTTATTTTTATGTTTTTAGCCTCTAGACATCTATGTCTGTATTGGACTCTTGCATCAATGCAAGTATCCAACTATGATGTAAGTGTTTAGAATTATATTTTGATTTTTTATATTTTTTTGCTTCATGAATATTTGCTTATCCCCTTATGTTCATTATATTTTTGGATTTTTTGCACCAATAAGTCTTAATTCAAATCGAGATATCCCTATATATACAAAGGCTATGGTCTCATTATACCCCCTGACATTTTGATCAAACAAGTTTAAAATTAACAAATACTTTTCACTCCAAGCTATCAAATTGCATTACCTTCATGAACTAAAAGTTTGAAGCATCCAAAAGGTCAATCTACACTTGAATTATTTGTACCAATGGTTATACCAGGAAAAATAACATATTGTTATATAATCATCATTTCACACATATATCTAGGAGGGAAAACTATATGCAAATTTGAGGCCCTCTTTGGAGTATATGGTTATGTAGGTAGTACTTAGAAACAAATGAGATTACTAGGGTGAGCTCAAATCACATGCTAACCCATTTTTACCAAGCTATATAAGGTTGAAGGCAAGAAGACTAGGGTTTTTGCTTGTTGGCTAGACTTTATGCATAGTTGGACACATTTCAAAGGATAAAAATGACCATATAGGTAACAACATAACTTCAATGGAAATTCAGATTTATCCCTATACATATTCTAGGCTAGAAACTTGTGTTAGATATAGACACTTGCATCGATACAACTATCAAAGATCAATGCAAGCATCCTGAGGGAAAAAATAATTAGAATACAGGGTGAGTAGCTCCTAAAGATTGTTCACTATCATGAGGTGACTCCAGATCATTGTCATAATGCAAAATAAATATGAAATAAGATATAATCTCTTTATCCCTTAGTTTCCTAGTATTTTACTATATTCATTATACGTGTAGATAGGCAAATTTACATAATTTAGTATATATGACTGAACTATGAATATTATCATATTGCATGCAAATATTTTTATTTGCTTAAGTGTATTTGTGTAAAAACCCAAATAGTCTAAAACATTCTGGTATTTGTTTTTCTCAGATTCTTGTATTTGTTTTTCAAATCTAATTTTATTCCATGGGAATCACTTAAGGAATGATTCTTCAACTCTTTTATTTAGACCTTATGCTTGTTTACTTTGTGATTGTATCTAAACTTAGAGTCCTCATGGGTTCTATTTTTAATGTCCATGGAATGCCCCATCCTTTGGATAGTTTGTTTAATGCTCTCGATGATCAATGTATTGCATATGGAAATCTTATGTCATATAAAAAAAAGATGAAGTCCCCTCTTTTGCTAATAACTGTGATAATGAAAGAACTGATGATGAAAATGCTAGTATAAATAAACATGTTGATAGTCATATCATTATTTCATATGGTTATGAGTGTGATTTTGTTTGTCTTGAAAATGAATATGAGGAGCCTACTTCTCT
Organism: Torreya grandis; assembly: GCA_037957365.1. NCBI lineage: Eukaryota > Viridiplantae > Streptophyta > Pinopsida > Cupressales > Taxaceae > Torreya > Torreya grandis. Next base: position 1,293,601 of record JARHVA010003537.1, on the reverse strand, counting down.
TGTCTCTCATTTTTACAATGATGAAAGGCCTAAAAAGTTAAAAACAATCAATTTTGTTAGTGCCTCCAATAAGGATGATACAATAGATATACACAAAGTTATCATTTATGATGTTTAAAGCCATCATGTTCTATGCATACATTCTATAGATGAATCAAAATTGAATGCCCCTCTTCTATTCCAAATGATGCAAATGTCGAAAAAGAGGGATTTGTCACTTATTTTCAAAATGATGCCAATATTGGAAATCTTATTATTTATTTGGATCACTTAAATGAAATTAGTGAAAATAATTCTTTTTATCTAACTTCCAATGATCAAAATTCATACACTAGTTCCTCTCCTATCTTTTTTGAACTAAAAAATGAAAATGCATATTAAAGTCTTAAGAAATCTATGTTTAAAGATGCATTGTTTGGATATATTGTTAAATTGCCAAATACATTTGATTCATCTCTTTTCAAACTCAAGTCTCGTACATCAAAAGAAATCAAAAGTGTATTGCATGACAAAACATTAGAAAGTACCATTAAAATTTCTCTCCCTTTTTTGGAAAGTAAAAATGAAAGTGAAAATTGCATCTTTCCCTCTCTTTATATTTCAAATGAAGTAAAAAATGTTCCTTTTCCTCCGTCCTTCACATTTTTTGATAAAAAAGAACATGCTATAAGTGAAAATATCTCTCCTACTTCTATTGTATTTCATGAAATTTCAAGTAATGTAACACCTTATAATGATAATGATATCATCCTTCATGCTATTCAACATGATATAATTTCCTCTTTACTACATATTGTAAACCATGCGATGATCCTATTTTAGAGTACGGTAAAGAATATATCATTCCTATGTTTCATATGAATGGTAATTTACAACCTTTAATAAAAATTCCAACCTCTTCACCAATCTCTACTTGTGATATTCTATCTGCCATGAATACCATGGGAGATCTTCAATAACAAGTAAATACCCTTAATTTGCAAGTTTCCTCTCATGAGGCTACCTTTGAGAAGAATATATTAGAGGAACAATCCCTTGAAATATTTTTAATACCTTTATCCCTTAAACTTTATCATGCCTTGTTATCATCATTCAATGGTCAAGGGGATTCTGTTACTCATTTGAAATAATATGTACACTCCTTTAAACATTGGGCTAAGGATGGACAATTTATATTAAAGGCTTTCCATCAAATTTTAACTCAAGAGGCTCTTGATTGGTTTTATAACCTCCCAAATGGTTCCCTATCAACATTCAAAAAACTGAAATATGTATTCTTATTAGATTTTCCTAGATATACATTACCTAAGTTACCATTGGATTATTTGAAAGTATTAACAAAAAATGAGGATGAATCCATTCAAGACTATGTTATTAGATTTAAGAATATATTGTTTTCCTTAAACTATACCCCCTTAGATTTGGAAGTGAAATTTATATTTAATAGAGATATTATTTCTCCACTTAGAAAAAGAGCATTGTACAAGCTTTTTACTTCATTTAAAACCTTATATTGGGATGTGAATAAATATGCATGTGCTCTAACGAATACCAAAACTAAATTACATATCTCTCAACATCAAGGCAAACATGGTACAAAAAATGCTTTAAAAATAAATAAGCAACCTAAGAAGATCCATGAACCACTTCAAAAACCTTATTTAGAATCAACAATTCATACCAAAGAACAAATAATAAAGGTATTAAACAAAAGAAAGGAACATACTTACAAAATAGCTTCTATAATAAAACCATATGCCTCTATAAAGAGGCAACCTCTTAAGTTTGATTGGTATTGAGATAGACCACATGATATATTGTGTACCCTATTGGATAAAGGAATGATAAACATTCCTCCTCATCATCATTACCCAAAACAAATTTTTGAAAAGGTAAAAAGAAAACATTTTTACACTTACCATGGTATAAATGGGCACTACGTTAATGATAATTTTGATCTTGAGCAAAAGCTTATAAAGTTAGTAGATTGAGTACTTATTACATTTTAAAAAGATACATCTAGATACCTTTCCAACACTTATTCTATAGGTTATTCTAATATGGTAAAGACATCCCATGCTACTCTTTTTACGGAACACATGGTCCATCAACTTTTACAGAGGACAACCACTAGTAGAAGTCCTTCTCGTAGTGTGCCCTTTACTAGGATTGATCTTTACCACATTGATCCTACTAAGGAATCATTGATTGATCAGGTTCCTAATAGATGAACACATAGAGGGGGAATACATACATAACAAATTTAGGTACCTAAACCAACACATAGATAAATGGTATATTCCTACAAATACATCAACTACAGTGATATAATTAAAACTAGAAGTACCATTACCACATGATTATTACAGTCAATATTTATTATTTACAATAGGGTTTCAATGCATATGATGATCACTTCATTACCAATAAATTACAAGTTTCACTAAATTGAAATATTTATAATACCATGTAGTTTAGCATATCCAAATATCGATTATACAAAATTAGTGCAAGTAAAGAATAGATAATGAATAAAGAACTACAAACATACATCCATATTAAGAAAAACATACCAAACTAATATCACCATATATATCAAAGTGGTACAAATTTTATATAGATAAAATCATAAATCATATATTGGGGTAATTTTCCCAGTTGTATACTCCTCATCACTATCTATATTAACCACTTTGGTCTCTCTCGATGTGGATACACTGAGATCCAACCTAGGAATGCATGATTAAGGAAACTCATGTATTCTCTCCTAAAATGACCCTAGTTGATGCAATATCTCATCATGCTTATAGTTTAGGATGCCATATCACTTAATCAACACCTATGTAATTTCGATGGCACTATGTTATGGGATGTCTCATCTATTAAGATCTACATGTGTCTCCTCATATTCAATGGCTATACTATGTTAGGTGAGTCCTACTCTCACTATAGGATTAGATAAGGATGTATGGGCACCCAAAATATAAACAACCCTATCAATAAAACCCTCATTATTAATATCCATGGGTACACTCTGGGTAAAGGCCTACACCACATGATCTACCATAGCGGCCCACTTTTGATTGCATATAAATAATACGTAAAATATAATTTATCTACTTATAATACATCAGATACAATATCAAACAAATTTAAAAATCAAAGTAAGTTACTTACATGTGGCTCTGATCTCCACCTCATTAAGGGATTCTCATCCCACAGGGGCACCAACAACTTCATCTCATTCGACACCTTCCTGTGCAACATATATGGCATCAAGTGGGGTGAATATAATTGGAAACAATAATGGCCAATAGGTACCTATCTACCACTATAAATAACAATCTATATACCTTACATCATACCCTATATCTAGGGGAACTATGAGATATCACTCATCACTAGGTTGATGTTCTAGATTGACAAGTGTTAGTGTTGGACTATCATTGGGGCTATGCTCACTCTTGACTATATGATGCCATTGATATGAAGGTGATGACACCACCTACTATATACCAATATGATACAATACTGACCATGTTGAAATAAATTATATACCTTGGGAAAGTGGTTAAATAACCACATGCTCACTTAGATCCTCTACAACACATGCCCATCCTTGGGACATCCAAAAAATGACCTATATAGATGCCATATAAGCTAATATGACATGAATCTATCAAAAATAGTGTCATACTCCATTATGGTGTATAGTCTACCACAAAAAAGTACCCACCACTCTAAAAATGTATGAGGATGGGCCCACATAGCTATGGGTCCACCAACTAGACACACTACTATAATATGATCGTAATCCTAAACATGTAACAAGGTCTCAACTCTAATACCTCCACCATGACTCTCTAAATAAAATATATAAAGGTATCTATATAAGTGGGCCAGTACTATATCCCCAAAAATATCTAGTACCCTCCACCTTCATGTGCCATATAATTTGATACATGTGATATGAAATCACCACTGTGCCACCATATAGCACCACAAAAGAGGCTAAAAATATAGAAATGAATTCATATAGTTATGGAACATCACCCCTAATAATACTATACAAATGAATCATGTTACTCAGCTATGCATCTGGTACCCTATGACCAATGAAATACATGTGAGATCATTAAATATAGCCATGACTACCATCCCACACAACATGTACTCTATCACCTATGATAGGTAACTAGAAAATGGGATACACATCCTCCAAAGTCACTTACATTTCCCCTATCAAGAGCTAGAAAGTACAATTATCTAGGTTCTACCTCTTAGCTAGAGTTATGATGAGGTGGATATAATATGGAATCCATCCTAATTAGGCCACATGGCCCAATATAACCTAATATATAACACCCGAATCAAATACATCCATACCTAGCTTTTAGAGAGTGGAAAAATGATTCCCATGCCAAAACTCCTGAATATATATCCTTCTATAAACAAAAATGGGTAAAATCAGGTATTAACCATTAAACTTGAGCATAAATACTAGGTTTTATAGTTAAAAATTAGAACAAAAATGGGAATGGTAGTGTTGGATGCTACTGTCAATATATGAAACAAAATTTAGATGATTCCATCCAAATTTGGACAATACCATTGAGTATAACTTTAATGGAAGTGTCTACCAACCCATAAAAAGCAATTTTTTTTGCTAAAAATTAAAAAAACTAAAAATTTATACTCAATTCAAAAGTTAACCTACTTAGCAACTCATCAAAATATTGGTTGGATAGGCTATCTAGAGTACATAAAATCATAGTGGGCATGGGGCTCTCTCACACAACATTTTAAATTTCTATCCTAAGCTCAAATTTTCAAAAGATTTAAAGTATAAGTAAATTGAAATTTTTATTCAAAACACATAAATATACAACTTTTACAAGAAATTTAAGCACACATATCTTGAGCATTGGTCGATCAAATTAAAAAATGTGAGTTGCGTTATGATACAAGAAATGATTCCTTTCACATTATATAAATTTTCCAAACTTTTTAGAAAGACTAAAAGTTGCCTAAAATTATGTTTTTACCTAGATATTATATTATAATATGAATAAAATGATATATTTAAATTAAAAATTTAATGAGATATATTATTGATACATAATAAATCTATACTTTCTTGATTAATACACCATATTGGTCATTATCCTTTTGTGATAAAGTGAATCACAAATTTTATTCCTCTCATCCCAAAAGTGGGGAATATAAGTGGGGGCATGTTATAAAAACATGTCTTCCATAATTATATTAGTACACATATTTTATAAATTTAGTGGGGTTATAACATGATTGCATGGCCTCCACATTTTAGTTCACAATCTTAGATTTAGTGGCCGTATGTTGTGGAAACATGTTCTCCACACTTATACCAGTTTTCAAAATCTAGATTATAATGGGGGCATGTTATAGAAACATATTCTCCACACTTGCACCAATTAAAATTATCTAGACTTCATTCATATTATATATAAAAAATATATATTTGGGTTAACACTATATACATTAGTATTGGCATTATACACATATTACATAATAGTGGTGCTTATGCTAAGTAGAATGCATAAATCTATGTAGAGTAATTTATTCACACTAAACATGATATGTGCATACATATAATATTTTAAAACTTTATCATTTATTGATGTTTTTTATCTTATAATAATTTGTCATCTGAGTATACGCATTAAAGGGTACACCAAGAAAGGGGTGGGAATAACTTTGGTACTTTGTAAGATTGTTGGTCCCTATACCATTACTTAAAACCAATACAAGTTAATATTATCCAACACCCTAAGTAATTAAAACTTGCTTATACACTCCTCTAAGCAATTCACCTTCTAAAATATCCCCTAACTAAGTATACACCCCTTTTAATTTATTTTCCTACTATGACAACTCGATCGATCTTGTTAGGGTTTGAGTACACATTACAAAACTCTGTCGGCTTAGCCGACCTAGTTCGAGTCCTAACAACTATCTTTCCCACCAAATAAGATCGACTTGGATGACCTTGTTGGCTAAATTCATAAGAGGGTTTAGGGTTAATCCTTGTCTATAAATACCCCTTTCACTTCATTTCTAAAGAGAAGAACATTCATTTTTGCATTGTTATAGCTCATAATTTTGTTATTTTACATTGGAGGAGTCATTGCTTAGGGTTTTACCTTGGAGGGAAAGAAGCTTGTATTATGAGAAATTTTTGAATGAAAAGTAGGAGTATTTTACCCTAGGTGAAATTTATATAGTTTGATTCTTACAAAGACACAAAAACCTCTTGCAAAACACCAGTGGCCAAGGGAGAGATTGAGGCATGATAAATTCAATTCAAGGTAAGTATTATTAATTTTTACTCTTTTATTTAGTAGATTAGATATTACACAAAGTAGTAGGATGAATGTTGTACTCCTTATTTAGTTTACCTCTACATTGACTTGAGTAGAGTTATCTTTACATGTTTTATTTTGTTTGTTATTAACTATTCCCCTCTATGACACAAGATTTAGTGAACACTAGATTAGATTTCTTCTATGTATTATAAGGCTAGGTAGGGTTATTACATAATGTCATTTGTATAGAGGATTTGAAACCCTATCCTTTGATATTGTGTGGTAAGATATATATTGGTTAGGTTTAGTGGATCCAAATTAGTCATGTCCCAATATAAATAGTTATGCAAGGAATTATTTTGGTAATATTACTATAAGGATGAAATTATGAGAAATTAGATTTGATTGTGAAAATATGTCAAAATACCCAAAATGCCATTCTACCATTAAGATCTAGATCCATTTATGAAAAAAATACAAAAAAGAATGAGACATTCATACCAACATTAGATCCTAAAATCTAATTGGTCCAAACCAAGATTCAAATAAGAAAAAGACTAGAAGATTAAGGATGAAGATTGCTCATAAGTAGACTCAAATTTTACAGCATGAAGATAGCTTGATTCAAGAGATTTAGATGGATTCATGGATTGATTATGTAGTTTCTAATTGATAAGGAGATTTCATGGATTCAATAATTAGTTTCAATAGAGGATTGAAGGTGTTTAAATAGAAAAGAGAGGGAGGATTAAAAAGGAATTAAAAATTCCTTGGAAGCCTCTAGAATACAGGCTTCTAGAGAAGATCCAAGTTAGAGAGGATTCTAGAACTGGAGAATTATAGAATCCATTTAAGAGCTAAGTAAGATTAGTAAGAGATTAGGATGGATGATTATATATGTGATCAAGGACTAGGGATGTAGGAGATCCTAGGAATAGGCTAGGGTAGGTGGGTAAGTGGGTCATGGAAATTTTAAATTTTCAAATAATGGACAAGTGAGATTAATTAGTGGATAATGGTGATTTAGGAAAATTTATTGATTTTTGGGGTAGGGATAAGGTTAGCAGATAAATAATAATGAAAGGGGATATTAGATAAATGAATAAAAGGGGTGATATTAGGGTGAAATTAGATGAGATAAATAATATTAGATGAGATAGGTGAAATTAATGTCAATTATTATGAATATTAGTGATGTTAGATGAACTGAGTGAATTTAGGTGCATACATTTTACCCCTCTTTGAAAGGGCATTGTGAATGGATGAAGTGGAGGGAGTAACAATATTTCAAATAAAAACCATTTAATAGATGAATGTTAGCAAATGATATTAGTGACTATGATGCCCCCTTAAGGGGACATGCATGGAAGAATGAGATGTATGGCCATTTGAAATAGGAAATGAAGGGTGGGATGATATGGATAAACAAGGGGATGAGATGATATATGTGAGATAGATGATGGAGAGAATAAACTCGACTTGAGTAATGAGTTAAAAATGGAATATGCCCCTAGCAAAGACATGCATAGGGAATACAGATAATGATGATGAGTTAAAAGGCAATAAGCTTATGACATATCCCAAGCAAGGATTCTTATTAGGGAGAAATAAAAACAAATATTATAAATCCCATAAGATATCGACATATCCCAAATAAGGACACATGCTGAGAGAATAATGGTCCAAAGATAAGATAATTATTTGATAATATTAATGATGGATGTAACTTAAAAATAAAGTTGAGTGATATGATGAAGGGGATGAGAGAGAATAAATGATATGATTGTGTGACCAAAAGAATTGGTTTATAAGATGCATCAAATCAATGAGCCATAATTTGATTAATAGTGATGATGCCTCTTATAAGGGCACATGCAAGAGAGTGAGAGATAAAGTTATGGTCTTGGTCATGCCTCAATTAAGGGAGGAACCCATAAACCTTAAATTATGGATTGACCAATCAATGATAATGGACAACTAATGGAAGAAAAGATGGATGTTGTGATTTGTTGGACCCAATAGATAGGTATGAGCAATTGAATGGTAAGATTAGGGAGGTGATTGTAGATATGGTGATTGATAAATAGAAGGATTGATTAATGATTTATATTATAGCTCAAGGATTTGATTGATGTAATATGTGAGGATAATGAGGAACATGATAGATGTGATGATGGATGATGAGGAAAGAGGTGATAGTGGTTGAGCTAATCTCATGCATGCCACATGGCTGAGCACTACCTACATAGTCTAAAAAGTGTAGTTTAGACTAGATGATAGATGAAAAGATATACTAGAGGATGATGGTGATGATGGATGTTATACATGTTAGTTTTTAGATAAATACTAGGTGTTTTAGTAATATGGGTGATTCTGGTTATAGGCCTAGTCATGCACCTACATATCCATCCAGTTCAGATCTAGGCTTGTTCTAAAATAAGGACATGCCTTAAATTTATATGGTGCTCAAAATTTAGAACTCAACTACATTACCATCATTATACATAAGGTGGAAGCCTTATATTCTCACCCAAAGCACAATAGAGAGAGATCAGGGTCTATTGGTTTAGTTGTGTCATGGCACAACTCTACTCATCATGGGTCTAGTTGGTGTAATGATGGTTGTATACTAATAAGTTCAAGCCTTGGGTTTCATGGGTTTAAAGGCATTCAATAAATTGAGGGAAAAAGGGTGATTTGGTTGAGGGACTTGTTCCTAGTATTGCACTTAGGCACATGTATTGGTTTGGGGCATAGGGCTTCAACCATACTTAGAATTTATGGTTTCAAGGGCACAAGTCTCTTTACCCTACTCCAAATCCACCACTAATGAACTAGGTTAGGATCTTGTTGTCCCCTAAAAATATCACTCATTTTTGGGACAACAAATGAATTATTTTGGGCCCTACAAGACCAAAATTGTCTCTTCCCTTTTCAAAATTTGTTCTGAGCATTCAAATTCCTCATTTTTAAGCTTCTCATAAATGTATAGACTCTGCAGGCTTGAATCTACAGACTATGTAGGAAGAAAATCTACGAAATTTGCAGGCCAAGTTCTTAGGGATTCACATGTTGATTTCTATGGACTCTGCAGGAAAGAAGCAAGCTCTCAACACTCAACTAATTTCAAAGTTGGTTCAACGATAAGGTTTAACCAAAAGAGTTCATCGGCAAGCTTCTAAGCAAGGATTGAACCATTGAACCGTTGAACCTTGAACCATTTTAGTTCAATGGGTTTAATGGGTTCAAAGGTTCAATGTCATCAGCAAGAGTTAAGTGCATTTGTCAAGGTTAAAATTTCAACTGCTTCAAGGTTTAATGGCTTAAAAACACTTATCAAAGAGAAGAAGGCTTGAACCATTGAACCACTTTGGTTCAAATGTTCAACGGGTTCAATGGTTCAATAGGTTAAACAACCATGTGGTTCAACATGTTTGGTTCAAGGGATCAAAAAGACTTAGCCAAATAAAAAGAATGAACCGATTGAACCGTTGAACCTTGAACCAAAAGGTTCAATGAGTTCATAGGTTCAAAGGTTCAACCAGTGTGATGAAGATCAAAGAGCTTAGAAAGAAAAAGTGACGGTCAAAGGATGAACCAATGAACTGATTGAACCTTGAAATAAAAGAGTTCAAAGTTTAATGGCTCATGGGTTCAAAGGTTCAAAGGTGGCCTCAATCAAGAAAAGAAGTAGCAAATAGGTGGTTCAACGGATGGTTCAACCAAAGAGCGGAAAAGTGATTGAACCAGGAAGCAATGGAATAAAAGAGGCAGAATGAACCAATGAACCAATGAACCAATGTAGTTTTAGTGAGTTCAAAGGTTTAAGGTTCAACATGGTTCAAATGGCTAGAAACCATCAATGGCCCCGTGGACATCAAATTTAAAGTAAGGGAATATCCATTGAAATTCAAATAAAGTGCAGAACTTGAAAGAAGAACCAAGCGATTGGCTGAAAAGATAGCCTGGGAGCTTAAATTCTAGGAAGAGACAAAGCTGGAAAGGACAAAAGTGGAAAGAGGGAAAAGCCTAAAATATCTATGCAAAAGTTATTTCAGTAGGTGGAACAGTCCGTAAAGTAGATATTTGAGCTTGCAAACATTGAAGGCACGGCTTGTTGGTCTCCTATGGAGTAAAGACAAAATGGATAGCTACACAAATGTCAGAGGGGACAAACCAGATGATCTAGACTCAAGAGAAGACATATGGGATGAAATGATATGCCATAGTTAAGACAACCACCCTATTTTCAATGCAGTCCTTTGACAAACTTGGAAATGCATTCAAGGCATTAAATGCACAACATGGGTCATTCTATGGAACAAAGTGTGATGTCTTTCTTGGCTACTACATATTGTAATCTCTTGTATCATTATAAGGGATATATTCCAAATACAAAAGCAAAACAATACCCAATTTAAAGGTGAATACTGAGACTTTGAGCTCAAATTGTATTTCATTTCATTTTATCTGAATGAGAAAGCAAGCTGTTTGCAGACTTTGTGCTGTTTTGGCTTGTATCATTTTAGAAGATTATTCTTATGTCTATCTTCTGAATGTGTTCTTGTTTATTTAATTTGGCAAGCAAAATTAGTGAAAGTAATAAGGAAGGTGTCCTGAAGCCAATTGTGGGAAGACTTTGTGCTGCCATAGTTGTCTTTAGTGTGTGTTTATTTTCTATTTCTATGGAAAGGACCTTGGGATGACTTTGTGCCCTCATTGTCCTTCATATCTCACTCTTGGGTAATCAAGGTGGAGACTTTGTGCTACATTTTATATTTCTGGTTACTACGCCCTTGGCACCTTGTTACTTATCCTACCAGAAAGATTCTTGTTATTTGCAAGAACAAGCACTTCTAAAAGAAGAGAAGTGCCTTCTGTTGCTTCACCAATATTTCTACTATCCAGGAAGGGATTTGGCTCTTGGCTAAATGTTACTTCTAAAATAAGAGAAGTACCTTCACCAATCACCCAAGATTTCTCCTCTATTTGTTAGCATCATCTTTGAAAAAAGAGAGATGGATGGTTTATCCCACCCCTGTGTTTTAATTTTTGCTTATAATATATAGTATATAGCCTCCGTATATTTAATAGGGAACCTCCCCATGATGAGAGGAGAGATTTTTCCCCTATTGATATAGTAAAAATACACACCTAGATGACCAATCTCCATATGCTGTGGTGATAGGAACTATTTTGCTCACCAGTTAGCTGGTCGACAAAATATTCACCCAACAATTTTTGGAGACTCCACTGGCGATGAACATGCATTCTAAAGCCTCAAGTTTTAGATTGAAGTAATTCCTTCCCTTATCCATTATATAGACTCTATTCTGTGTCTTACCCATTATCATTATAGCATTACCATTTTACTCCATCTCCATTATTTTATCTGGTTTGCAAAACCAGAGCTGCTAGAAAAGAGTGCATAGTTTGAAGCCTCAAGCCTCAAGTTGAAGCAGGGCCAGTTCTTTTCCATTTTTATTTTGTAATCTAGCCACTCCACCTAAATTTGTTATCCCTATTTTTTATAATTAAATCATGGCAATTCGAGGCCCCTGGGGTAACTCTTTTGGCCCACTCAACTTGACTCCACCTCTGCATGAAATTTCATGCAACTCAAGAAAGAACTTCCCCAAATTCTTTGGAGATGGGAGAGTTCACCCTGATGAACACATTACAGCCTTTAGCATAGCCTATGGTGTGATAAGGGTGAAATTTAAAGATGTGGTACTCAATATTTTTGTGGAGACCCTACAAGGTGATGCTACAGAGTGGTTATACCATCTGTAGGCTAGATTAGCGACTGACTGGGATACACTCACAACCAAGTTTGAAGCCAGGTTTAAGCCTGAAGAGGATGTGCATGCTTTACTAGCCCAACTCACTCAGATGAAGAAGGAACCTCATGAGCCTATGAGAGATTTTATTTCCAAGTTTGACAAGCTGAGGAATAGGATTCTTGTAATTGCTTAGCCGACACTTGAAAACCTCAAATACTTCTTCATCAACTCATAGCTACCTAAAGTGAGTTTTCTGTTGAGATGAGATAGCCACATAGACCTTGCTGCTGCTCAGGACTTAGCTACTGATGTAGAAGATGACCTTATCTTGGTAGGAAAGATAAGGAGAGACCCGAATAGAGGTAAATCCTCTTCATCTTCTGAGTATCCATCTATAGGCACCATGGATCAGATGGTGTAAAAGATGGCAAATGAATTGCTAGCCTTGAAAAATAAAATGGCCCAAAGTATGTCTTCTCCTCCTAATCGAGATATGCCAAGGAGGGCATTTCAGAATCAACCCTATTAAGGCAATGTTGCCAAGAATCAAGGGTAGCCAAATTGTCTTCCTCCCCTATAGAGGAACCTTGGCCTTGAAGCACCTCCAACCAACTCAATAGTTAGATATCTAGAAATAGAACATGATTTCTCTTTCCAACCTGAGTTTGAGCAAGAAAATGATGCTGATATCTTCATGGAGGATTAAGAAGAATCAATTGGTGACTCCCACATTGGTTTCTTGAATTACCAGGATGAACCCAGAAGTGAAGGTGAAGCAGTCAAAGGATCATACGTAGTATTTACTCGGTCCAAGAATCAGTCAGTCCAACCAATTGATAAGGAGAAAATAGAGGAGTGACCTCAACCAACAATTTCAGTTGCTAAGCAGGGAACCACTCTACCTTTTCAGCCAAAGGACCCGGTGATTGCCAAAAAAGTAAGTACCCCAAACATTTCTGTACCTTTAACTTCAAATTTGCAGGCCAATCCTCTCCCTCTCAAAAACCAAAAGGACGAACTCCCATCCTCTCTTCCTAGTCCATTTCAATCATCTGACATAATTGATCATGTCAAGAAATCCAAAATTCAAATGACTGAATTTGAATTCTTACAAGCCAATCCTGAGCAGTTGGACATTGGTGGAGAACTAAGTATGGACCTATTTGAGGCAAAATTTGTGTTCACCTAAATGTCGACCCTTGCAGCTCAAATTCTATTTGAGCCATCAAGGGTAATTACTTCTTGACCACAAAGGATGCTAATGTCTTAGCTGATGAAAGTCCTGTAGTTGGCAATCCAAGATTTGATCCAAATAAGACATCAGAAGAATTGGTAGGGCACAATACAAATCAAGAAGGATCTTCCATCTCTAATGAAGAGAAATATGATCGAAGATCAACTTCTGATGATGCTTGGATCCTAAAATATGATGGCAACAATTCTTCCACTAATGCTGGAGTTGGGATTGTGTTGATATCTCCTCAAGGAGATATTTTTCCTTCATATAATTTGTAGTTCAGAAACACCAACAACACAGCTAGATGCAAATATCTATTACTCGGATTGAAGACTACTCAAGATGAAGACATCAAACTCCTTCACACTAAATGAGATGCTGAGCTGATGGTTTGTCAGGAGTTTGATGTTGACAATCAAAGCATGTGTTGGACTGGACTAGTAGAACAACAAGCTATGGTGGTGGACTATACTGCTATACTCCAAAGTCAGCAAAAGGAACTCTTCACCAAGAGAGCAAGGAGTATGGTTTTTAGTTTGAAGACCACGTCCTACCATGGGGCAAGAAGAAGAAAGAGCCAAGAGGAAGACACAGAAAATTGGTTTTTTGGTGGAGAGTTCCATTCTCCTATCACCGTTTCTTGGGACAAAATGGTTTCCTGCTAGTTTATTAGGATGGAACATGATTTTCATTATCTCACAATGGGCAGCGTCTGAATCACTTCAATTCTTGAATTATTAGATAAGTTCACCTATACATATGAACATTCATATAGTCTTTGGTTATATTTTGTGCTTTTAATTTTTGTTTTCATTTTTTGGAGCCTTTCTTTTTGGGTAGGATGACTCCATAACCCAATGACATACTTCAAGACACCAGAGATTCTGGTTTTTACTCCCCTTAGTTGTTTCAAAATTTTAACTAAGGGAAGTTCTCCAACTGGAGCCAGTTGTTATCCCTCAAAAATATCACTCATTTTTGGGATAACATATGAACTATTTTAGGCCCTGCAAGACCAAAATTATCTCTTCCCTTTTCAAAATTTGTTCTGAGCATTCAAATTCCTCATTTTTCAAGCTTCTCAAAAATATGTGTAGACACCAACATTGTGTCGACTCCCCTTGGTCCCTTACACACCTTATTAATTTAAAATAAACTACTTATTTTAGATTAATGACATCACCCTAGACACCTCACCTTGGACACCTCACCACTAAGACTATTTCCTTCTCCATGAGTCATTCTCAGACTAGGTCATCTACCCATGACCTATTCTCACTCCATTCCAACCTCCTAACTAACCTTCGTGCTTAATAAACCCAACTTTTGATCATTCTCCAATGACAGATGCACTTGACAGATGGAGAAATAATCCACACAACCCTTTTACCCATTCTCTACCACTGACGTTGATCAACTGTCAGCTGATGCCAGCAAGATCGCTGACATCAATTTCTTAAACTGAGTTCTAACATTGAGTTAGGGGCTATTCAACTCTTAAATCACTACTCTGGGACTCTCCCCCCTAATCTAGACTCTCTCTCTCTCTCTCAGGCTCTCTCTCTCTCTCTCATCCTGAGACTCTTGGAGATCGATGCACACACTCTGAGACCAAGCATCAGACTTCAAATTTCACTCTCTAGGCTATAAGAACTCTATAGAAGTCACTCCAGACATTGGATTGAGAATATTGTACGAGGTCTTCAACATCAGCTGCAACAGGAATAAACATCCTAACACCCTCAGGTCTTCACCAAAAAGCTAAGTATTCTTTTGTCTTATTTTAGTATTTAGAATAACTTGGTAATTAGCTTCTATTTACTATTCCTGAGTACTATTGAGAGACCAAACCCAACTTCTTCTTGGA
Source organism: Torreya grandis (assembly GCA_037957365.1). Taxonomy (NCBI): domain Eukaryota; kingdom Viridiplantae; phylum Streptophyta; class Pinopsida; order Cupressales; family Taxaceae; genus Torreya; species Torreya grandis. The sequence goes on along the minus strand of JARHVA010003537.1, from coordinate 1,278,370 downwards.
GAGGCTAAAAACCCTTCCCCATATCCTTATCCTCTTTACACACTAACCTTTTACCTTCGTCCCTTCTCAGAGCCTACTCACAGTCCTGCAACCCTGCACAACCCTGTAAGCTTCCACAGAGCCTTCTATCAACCATAGACATAATCCAAAACCCATCCAAGGCCATTTCCCTAACTGAAATTGACCACTGCTCCTACTGACACCAGTAACATAAATGATGTCGGCATATTGACCAACCGATGCCGGCAGGACTACCGACATCAGTGACTGTGACAGACTGACTGCAGAGAATAGGTATGTGTTATCTTTATTTCTCTTTCTTAGTCTTTCACCATTTCTTTATTTATGACACTTTTACTTATAAACAGTGGACTGTCATCCCTCATGGAGCTTTACGCTTCTAGAATCGAGCATATTGCTTGGCAGTCCACTATATCTTTATCTAACATTTTTTTGTGTTTGAGTCTTATTCTTATCTACAGGTGTCTTCCTCCACAACCAAAGAGGAGCTCCTACAATGTCTAGATATGGTGCACAACTTAATCTGGGTAATGTACAAACCCTTGACCCTTAACTTTTAGTTTCTTCTTCTTCTGAATGTAAATAGCAAAAATGTAGAGAAACATTCTGGCACGCCCAATGGGACCCCTGGAGTTTTTCTTGGGTTCATTTCTTATAAAAAGCAAACTTTCATATAGATGCATTAGATTCTCTTCTTGCATCCTTCTTCTTTCTCTTTATTTCGAAAAGAAACCCTTAGCACAAGTTAAAAAGAACATCTTTCCTTTTCTTCTTGTCACTTTTTCCTTGCAACTTAGAGTAGTGAAAATTCATGCTCTTAACCTCTTCTCAATTGTTTGCATCTGAACAAAACATTTTGATTTGGGTTAAAAACACTATTACATTCCATTCTTACTTGAATGCATATTTAGCCCTCTCACTTAGTAATTAAAAATGCATTATGAATAAAGCGTAGTGCACATATGTTACACAACCAAATCACAAGCACATCAAATTAAACATCTTAACATACTTGAGACAAGGCCTGTCTAGGATTTCATCACCTAGCAAATACCTTACCCTTCCTGGCGATCCTACTTGGACTTCACTACCAAGGGGAGGACCCACTCTATTCTCTGGCAGAGTATAAACCATAGGTGAAGTATATATTGGCTAAATGGCCCAGCTCGACTCTGGGTTCGTGAAGTGAGGGGGGCAAGCCCCTAACACTAGGCCACATACATAACCTAATATAGATTTTTGAGCACTAAAACATAACCCAAAACCATCCATAGACTTCCTCTTTAGGACCTGTTCTAAAAGCCCAATTCCCAAACACATTCTTCTAAGGCATAAGCCACCACGACTCTAAAATTTATTCTTAGGAATTTAACATTTAGAGGTTGCTTGAAATCATCATTTTTACTATTTCTATTTGATTTTTTGAGCTGATGAGGACGCATCATTCTGAGGATAAAAAACAACTCAGAATTTCTCCTTTATTCCAAAAACTTTTAGTTTTCTGAGTTTTTGGAAATACACAGACACTGACATCAGTTTTCCAACCGATGTCAGCAACTTATCTTCACCAACATCAGTTTTTCTACTGACATCGGCAACTTATATTCACCGACATCAATTTTTCAACTGACGTCAGTCACTAAAAACAAAAATCTTTCCAAAATAGCAAGCTTAAAACCCAACTTTTTTGCTGTTCAACACACATTCTAGTTTTCTAAAACTGAAATACACAGTTTTTAGAACCTGAACCCATTTTGTTTTGAATGGTTTTGACACGTAGTCAAGCCAAAACTCTTGTTGACCACGCAAGGCAACATCCACTTCCACCATTACACTTCACACCAAGTCCTCTAATGGAGTATATTTCAGACATTGAGTGTACTCCTATCCAACCAACCCCCGACCAACTTTCAATTATTCCCAAAGGGGATCAAAAATTTGAGAGATTTCTTAACCACAACATCAAGGCTCTCCAACACTATCTCACTAGAACCCAAATGCGAGACCCTTTAGGTAATCCTATTTATGGGATGCCAACTTCTCTTACTGAAGCAGAAATAATATCAACAACATCCATTACTCAACCTATAGTCACTCAGGCTATTGCCTCGACCAGTAACCTGACCATGGTCAATGCTCAAGATTTGGCCTCCCCTTCCCTTTTTAGACCTACCTCTATTGGGGTTTCCATACCCCCTCAACCACAAACAATTCAACCAAGTTCGACACATTTTCAGAACTTGGTTGTCTTTATCCCACCCACTCTTACACCCATAAATACAAGAGTGGCTATTCATCCTTTAACCAACATCGCCACCATTTAACCACTGTTGGTGGCATCTAGTCAAGTTATGCCCTCCAACTTCATGGCACATGCCCCCTTGACCTCAACATCAATCCCTATGATGAACTACTAATATGTTGCGCCTACACAAATGCAACTAAGTACGTCATATGCCCCTACCAATGCCTTCCAAGTACCTTAAAACTTATGGGGTGCCCCTCTTGCTAATCTATCAGCTGATCTAATCAAGATGCTGATGGATAAGATGTCCAACCTTGAGACATCCATTTTTGGTTCAAGCAGTGTTCTTTCATATGAGCAAATCTGCAACGAACCCATCCACCCTTCAGTACCTATTCGACCATATCCTAGCCAGTGGGAACTTCCAAAATTTACTCATTTTCAGAGTAAAGAGGACCCACAACAACATCTACGAGCGTTTAGACACGCTTGCTACCTTATATCACATGATGATGTGTTATTACTTTGCACATTTCCCATGTCACTTTCTGGCGCTGCCCTTGACTGGTATAGCTCCATTACCAGTCATTCTCTCTTTTCCTTCACTCATCTAGCTCAGCTATTTCTCAACCAATTTTCAATCAACACTACCAATAAGGTCTCCATCACAGACCTTTATTCTATTAGACAATTCGACGATGAATCAATAGCTGACTTTGTTGCCTGTTGGAGAGGTTTGATTAACCAACTCTCCTTTTCATTACCTCAACCTGAGCTCATTGAGCTCTTTTCAAGAGCATGTGCCAAGCACATCTCATCCACTTTGTGGGTTCAAACATTTTTCACATTTGATGAATCTTTCACCATGGCCCAAAAGTTTGAACTCCATGTGGTTGAAGAAGATAAGGTCAAATTGCATAGTAAAAATACCAACGCAAAATCCAATGACCCTTCTTCCAAATCCTCTTCTTCTTCCAACTCCAACTCCAAGGGATCAGTGAACGCTATGGTCCTTAGGTCATCATCTTCGACTACAACTAACCATTCTAAACCCTCCACATCACAAAGCATCACAAAACAATTCCAACAATGGTATATACAGCGTCAATATACTCCAATAGGAGAATTGTATGCTTCCGTGTTGAATAAACTAGTCAAGTAGGGGTCCTCAATCTCCCTCAAATCTGACCACCTCAATTTGACCCATCAAAAGCCATCCCTACATGGTATAGGGAAAATGACTTTTGTAATTATCACTGTGTCAATGGTCATGACACAGACAATTGTAAAGCCTTCAAAAATGTTGTTCAAGATATGCTAGACAAGGGGGATCTTGTTTTGGATAACCCAAATGTGCCGGCTAACCAAAACATAGACATCTTTAGACAACCATTCCCTAACCATCCCCCAAGTTAGAATAACATTCAGACCATGGCCGATGACCTTCAAGAGTGTAATATACGCACGATTGACATGGTTTCTAACCAACCTCTCCCACAGTCTGAAGAGGTTAATCAACCTATTTCTCCACCACAGGTAGAAGAGCCTTCTTCTCCTATTTATCCACCAAAGGTAAAAGAGCCTTCTTCTCCTATTAATCCACCAAAGGTAGAAGAGCCTTCTTCTCCTATTTGTCCATCACAGGTAGAAGAGCCTTCTTCTCCTATTTATCCACCAAAGGTAGAAGAGCCTTCTTCTCCTATTAATCCACCAAAGGTAGAAGAGCTTTCTTCTCTTATTTGTCCATCGCGAGTAGAAGAGCCTTCTTCTCCTATTTGTCCACTATAGGTAGAAGAGCCTTATTCTCTTATTTGTCCTCCACTGATGGAGGATAGTCCTCCATCTAACCCCCTTTCACACGTAGGAGAGTCTACTTTGACCTCTCCCATATTGGAGGATATTTTGATGGCACCAATGCCAGTGGCCTCACCCTCATCCTTTTTATCATCAATGGGGGATCATACTTGCCCCACTCCTAGACCACACGTCGAAAGCTTGATCATCCCGGCGCTCTATCTAACTGAAGAGCCATATTCTCTAATCACTTCTCCACCAAGGAAAGAACTTGTCACTTCACCCACTTCAGGTAAGGAAGATCCAGTAATGGTTCTCTCTCACCTTTGGCCCGTGATTTCTGCGTCCAACACATTTCCACTCTAACAATCACCTAAACCCTCACAGGTGTCCACCATGCCAAAACATATTACATCTCTTGGTGTTTGCCCTATATCAAACCTCACTCACCCACAAGTGAAATTATATTTGAACCTCACGCCACACAATAGTAGTCCTTGTACTAAACTAAAAAAGGCTACTAAACCACATCAGAGAACTCGTCCCCCACCATCACCATTGCCCTCTATTTTGGGCCCACACCCTTCTACTTTGATAGGAGTGCTCTCTACTCCAACACCTTAAAAAAATAGATCGCCTCCATTAGTCCCTCTACCTATCAAACATATACGTCCTCCAAAAAATTTGACACCTCTCACTAAGATAGTGTCATCTACGCGTGTGGCCACATCATCAACCAAAAAGGAGGTATAAAAACCTCCCCCTACAACTTCTAAACATAAGTTATCAACCCCTACTACAACCATGAGTGCAAACCCATTGGTGGGTTCCTATGCTTTGATGTTATGTCAATTATTGCAGTCTTCTAGCATCGTTCTCTCACCCATTAAACCATACCAACCTCTCAGACCAAAACCATCTTGGTTCGATGACACTAAAGTCTACTGGTATCATTAGACACCTGGACATGATACTGAGCATTGCTATGCCCTTAAGGTTGCCATTTACCAACACTTGGAAAAAGGAACCCTTCTTGTTGAGAATTCTCTCGACCATTCTTTTGACAAACTATTGACACCATCCCATGCCTCCCAAACCTCTTCACCTAATTAAGATCCCATCATCAAACTATGGTCCCTCTACCACTTCTCCCCCTTTATTCAAAATCAACACCATTAATGTGACCACCAGGTCCCAAACATCAAAGGGTAAAGGAAAAGAGAAGGTCTCTACCCCTTCGACACATCCATTTACCAAGCCCTCTCAACCATCAAAACCCAAGATTTCTATCTTGGGTACATCTCAACCAAAATCTCTAGGGGAAATTCCTCCTAAACTCTCTAGTCCACATGACGTTTGGTATAAATGACTTGTTGACTATTTGACCTATTCTATCATTCCTCCTCACCTCTCTAGCAATGGATGTTAGACTTTTATCAAGAGTAATGCTCGATACACCATGCTAGGGGGCCTTCTCTACAAACGAGGTCTCGATGGCCTCCTTTTTTGATGCTTGACCACCACTGAAACATCTCATGTCATCAAACAAGTCCATGATGGGATTTGTGGAGATATTTTAGTGGTAACTCGGTTGCTAAGTGAATCCTCCATCTGGGTTATTATTGGCCCACTATTAACCAAGACTGTAATGACTATGTTCGGCATTATATCAAATGCCAACAACATACTAACCTACTTCACATCCAACCTCTACCAAAACATGCCTACAACCAAAATCTGAAAGAGTGAGATTTTAAAATCAGAGATCTTGTCCTTAAGGACAACAAACACATGACCAATATGGAAAGAAGCAAACGAGGCAAGTTTTATCCTAATTGGATCAGACCTTACATAATGACACACAAGTATGGATCAGGGACTTATCGTCTATCTTCTCTAGAAGGCCAGCCAGAACCTGAACCCCTTAATGCCTTACATCTGTGACCATTCTACTATTAATCAAGTACTCATTCACTTGATATTAAACTTGAGGTCATCCCTTGAGCAACCCCCATCATCTTCATTCCTATCATATCAACCCTTTTTCCCTACAAACAATTAGCTAACCCTTTTTTAAGAGCAAATGCTTTGTCCTAATAAAAGGGAAACCCTTAAACCTCTATAGTCTAGTCCATGACTAAAATTTTAGTCACAAAACATAAAATTGGGATGCCTAACCAAAGGTCATAAACTATAAATGTAGACTGCTCCCTTGAAGGACAGCTACATCATTGCTGTAATTATTAGACTGCTCCTTTGAAGGACAGCTAGTCAAAACCATCAAAACATACAAAGCAAAATATAGACCACTCCCTTGAAGGATGGCTATGCCTAAATTTTGCTACATACACAACACCCTCTCAAAAGCTGCGCACATCGATCAGCTTCAACATGACCACAAAACAAAACTACATCCCAAGTGGACTTCTCGCATTGATCAGTCTACCAAAAAAAAAAAAAAAAAAAAAACCGACTGACAAACTATTAAGTCATGGACTTGCCTATAGTCATTCTTGGGGTCACCTATAAAAGGGGCAAAGTTATCCCTGCTAAAAAAGGGTTACGCTATCCTCACATATCACATAATCATACCTATTACCCCAACATTCTCAAGGGACTTTGAGCTCACTTAATGTCAAGTGATTAGAGTACTTCTTTAACACTAACCAATGGTCAACGACGTAATGCATGAACGGGGATTTTGTTTGCAAAAACCCTATCTATGCCATTATTATGGTCCTTGTCAATGAAATAACAACGCGCCTTTCACTTCTTATGCACCTTTGTCACATAACATAACATAACATCACAACCAAAACATTTTCTCAACCATTAACATAACATCATGATTTATTTAATACAAATATCAATTTGTGTTATATAAATTATCATAGCCCATTCACATTTGTTTCTATGGAAAACAATATACATGAAAACTATCAACCAAACACAATTTATGTGAAGCATATAGCATCACCAATATGGAAACTTGCTAAAGCATAAATAATCTAATTTCATTTTTAGCATCTATCCATCACCAATATGGAAAATTGTTAGGGATGAAAAACCACATAACCTATGTTACAACATTAACCATCACACAATATGGAAAAGGTTGTAACATCATCATACACTCATCATTTCCAACCTAACCAAAACAACTATCAACCAAACATAACCAATGTTATAGAATACACCATCACATAATATGGAAAAGGCTGTAACATCATCATACACTCATTTCATTTTTAGCATACACCATCACAAATATGGAAAATTGCTAGGGATGAAAAACCATATAACCAATGTTATAGAATACACCATCACATAAAATGGAAAAGGCTGTAACATCATCATACCCTCATCATTTCAAATATGACCAAACCAACCAACAACCTCTTTGACTCTTCTTCCCTTTTGGGGAGAACTACATTGGCCTGAGGCCCTTAAAACAGGGGCTATGTAGGTAGCACTCAGTTGACATGGCGTCTTCTGAGGTTAGCTCAGCCATTCATTCATTCATCTACTTGATGGACCAACCATATAACCTTTAACCATGACCCAACTAGTCCAAAATCATGACCAAACAACCAGCCCTGACACTGTAGAAGTCACCTTAGACTTCTCATGGGGCACATTGGAGATCACATACATCTCCTTATCCACAAAAAATACACTTGAGATCACTTATATCTCAGCCAACTCGACCAATGACCTTGGAGATTGTGACTATCTCCTTAGACCATGACGACTTTTGAGACAACTCTGCCTTGGTTGTTTTGATTGCATATATGCTACCTCACGAATAGTTAGCAAAATTGTACGCACCCCACATTATGACCCTCACACCTATTGATGAATCGCACTCTAGTTGATCCCCATATTTGTGACATTTTATTGTTTTTCAAGAGCACTTCTTGAGCTTAGGATACTTGGAACACGATGACCATTAGAGCTATAGCTTTGATCATTTAACCCAATCAGCTACGACTAAAAACTGGGGCTTGGTTACATCAATTTTAGCACTCCTCAACCTTGACCATGATAATTTGACCTACCTATCATGTGAAGTGGTATACGTGCAATCTCAACTATTGTAACATTCACACTCCAACTTCACCATACCCATCCACTATCTGTCAAATTGGCACCCAATTTCAGGTTCCCTTATCTCAACTCCCGCTTTGAGGGGGAATACCTCATCTCATACCTGGGACAACCTATATCATCTACTGCCTCTCATACCTTGGGGCAACCTACACCTTATCCCATACTTGGGGCAACTTACTCCTATTTTTGTCTTGCAGTTCGTCAAAACAACCAACAAGACAAAAAGGGGAAAATGTAGACACCAACATTGTGTTGACTCCCCTTGGTCCCTTACATACCTTATTAATTTAAAATAAACTACTTATTTTAGATTAATGACATCACCCTAGACACCTCACCTTGGACACCTCGCCTTGGACACCTCACCACTAAGACTATTTCCTACTCCATGAGTCATTCTGAGACTAGGTCATCTACCCATGACCTATTCTCACTCCATTCCAACCTCATAACTAACCCTCATGCCTAATAAACCTGAATTTTGACCATTCTCCAATGGAAAATGCACTTGGCAGATGGAGAAACGGGCCACATATCCCTTTTACCCATTCTATGCCACCGACGTCAGTCAACTATCAGTCAATGCCGGTGGGATCACCAACATCAGTTTCTTAAACTGAGTTCTAACATTGAGTTAGGGGCTCTTCAACTCTTGAATCACTACTCTAGGACTCCCCCCCCCAAATCTAGACTCTCTCTCTCCCCTGGACTCTCTCTCTTGGGCTCTCTCTCTCTCTCTCATCCTGAGACTCTTGGAGATTGACGCACACACTCTGAGACCAAGCATCAGACTTTGACTTTCACTCTCCAGGCTATAGGAACTCTACAAAAGTCACTCCAAACATTGGATTGAGAATATTGTATGAGGTCTTCGACATCAGCCACAATAAGAATAAATATCCTAACACCCTCAGGTCTTCACCAAAAAGCTAAGTATTCTTCTGTCTTATTTTAGTATTTAGAATAACTTGGTAATTAGCTTCTATTTACTATTCTTGAGTACTGTTGAGAGACCTGACCTGACTTCTTCTTGGAGAGGCTAAAAAGCCTTCCCCATATCCTTATCCTCTTTACACACCAACCTTCTACCTTCATCCCTTCTCAGAGCCTACTCATAGTCCTATAACCCTGCACAACCCTATAAGCTTCTACAGAGCCTTCTGTCGACCATAGACATAATCCAAAACCCATCCAATGCCATTACCCTGACTGACATCGACCACTGCTCCTACCGACACCAGTGACATAACCGATGTCGGTAGGACTATTGATGTCGGTGACTGTGATAGACAAACTACAGAGAATAGGTATGCATTATATTTATTTCTCTTTCTTAGTCTTTCACCATTTCTTTATTTATGACACTTTTACTTATAAATAGTGGACTGTCATTCCTCACGGATCTTTACGCTTCCAGGATCGAGCATATTGCTTGGTAGTCCACTATATCTTTATCTAACATTTTTCTGTGTTTGAGTCTTATTATTATCTATAGGTGTCTTCCTCCACAACCAAAGAGGAGCTCCTAAAATGTCTGGATATGGTGTGTAACTTAATCTAGGTAATGTACAAACCCTTGACCCTTAAATTTTAGTTTCTTCTTCTTCTGAATGTAAATAGCAAAAATGTAGAGAAACACTATGGACTCTACAAGCTTGAATCTACGGACTCTGCAGGAAGAAAATCTACGAACTCTATAGGCCAAGTTTTATGGGCTTCACAGGTTGATTTCTATGGACTCTACAGGAAAGAAGCAAGCTCTCAACACTTAGGCGATTTCAAATTTGGTTCAACGACAAGGTTCAACCAAAAGAGTTCATCGGCAAGCTTCTAAGCAAGGATTGAACCATTGAATCGTTAGACCTTGAACCATTTTGGTTCAATGGGTTCAAAGGTTCAACATCATCAACAAGAGTTAAGTGCATTTGTTAAGGTTCAAAGTTTAACTACTTTAAGGTTCAACGGCTTCAAAACACTTATCAAAGAGAAGAAGGCTTGAACCATTGAATCGTTGAACCATTAAACCACTTTGGTTTAAAGGTTCAATGGGTTCAATGGTTCAACAGGTTCAACGGCCATGTGGTTCAATGCATTTGGTTCAAGGGATCAAAAATAATTAGCCAAATAAAAAGAATGAACTGATTGAACCGTTGAACCTTGAACCAAAAGGTTCAATGAGTTCATATGTTCAAAGGTTCAACCAGTGTGATGAATATCAAAGAGCTTAGAAAGAACAAGTGACGGACAAAGGATGAACCAATGAACCAATTAAACCTTGAACTAAAAGATTTCAAAGTTCAATGGTTCATGGGTTCAAAGGTTCAAAGGCAGCCTCAGTCAAGGAAAGAAGCAGCAAGTAGTTGGTTCAACAGATGGTTCAACCAAGGAGTAGGAAAGCGATTAAACCAAGAAGTGATGGAACAAAAGAGATAGAATGAACCGATGAACCAATGTACTTTTAGTGGGTTCAAAGGTTTAAGGGTCAACATGGTTCAAGCAGCTAGTGACCATTGACGGCCCCACAAACGTCAAATTTAAAGTAAGGGAATATCTGTTAAAATTCAAATAAAGTGTGGAACTTGAAGGAAGAACCAAGTGACTGGCTAAAAAGATAGCCCAGGAGCTTAAATTCTAGGAAGAGACAAAGCTGGAAAGGACAAAAGTGCAAAGAGGGAAAAGCCTAAAATATATGTGCAAAAGTTATTCCAGTAGGTGGAACAGTCTGCAAAGTAGATATTTGAGCTTGAAAACATTGAATGCACATCCTATTGGTCTCTTTTGGAGTAAAGACAAAATGGACAGCTGTATAGATGTCAGAGGGGATAGACCAGATGATCCAGACTTAGGAGAAGACATATGGGATGAAATGACACACCATAGTTAAGACAATTGCCCTATTTTCAATGCAGTCCTTTGACAAACTTGGAAATGCATTCAAGGCATAAAATGTATAGCATGGGCCATTCTATGGAACAAAGCACCAAGTCTTTCTTAGCTACTATATTTTGTAATCTCTTGTATCATTCTAAGGGAGATATTCCCAATATAGAAGTGAAACTCTACCCAATCGAAAGGTGAATACTGAGACTTTGAGCTCATATTGTATTTCATTTCATTTTATCTAAATGAGAAAGCAAGTTGTTTGCAGACTTTATGCTGTTTTGGCTTGTATCATTTTAGAAGATTATTCTTATGTCTATCTAATGAATGTGTTCTTGTTTATTTAATTTGGCAAGCAAAATTAGTGAAAGTAACAAGGAAGGTGTCCTAAAGCCAACTATGAGAAGACTTTGTGCTGCCATAGTTGTCTTTAGTGTGTGTTTATTTTCTATTTCTGTGTAAAGGACCTTGGGATGACTTTGTGCCCTCATTGTCCTTCATATCTCACTCTTGGGCAGTCAAGGTGGAGACTTTGTGCTACATCTTAGATTTTTGGTTACTACGCTCTTAGCACCTTGTTACTTATCCTACCAGAAAGACTCCTATTATTTTCAAGAACAAGCACTTTTGAAAGAAGAGAAGTGCCTTCTATCACTTCACCAAGATTTTTACTATCCAAGAAGGGATCTGGCTCTTGGCTGAATGTTACTTTTGAAAGAAGAGAAGTACCTTCACCAATCACCCAGGATTTCTCCTCTATTTGTTAGCATCATCTCTAAAAAAAGAGAGATGGATGGTTTATCCCACCCCTGTGTCTTACTTTCTGCTTATATATATAGTATATAGCCTCTGAATATTTAATAGGGAACCTCCCATTGATGAGAGGAGAGATTTGTCCCCTATTGATGTAGTAAAACTGCACACTTGGATGAATAATCTCCTTATGCTATGGTGATAGGAACTATTTTGCTCACCAGTTGGTTGACAAAATATTCACCAAACAGATCTCATGAGAACTCAATACATTATTTGTAATATAATATAACATGAACTTAATAATGTTCAATAGCTTAACCATTAGGCCATTATCTATTTGTGCAAAACAATCTTCATTAGATTAGCTTAATAATACATGCATGATCTAATACAACTGAGAAAGTGCTCAACCTAAACTACTAAGGCCCAAGCTCATAGGTGAGCTTGGGAGCTATAGAGGGGAGCGTCAAAATGAATCCCAAAATATGTTCTAAGCTTAAAGCATGCTTCTATAAGTAATTTTCTAGAGCTTCGCTACACTAGTTCACCCCTTATCCTTAGTTAGACTTAGCTTCCTTTTATATGCTTTGGAGCATCCCAAGTTCATGGGAAGTGGGGCATGCTGACTATTGAACTAGCACTTGAGGTATAAATCCTACTACCCCCACTACACTAAGTATTTAATGTGTAATTTCTATCCCATGCACCCACTTCCTAATGCTACATGATTCAAAAAGAGGTCATTTGTCTTTAATAAGCAGTTGCTGTCATGTTCACCTGCTTCTTAATGTTTCTTGGAGTGGTTAGCTACCAACTAGTTGGTACTACTAGGATGAAAAAGAGCAAGCCTCCATATATTTTACTCATACCTAGGTGTATGTCAAGTTGGCATACAATCTATTATTAATCACAAAATGGGGCCCAATATTACCCCATATAAAATTGTTAGTCCATCCTTGGACTAACCTTCTAATGTTTTAGATGCAAAAAATTTGGGTGGAATCTACTATAGTTCTACCTTGAAGTCATAAAAACCCTAAATCATGATCTTTATTTACTCTATGATGCTATCTATCTCCATGAAGACATCGTCGAGTGTGAGCATGTCTTATTTGTCAAGTTCTTTCTTGAAGGCTTCTAGCCTTTCCTTAGCTTTTTGATCACTCACATTTGTTTAGAAGGCATAGAAAAGTTACTCCATATCATGCTCTTGAGTCTTTATTTAGGTGCTTAATGTATTCACCTGTGCTATTATCTATGTGTATTTAGCCCTACTAATAGTGAATGCCTACTTTATTAATACATCCTTTTATCCCTTCACCTTTTAGAGGCATATGTTGAAGACTAACACTTGGGTGGAAAAGTTATAAAATATGACATCAACATCATCTACATGCTACTCCATCCTTGTAAAGAGGCCCTCTATGATCCGGACAACAATTCAGATGACAATTCGGGTGATAGGTCCACCCCATTTGATGGTGAAACTTTTGGGAGCCATAACTTTTGCACCATAGCTCCAATTGACTCGCCGTTTAAACCGTTGGAAAGATAATAATGAGGGGAACATTGTGAGATGGCATTGAGATTTTTTCAATGAAGTTTGTCCCCATAAAACCCAACAAAAGTGTCCCAATTTTCAATTTTAGTAGTCCAATTTAAAAATAGTAAGTTTCTAAAAATAGTAATTCCTTGAATTTTGTATTGTTTTAAATCAAGGAAGTCAAACCAATTCATCTCCCTCGAGATTGGTGACCTTCCATATCCTCCCCACACCTTCAAAACATGTATAAATGAAGATGTAACCTGAAATGGAAATTACACATCTCTCCTTAGAGATAAACATATGTTTGGGTCTGTAGTTTTTATAAATAAAACATCTCTTTTTAGAGATAGCATTATTTGAATTGTGTTGTTCTCATTTATGAATTATATTTCAACCAAAGCTTTTTGAGTTTTGGATCAATGGTATCAGAGCTAGGTCTTGAGGTCGAGTCCTGTGAAAGATAGTGGGCCTGATCTGCACCGATGCACGATGTGTCTCCGTGCCTCTTGGTTACCGGACTACCTGCCACGTGTTTCGACTAGGAATCACCTTAGGTGTCCTCAGACTAGCTATATAGTGGTATAGAAGAGGACCCAAATCACTCTAGAGCTTTTGGTGTGATGGCCAGTCCTTCTAGTGGTATCAGAGTGGTTTGTCTTGAGAGTGTATGATCCCAAGGATGAGGTCAGGCTACAATAAGCTTGGGTGGGAAACAACAGAGCTTCCAAATTTTCCACCTTTCATTCAAAATGACTTCAAATGGCGGACAACACTGAGACATCCGATCCTTTCAAGGAAATGGTGAACAATCGGGTATGCAACGGGAATCAAATCGAAGTAAAACTACCACACTTGATGAAAAATCTTGATGCAATGGGGACCATTGCTTCTCAAGGAGGGAGGAATGATCCAAACAACAATTCAGATGATAATTTGGGTGATGGGTCCACCCCATTTGATGGCGGAACTTCTGGGAGCCATAAATTTTACACTGTAGCTCAAATTGACTCACTGTTTGAACCATTGGAAAGCTAATAATGAGGGGAACATCGTGAGATGGAATTGAGATTTTCTAAATGAATTTTGTCCCCATAAAACCCAATGAAAGTTTCCCAATTTTCAATTTTAGTAGTCCAGTCTAAAAATAGTAAGTTTCTAAAAATAGTAATTCCTTGAATTCTGTATTGTTTAAAATCGAGGAAGTCAAACCAATTCATCTCCCTCGAGATTGGTGACCTTCCATTTCCTCCCCACACCTTCAAAACATGTATAAATTAAGATGTAAGCTAAAATGGAAATTACACATCTCTCCTCAGAGATAAGCATATGTTTGGGTCTATAATTTTGATAAACAAAACATCTCTTTTCAGAGATAGCATTATTTGAATTGTGTTGTTCTTATTTTTGAATTATATTTCAACCAAAGCTTTTTAAGTTTTGGATCACTCTACCTCATCGAGATTTTTTTTGAGCTCTTTATTCATTGCTTTGCAAGGGTCCTCTTCCTCTTATTGCACTAGCTTCATTCAAGGGATCATTTATTCAACTAGTGCATACACCTAATCCACTTCTAAAAGCTAAAAGGTGTTGGTACCATCTAAAAGGGATGGTTCTACCTCTTTAATTCACTCAGCTAGTTCTTTGAGCTTTAGCTTCATGGTGCTAAGTTCTTTTACTCTGAGTGTAATTTATTTCCATTTGGTAGTAAAAACATCATTAATGATGTTCTTGTATTGCACCTCAAATTCCATTTTTAGGAGGGTATTAGCTGATCTCATAGGGTTCATATCTTGGGGGTTGACCTGTTGGTAGTCATGCCCTTTTCTAGCTTCTTGATGCTTTGTATTGACTTGGTGGGTACCTCAAAGTGAGGCTTGGTCATATAAAAATCAAGTACAAAGGACACTTGATGGCACACCAATGTTTTTACAACTCTAGAGGGCATATAATCCAACATGTAAAAGTCCTCATTTAATGTATATCCTTTTTGTGCCTTTCTTAATAGCTTGGATCAAATTATTCTTGCACAACAACTAGCTCCTTTTGATCCTATACCTCTTCACTTATATTTATATCTTCCTTGGTGCCTTCTTCCTTTCTTTCCTATAGGGGTTATTATTCTTCAAACTTTTCCCTTTCATCCGCTACTTATTTTGGCTCTTTGACATGAACCTCTATAGGTCCCTTCTCAATGCCATCCTACTCTTCCCCTTATTTCTTTGTTTGCTACTTTGAGGTACCAAGATCACCTTATTTGTCTTTAGACACCCCTTTAATACTAGGGTGCACCTATTCTATAACATTATCTTTTAGGATAATATGGGCACTAGGTGCCTCTACTATTTTTTCCTTAATGGGTTTCATGATTGTGGTAACCCTCTTCTCTTCTTGTTCTTTCCTAGCTTTCTCCTTTTGGGCCTTCTTTATTTATGCCTTCATCTTCTTGATGATTATGAATATTTTATCCTCTTCAACCCTTATCTCCTTGGCCTCTACATTATCAATTTCTAGTTGGGACATATCCTTAGCCCTCATGGCCTCTCACTTGTAGTGTAACTCTAGTGCTTTGTCGATATGATCCTGATCTAGGCCCATGCACTTCTATTTATGCTTTAACTCTTCTTCAGTTAGTGTGCTTGATGGCATTAATTCTCAATGTGTGGTAGTGATACCATCATGAAGAGCCTCTTACACTTATACCACATTGGGATCTTCATCTATTCATCCTCTATTCCTCATTTCTTCTTTCCTCTTTTTAAGCTCTCATGCCTTCTAAATGTCTGTCACTGAGGCCAAGATTTTTCCATTATTTTTATTACTTCTCTTCTTTACTTTAGGGTGGTGGGGAAGTTTCTTCACTAGATGAGGAGTCCTATTTAGGCATAATATACACACCCTTACCTACTTCTTCCCTCTTATTCAATTCTTCCTGCACCTCTATATTTTCAAGGGTGATAGTGGGCATCATAGATGGGAACTTCAGCTTATTTTTCTTCTCCTTAGTGATTGGAGTAGTCTTTTGTGCAAACATCATGTGCTTCTTAGTCATGGTCGATGGAGACATTTCATTGCCTAAGATGATTTTGAACTTTATGTGCTCCTCTATTTCTTCCAATGTCTCCCCTTTCTTCTTCTAGGGAGACTTACTCATTTTGGCTAGTGCTAGTGTGCCTTCATCATCGATCCTAATGGGGGGTCTTTGGTTTGCTCAGTGTTAGAGTTAGGGTCCTTACTTATAGGATTCATCTCATAGTAGATCCTATAGATATAGCTGAGTATGGTTAGTTCTTAAATAGGGTGAATATTAGTATGATCTGACTCATCCTCTCCATCCCTTATTGCCTTCCCATTTGGGTATGTGAACTGACATTGTAACCTATTTCTCTCCATATCTAGTTCCCACACTAGAATGTCCAATTATTTCATAGTGGGTATTATATTTAATTCATCCCTAAAATACTTAGACAAGAAGGTGTATGATAGATTAAGCCAGCCTGACATGTTTCCATCAACTAACAATAGGTGTACTATGTAAAAATGTTGCATAATGACAAAGATTGCCATTCCATACATGTTCTTAGGGAGATATGATGGGATGTACAACTCAATCCTGAATGCCTAAATATATTTCTCACACCATCTCATCATATGTGCCTTATAATTTGTGTTTTAATAATTAGGGTAAGTGAAATCTTTGTATTTTTGTACTAGGGAGTCATTATGCTTTAGAAAAACCTAGAAATTATCCTGATCCCCATCCAATATGCCAATATCCTTCATGATTATCAAGATGAGAATGGAACCCAAATCAAATGTCCCCTTTATTATGTGGCATTATAGCATGGTACTCATAAGCTCCTCAATGATAAACTTGGCAATGTTGAACTTGACACCCTGTGCCATATGGTATGCGACACAAAGGTACATTTTTGTTATGTCGATCTAATGACCATCAGGTCAAAGTTTTGAGCTCACAAGGCATGAGGCCACCCTCATGATTGGGTCCTTAAAATACTTGATGGGGAATACTAATCCCCCATTATAGTAACTCAAGAGCTTTACCACATGCTCCAGCTCTTCATCATTACCCATCATCTTATGTATGTATTTTTTGGTGTCTAAAAGCTTGATAATCCTTCTAATGAGGTAAAATAAAATCATCATGCTTCTTCCCATGAAGTATATGTATTTATCATGGATGTGTGATAGATAAAATTACACTAAATCCTCAAGCTTCCCAAATCATGGAAACTTATACAACTGAGTTACACTGAAAGCTGTCAACTTATCTCGAATGGTGATATTAAAATTCACCATGCCCTATTTTGTCTTTCTCATTATATCTACCATCCAATCTGATGTTAGGTCTTGTACATGGTTATAAGTGTAATGGTTTTACTCCTTTAGATGATAAGTATTTGAAAAAAAATTCTAATTTTCCCTCACCAAAACCTCAAGGGGAATTGCATAACTTGATAGTACATCTTGGTCAGTACCTCTACGTTGACTTGCACAACACTAACCCCCTCTACCTATGGTGTAGTTATTATTTTGGGGGATGATTATACTACCACACACACCCACTTTTGACTTTGTTATGATAGACCAATTATCTTCTACTTATTTCCCATCTTGAACCTACTGGTGTTGAAACATGGTTTGTTAAGTCTATTGAAGCCTCAAATGGTGCTTGGTGATTCACAATCATGAAACCTACAACTGTGCCTTCAGATCCAAGATTTTTAGACCATTAATGGTGTCATTGGTGATAACTCACTTTTCCACCAATTTTTACCTACTAAAATTACTTTCCACCCCCTTTTAAACCAATCCCACTTTGAGCACAATTCTTTCAGCTTCACAATTATTCATTCTAGATGCCTAGGGGTGCTTGGATTCTTGTTCTAATAGGGTTTCTATTGCTTTAGATCTTTAGTTCATTAGTTCACTTCAACTCACTTGATGTATCAAGTTTTCACAAAGTTTGTAACATAACTCAGTCATCCATGTGATGTTTTATACCCTTCTTTCATCTACCATATTTAATGTAGGTGCATTAAGACATGATGGCATCAAGATTTCTTGAACTCCACAAGATTCCATGAAACTCAAAAAAATCCTCTACCACCAACTTATTCAATAAAAAGTTTTGTGCCTCTAAAACCACATAATTTAATGACCCTAAAGGTATTTTTGGTGAAGTGACTTGTGGTTCAAATGGTCACTTCCCACTTCAATTTTAGGTGGATGCTAACTATCTTAGATGATTTTCCTTTTGTAGTTTATTTTCTTGGCATGACCTTCACCTTCAATATGGTTAGTTAGGAACAACACCTCACATGCATGTGATTCAGCCTCTTTAACTCCATCTCTTCTTGATACACTTCTATTTCAAGTGCAGTTATCTATCTTGGTTAGTTTCTTACACTTCATCTTTGCCTTGACCTGTCCCACCCTTTATAAATCCCTTGCACTGCTCCTCCAGTGCTTGATTATTTATTCTATTTTTATTATACATGATTATATTGTGTGTCTTCAATTTCACTCTTGTGCACAACCTTATTGTGCATCATCACTCTCTCTTATGCACAATCCTATTGTGCATCTTCATTTAGTTCCTATCTCTTTAGTCTGCAACATCCTTGTGCTCAAAAATGCCTAAGTAGTTATTCTCATGAACTCCAAAGGTCCTATAATCTATATCTGGTACACATGGATCTTGTAAATCTCTCTACTTATATACTAAGTTTCATGCACCCACTACTTAGGTGTCTGACCTTAGGTACTTTAGGAAATGCAAGGTATCAACCCATCTAGTTTGAATTATGCATTAAGTGTTATATAATATTTTCCCAACAGGTTCCAAGCACTACTTATTTACTCTTTACTCTATTATACAAAGAATAAAATAGAATAAAAAGGGAATGATGTGGCTTACACCAAATACTCATTTGTTCACTAGTTTGAATTATGCATGAAGTGTTATAGCATTTTCCCAACGGGCTCCAAGCACTGCTTCTTTACCCTTTACTCTACTGTACAAAGAATAAAATAGAATAAAAAGGGAATGATGTGACTTACACCAAATTTTCATTTGGTCATTTCAAATTAAACTAATTAGTGACCAAGAAGTTGGTAGTCTTATGGCATAAAGTGCCACCCTATTGCTGATATAACTTTAATCTATTTCCATTGAAATTCTTAGGGAGCATTTCACTAGTCAAAGTGCATAATTTGCATGTACTTATCTCAATATGTGGTGGATGATATAGGGACCTATCCATCTTATCTAAAATTTTCCCAAGTGTTTAAAATACTTAGAGTCATAGAGAAACATAAATGCTCCTTTTGATAGCATCTTGTTCTTTATATACTTGTCATGCTAGAGTTTTTGGCACACCTTTTCTATTTGCCAACTTGAATTTGCTTAGGTGCATGTCTCATCTAGGTACTCTAATTCCTATAGCCTTGTGTTAAATGATACCTGGTTATCTAATTGACCAATTCTTATGATGTGAAATGATGGTACCAAGAATTCCATAGACAATATTTCCTCAGTGAAAAACACTAGTTGAAGTGGTGTAGCCTTCTTCAGGCACTTGTAGGTTGTATGATATGCCCATAGTACTATCAACACTTTATCCTCCCAATACTTTCACCCAAAGTCACATATATTTATGAGACATGTTCCTATAATTTTTTTAAATGCCTCAATTGTGCTATTTGCTTATGGATGATAGGGAGTCATTTTGTGGTGCACCACCATATATATAGCCAACAAGATAGACACTATTTCATTGATAAAATGAGTGCCCATGTTGCTATTCAAATTGATCAAACACCCATACAAACTTATTTTGCTTTCCCATATTAAGTTCATGGATATGAAATCTTTTCTCAGTGAAACTTCAGCCCATTTGGTGAAATAATCAGTGACTACCAGGATATACCTTGCACCTTTGCATCGTGCTGCAAGAGTTATCAGCCCTATAAAATTAATGGTTAATTTCTTGAATGGTACTTAGGTAAGAATGGGGATGAGGGTCATCTCATCCCAGTGGTTTGGATTCCCTATGTGATGGCATATATCACATGCCTTGATATATTTCTTTGCATCTTGGAATAAGCTTGGCCACCACAATCTTGATTGTGACACTTTTCTTACCATTACATCTCAAGTGCAATGTTCTCCTGCTATGCATTCATGCACCTCTTTCAAGATGGATTAAATTTCATGATATAAGATACATAGGTGAAACACTTCATCTCTACTTAGCTTATACATTTTGTTGTTGATGAGTTGAAAAGGTGCAACAAGAACTGCTAGCTATTTATTTTCTTTATTATCTATAGTCTGGGGTGAAACTCTAGATGTTAGAAAGGTGGAATTATCTACCAGATAATTGAGAATGCATTAGAATTGGTATAGTTGTGAATCTATCATGCCATCCTCAATAGGCACCATTTCATCACCAAAATAGATGTGGGACAAATGGTTTAGCCCCAGATTTTGCTTTCCAAGCTTAACCACAATGGAAAATTGTAACTCTTGGAATAGAACTATCTATATGCATATGCACATGTGTAAAATAGGATTTTTAATGAGGTAATTGAGCACCTCATGATTAGTGAAGAAGATGAAAGGGGTTACCAATAGTATTACCTAAATTTTTTCAAGGCATAGACCATCGTGAGCACCTCCCACTCTATTATTGTATAATTCTACTCTGTTGAGGTTAAATTTTTACTATAAAGGATATGGGATGATAAATTTTCACTTCACCAAGATGTGCCAAGATTATTCCAATCAAAGAGCCAAAATAATTGATGTGGACATGAAAAATTGTTATACAGTTGGGGAACTATAAGATAGGTGTGCTAGCTAACCTAAGCTTTAGGGTCTCAAAGGCATATTCTTTCACTTCACCCCAGTAAAATGGTCCATCCTTACATAAAATATCTTATAGAAATTCCAAAATATTTTAATAACTCATTATGAATTTTTTTTAATATCCATAGTGTCCAAACAAGGCATGAACATCCTTCTATATGGAAGGAGTTTGAAGTTGAATTATGATGGCAATCTTTGCTAGATCAACGAGCAAACCATACTTACAAATGATGTACTCAAGAAAGGTTCCAAATGGTGTTATGAAGATGAAATTATTTAAGTTTAGGGATATTTGGAGATACCTACTCCACTTAAACATTAGGCACATGTTATCACAATGGTCCTTCACAAGGCCATACACCATCCAATCATCTAGATAGACTCAGAGGAACCTGTGGATGAAATATTTGAACATAGTGATCACTACTGTGGAGAACATGATGGGTGCATTATTGAGTCCAAATGGCATCATGTTATAAGAAAAATAACTCCATTCAATTTTAAAGGTTATTTTTGGCTTGTCCTACTCTTCCATCTAGACTTGGTGATCCTTAAGGTATACAAAAGTGATCCTCACTACCTAATAACATGTAGTAGTGATCCTCAAGGTGTACACAAGTGCACCCATTATATTTGTCTCATTGGGGATGCATGTTTCAAGGTCATTGACATACCTTTCCACTAGGTTACTTACTTCATATTTTGGAATCACCTTAAGTTTACCTTTGCTTAGGTGGAGTACCCTTTTTTCTTTCTTGTCTTGGCATGGGACCCATCATTTTAGAGTGTGATAAATCTATATCCATACAATACTTATGTGCATTGGTGCCTTTTCATGCATCAAGTGGCATCTATGACCCATGGCCTCATACACCTCTTCAATCCATCAATCTCAAGTGTTGTCAGTGATATCCGAGGTTGTCTATCTGTCTTCCTAGGAAAGCACTCCCTAATTAGAAGGATGGATATTATTGATGCTTGGTGCTGTGATGTTATAAATATGGTTGATATCATCCTATATATCAATGCTCTCCACAGAGGGGATCTTTGGTCACTTGAAAGGGAGATTACTACCCTTTCCTTTCCATTCTCAAAAGTCATGTATTACTTCTTGAAGTGCATATCTACATTGTTGGCATAACACCAAGGCCTTCTTAGGAGCACTGGGTAGTTATCCTATTCTAGTAACTCAATAACCTTGAAGTTAGCCAAGAATTTGGTGCCCATAATATATACAATGGTAACCTATAGAATTCTAATTGAATATAATCAGGTCTTATTGGCCATAAAGAGTACATGGGGGGATGGTCTCAAGGTTATCCTACCCATATTCTCTAATGCATTCTTGGTTAAGATATTGACCTCTTGATCTGTAAACTAAAAATACAAGTGTAGTACATCTATAAAACACTCTTTCATGTTTAATAGATCCTTAAAATAAAAAAAAAATGGTATCAGAGATATTGTCCCAAGGCCATATAAAGCAAGAATAAGACTCTAACCTTCTTAATATTCTTTACACAGTCAGCTTTTTCTTCCTCTTCAAGTGGAATTTCATTCCTTACATAGCACTTCAACCTCCATAGCTCAAGTGGTCAAAGGCTATTCCTTTTTCACTAAAGGTGCAAGGTTCAAACCGTCGGCCTCCTCTCTTGGTGCTTTGGAAACTATCGGCCTCCTCCTTTGGTGCCTTGGCTCATCTTTGTCACACATTTGTTGGGAAGTAACTATTGAAATGCTTAAAATAGGTTGGTCGGCTCCCTTTTTAAATGCCGATGTCTACTTTGTAAGAGACTTAGGTGCTAGCTTAGGCCACCATTGGACTTGGTCTTTGCATGGATAATACATGGTCTTGGTGTGATGTTGCATGGTAAGGTATGGTGTGGCAGGTTTGAAAAGTCTTATTATAAAGTGGAAAAAAATTATCCCATATTGGTGGGGTTTGAGCATCCTTTCTATCTTAAATACAATGTTGTAAAAAATAACATATGAAGTATAAGAGGCCAAGGCACCCCTCTACAAGAGTGTATCGACCCTCGCTGAGGGCCCCTAATGAGAAAATAGTGGGGCCTACATATCCTCATATGACCGCCTGTCGAAGATCAAAAGCTAAAAACAAACACCAAACCAAATTTTTTTTACACTAATTCATATTTCCATGTGTCAAATGGTTATTGGACCACTTGGCATGTTTAAACAGTGCCACATCACTTTTTGACACCTATTAATCCCCTGTCGCAAGAATGCTTCATCAAGCTTTATCTTGAGCATCCAGACTCTATTTTGCATTCTGAAAGAAGCGTCAAAAAGCTCTCGATGAATTCTATGATGTGCAAATGGTTCAATCAAAATTTGAAGACTTTAAAAAATGGAATGATACATGGATCCACCTAGATCATTCTTCCCCACTGGGAACTTTTGGACCTCTAAAAGTTGAAATTAGTTGGTAATGAGGTGAGGGTATTTTTCCCTCACCTTTCTAACTTCCATCCATTTGGCCTTGTTTGGGTACATCCCTTTGAGACCAACATGAAGATATTCAACATTACCTCTTCATGAAGTCTGCATATTCCTATCAAGAATAATATCTTCCTACAATTCTATTAGATATTCAGGGGAAAAATCATCAACGAAAGGAATGGATACACTTTCATCATGATCAATTATCATTGGAGGCTCATACAATTTCAAATTTTCCACATTTACAATTGAATAAATCTGCATGTAAGATGGTAATTATAATTGAAAAGCATTTGTGCAAATTTTTTCCATTTTCTAAAAAGGACCATACTGGATTGGTTTTAACTTTTTACCTTCACCTGTCAGTATTTCCTTACTAATGTGAAGCCATACCATATCACCTACAACAAATTGGTGATCAATACGATGTTTGTCATGTCTAGATTTGTACTTGGCTTGACTTTTCTCTAATTGAGTATGAACAGTCTGATGAATGAGTTGTATTTGTTCAATGAACTTCTTAGTTTGAATGGCTTCTTTTGGTACACCAACAGCTGTATCCTCTCCATAACAAACATCTAGAGGAGATTTAGGCAAGTATTCATAACAAACTTCAAATGTAGATTTCATAGTAGAAGAATGAAGTGCCTAGTTATATGCATGTTGTATGTAACACAATTATTCATCCCATAACTTTGGATGTTTATTTCTATAACCCATAAGCAAATGTACCACAGTGCGGTTAACAACCTCTATTTGTCTTTCGATTTATGGATGAAATGCAG
The DNA here is from genome assembly GCA_037957365.1 of Torreya grandis. NCBI lineage: Eukaryota > Viridiplantae > Streptophyta > Pinopsida > Cupressales > Taxaceae > Torreya > Torreya grandis. Next base: position 1,253,882 of record JARHVA010003537.1, on the reverse strand, counting down.
TGCTTTTTTTAAATTTAGTGTCCATTAGTCCCCACAAAGTTGACCATAACTCCCCAATAAATTGAGAATCCTGCTTAAAAATAATTGAAGTAGGCAAACCAAAATGAACCCATACATGTTTAAAGAACAAGTGTGCAGTGCCTTCGTAAGTAATTTGCTTAGTGCAAGGAATCAAAACACACATTTTGTTAAATCTATCCATAACCACGTATAAATAATCATGTTTTCTTTATGTCATAGGCAACCCCCCCACAAAATACATGGAGATACTTTCCCAGGGGTGAGTAGGAACAGGTAGAGGAGTGTAAGGTCCCAGTTTCCTGTTACTAGGTTTACTTGTGGCACAAAGAGTACACCCCTTTATATATTTAGCAATATTTTCCTACATATGAGGCTAGTAACAATACATTTTCAAATGTGAAACCATTTTAGCAACTCCAAAATGACTAGAAATAAGAGAAGTATGTGCTTCTCTAATCATGTGCACCCTCTCCTTTTGAGGAATACATAGTTTACCTAAATGATAAAAAAGATCATTATGTACATGATAGTCCAATTCTTCTACTTTTATACTACTCATCAAGTCTTTATAAACATCATAAAAATCAAGATCATTAACATATTGTTCTTTATAACTTCATGAGACAAAGAACCATGTTGTAAAAGAATAGATGCAACAACCATAGGAGGCCTAGATAGCATATCTGCAACCTTATTCTGAATACCTTTTTTATACTTGATCACAAGATGAAATTATTGTAAGAAACCCATCCAATGAAAATGTCTAAACTATTGTAGTTTGGTTTGTGATTGGAGATACTGTAAGGGCTGATGATCTATATGTATTATTGTTTCTTTGCCCATTAAGTAATGTTTCCATTTTTTAACACTTTGGACCAATGCATACAATTCTTTATCATAAGTTGGATATTTTCTTACTGCACTTGTAAAGGTTTCAGAATGATAACAAACTGGTTTCTTACCTTGCATTAAAATAGCTCCCATAACATACTCACTTGCATCCGTTTCGATCTCAAATGGTTGTTGTATATCAGGAAGTGCCAAGACCAGAGTAGTACTTATCTTTTCTTTCAAAGTGTCGAAGGATTTTTGATCTTTGCCTCCCCACTAAAAGACCTATTTCACACTTGTCAAAGAATGCAAAGGTGATGCAATATATGAAAATTGAGAAATAAACTTTCACCAAAACTGTACTGCACCAAGAAAACTTCTAACCTCAGTTGTGTTAGTGTGTGTAGGCAAATTAACAATGACTTCCACTTTCTTAGGATCAATTTTCAATTCTCCATGTCCTACAATGTAACCCAAGTATATCAAATAGGTCTTACCAAATTCACATTTTGACATTTTTAGATAATTTTTTTCCCTTCGTAATGCATCCATGAATTTATTAATGTGGATCACATGCTCTTCCCAAGACTTGCTAAAAATCAATATATCATCTAAGTAAACTACAAAAAAATCATCAAGGAACTATCTAAAAACATCATTCATCAATCTCATGAATGTAGCCGGGGCATTACACAGCCTGAAAAGCATAACAAGCCATTCAAACAATCCCTATTTTATGTTGAAGAAGGTTTTCCACACATCACCTTCCTTAATTCTTACTTGATGATATCCACTTCTCAAATCCAGCTTAGTGAAATAAATAACATGTTTTAATTGATCCAACAAATCATCAATACAAGGAAGAGGGTAATGATTCTTAATAATAATTTTGTTCAAGGCACAAAAATCAACACACATTTGCCAAGTGCCATATTTATTTGGCACCAAAATAATTGGTGAACCAACATGAGATGAACTTGGATGAATAACACCTCTATCCAATAGATCCATTACCTATTTTTTGATTTCCTCATTTTCCACTATTGATAACATGTACATGCCAATGTTAGGGAGAGGAGAATCCTAAAATAGGTGAATTTCATGTCGAACTCCCCTTTTAGGAGGCAAGCCCTTAGGATCCTGAAATACATCATCATAAGTAGAAATGATTTCAACCAATTCATTCTTGTGTCTAAGATCACAATTTTCCAAAGCCTGAGAATATTCTTTTTCCCCAGACTTAATCAGCATGAGACAAAAAGTCTTGCTTGAATTAACTAGTCTTTTCATTTGCCCTACTGTAACCAAGGAAAGACTTGTTCTAATGTGATGTGCTCTAACTATATATTGAATGCCATCCTTAACAAGCAAGTGCTTATTCTCCTCTCTATAAAATATTGCTTTTCTATCATAAAGATATGGGCTTCCCAAAACAATCCCACATATGTCCAATGGGACAACATCCAACTCAACCTCATCTACAAACTTGGATGTGATGGAAAACCTCAGTCTACAAGTTTGTGAGACTTGTAGCTTTGCATTGTCACACACCCAACCTAGTGGATAAGGCTTCAGATAGGGATTGGTTTGTAAACCTAGCTTCTTAACAACCTCTTTAGAAATTAAATTTTCTTATGAACCACTATCAAATAGAGTGTCCATCTTAGTATGTTTTGAAATAACTCTAATGTGGAACAATTCATTTATTTTCTTATCAACATGCACATAATTATATTTAGAAGAAGATGCATCATTTGATGACTTAGTGCTAGAAACTGAAAGATAAAAATCATTATGTAATCCCATATCTATGATCTTAGTTTTATCCCCTGAATCTAAACCTAAGTCCTGAACCATAACATTAGCCTTCTTTTCTTTCTTTTGAAACCTCTTAGGCCTTAACTCAGGGTGTAGTTTCCAACACTTAGACTCATCATGACTTTTATTTCAATGATTACAAAATGGTTTTCCTTCTTTTTTAATAGTAAAAGTGGATTTCTGTTTACCCTTTCCTGATGAATTTTCCCCTTTGGATTGCTTAACATTAGATTGCTTACTTTTAACTTTAGGAAAAGATTATTTTGATTGTTTTCCTTTAGCCTCTAAATGAGTGGCTTGAACACATACTACATCTAAATTAGTGGGATTGAATATAAGAATCATATGTCTTAAGTAACTATGTAGCCCACCTATATATTTTAGCAGTGTTTCTTGTTTGTATAGAGGAACATTCAAAAGTAAAGCTTTTTTCCTAAATTCTTGTGTATAATCTTGAACATTTTGGCCTTTTTCTTGTCCAAAACTTTGCTAATCCATCATGGCTTGTTGCATATAGCCTAAAGGATAGAATTGCTTTCTGAGTTCTTCAATAAATTTGTTCCAAGTAGAAATCGAGTTACCTTTTTGAAGCTCAGATTCCTTCAACTTACTCTCCCACCAGATGAGAGCTGTGCCTCCCATAAAAAGAGTAGCCAAATGAATTTTTGACTCATCCCCTACAATATTTTGGACCCTATAATAAACTTCAATCTTCTTGACCTAATTATCCAGCTTTTCAGCATTAATTTTGCCATTAAACATTGGTAATTCAAACTTAATATCCAATTTTAGTGAAGGGAGAGATTCCACTATTTTTTTACCATCATCCAATGAAGAAGGTTTTTTGGTTTCTTTACCTTTTGATTCTTGTGAATAACCTTCTTTTTCATTCTCAGATTTCCTTTGTTTGTCACGATATAGTTCCTCAACCGTGCTTCTCATATCCATCAAAGCTCGACAAAAAGCTTGTTCGGATTCCATCTCTTCTTCGGCCATCCTTGAAGCATGCCTTAAACCAATCTCTTGATTATACTCAATGAGTTTTCCTTCACCCTTTTGGGATTTAGACCTTGTCAACATACACTAGTAATCACTGTTAACTAACAACCTAGCTCTGATGCCAAAATCTGATCTGTAAACTGAAAATACAAGTGTAGTACATCCGAAAAACACTCTTTCACGTTTAAGAGATCCTTCAATTTCTCAATTTTTTTGTTTAATTTTGTATAAATAAATTAAAACTAGAATTAAAATGAAGATCAAAATTAAATAATAATTAGAGAAAATCATAAGAATTCACTAGTAAATTGATAATGGAGTTTGACTTCAATAGCCTATGTCTCTGGGTCTGTTTGAAGTGAGGACCATTTCCATTAATTTTGTGAAATAAATGGCTTCAAAAACCAATACAAATATTCAATTCACCTTCTCTAATCTCTGTTTTCCCATAATAATATCTCTCAAACTTGAAAATAATGGCCCAAGGCCATACAAAGCAATAATAAGACTCTAACCTTCTTAATATTCTTTACACAGTCGACTTTTTCTTCCTCTTCAAGTGGAATTTCATTCCTTATATATCACTTCAACCTTCATAGCTCAAGTGGTTAAAGGACATTCCTTTTGCACCAAAGGTGAAAGGTTCAAATAGTTGGCCTCCTCTTTTGGTGCTTTGGAAACTGTCAGCCTCCTCCTTTGGTGCCTTGGCTCATCTTTATCGCACATTTATTGGGAAGTAACTATTTAAATGCTTAAAATAGGTTGGTCAGCTCCCTTTTCAAATGCTGACATTTACTTTTTAGGAGACTTAGGTGCTAGCTTAGGCCAATGTTGGACTTGGTCTTTGCATGGTTAATACGTGGTCTTGGCGTGACGTTGAGTGGCAAGGTATGGCATGACAAGTTTGAAAAGTCTTATTATAAAGTGGAAAACAATTATCCCACATTGGTGGGGTTTGAGCATCCTTTGTATCTTAAATACAATGTTGTAAACAATAACATATGAAGTTTAAGAGGCCAAGGCATCCCTCTACAAGAGTGTGTCGACTCTCACTGAGGGCCCCCAATGAGAAAATAGCAGGGCCCACAGATCCTCATATGACCACCTGTCTAAGATCAGAGGCTAAAAAAACACCAAACCAAATGTATTTACACCAATTCATATTGCCACGTGTCAAATGGTTATTGGACCACTTGGCATGTTTAAACAGTGCCACGTCACTTTTGGACACCTATTAATCCCCTATCACAAGAATGCTTCAACAAGCTTTATCTTGAGCATTTGGACTCTATTTTGCGTTCTGAAAGAAGTGTCAAAAAAATCTCAAGAAATTATATGATGTGCAAATGGTTTCACTAGAATTTGAAGACTTTCAAAAATGGAACGGTACATGGATCCACCTAGATCACCTTTATACTAGTGTTGATCAGTACCTCACAGATGGACCAGCCATCTATTGTGGTGTTTAATAGCAATTCTTGGTCATACCTACATTTTGAGTATGCCTTACTTCATGTGCTTGCTCCATATATGGTGAAATGACCTCAATTACTTGGGGATAAAAAAATTAATTTGTTTTCTTCCCTATGTGCTCTAAGAGCAAATTTTTTAGTAAGGGAAGTATCCCATCCATTTGTAGGAGGTGTAGGATTTCTATCATCTCATGTACCTCAACCTCCTAGATATCTTGCTTTCTACATGAGGTGGTAGCTTATGATTCAAGATCTTTGGTCAGATGGAGTTCTCTATAAAATTTTTGTATTATGCTCATGGCTTATTGCAGGACATCCTTTTGCCGTACTAGGTTAGGGTAGGGTGAAGCTTTTGGCTCAAGTTGAGCTATACATTTGGTGTGACTTGGTTCACCATATTCCAAGTGTAGATCTTGTGTTGGCATAGTTGGTGGCTAATTGGTGAACCCACTACATGTAGTTTCCTACACCTTGATTGGTTTTAAGTGGGCTAACTATGCCTTTAGAGCCCATTTTGTATCCTTAGGCTCATGCTTGATCATCCTTGTACCTCTATCAATGATAATTTTTCCTTGGGTTAATTTTTTGTATAAGTTGGGGCACTCTTCGACTACATGCAGTCCTTGATAATACTTGCAAGTTAGATGCATCAAGAAATCATGTTAATAGTGTTAAGTCAACCTGCACTTGTATCATGACCATGGTGGGAATATTCCTCCACCACATCCTCTACTTCATCCCTTAGAACCTATTTAGTTCCCATAGCCAACATTTTACTAACCATAACCCTCATTTACTTGTTTTGTCTTCCGTCTAGTTATTGTAGTTAACTATCATGTACCTCTCTCTTTATTTTGGCAAAATTCATCAATCACTTGATAGTCAATTGTGTTGTGAGTATAGGCATCACATAACTTACAATAGATGGTTGTGTGAACCTAACTAGCATATTATAATAAGGGGTAGTTATAAACATCATGCACCTCATGACAACTTCACAACTGAGAAGCATTGTGCACACATTCCACTGAGGGTAGTTATTTCTATTGTAACCCTCTGTCTTTCAGTTAGTGCACCATAATCCACTTTAAACATCTTATAACAAACTAGCAGTAAACTTATGTAGTTGAGAAGTCATGGATGCAATCTATGCCTTTATAAATGGGTTGATGCCTATATTAACACTCCCAACTACCTTGGATCTAAGCATAACTTCAAGTGATTCTTAGGGGTCTGTGATTATTTTCATAAAGATTGCCCTTTTGAACAACACTAACAATCCTCCAACAAACCATTATGCATGATAATAGGGGTAAATGTTGTAAGGGAGCTTATAAAGGAACATATTAAACCTAACATGCTTTCTAATAATCCCTAGTTTATCTCCTTGAGAAAGGCAATGCTCTACTACTCAAACTTAGGTATATCAAACTCCTTCAGGAAGGCTCCCTTTAAGGTGTCATAATCAACCATAACTTGGTTAAGCTCAAAATTCCTATACAAAGTATGGGCATGATTAAGTAAGGTTGTCATGAACTAAGTTTCCTTGCATTTAGATTGAGTTATTCCCCAAGCATGCCATTGTAAATCATACTTAAGTACATGTTTTATGGCATTTTACATGACTTGATACTCTAACAGGTGCATGACCATCTCATAGTAAATTTGGGGCTAGGGATTAGCCTATGATTGAGGAAATTATCCTCCTATTACTTATCCTAGCATTGGTCCTCTAATACCTCCAACCACTATGCTAGGCACTAGTCTAGTGGTTACAGTGGGTACCATAGAAGAGGATAGTGCTGTACTTCTAACTAGTGGTGTAGGGCCACTTCTTATGGGTTGTTGCCTAGGCTACGCTAATGACATTGGTTAAACTGGGATGCTTTCACTCATGTTACTTCTATTTGGGTTGGTACTTTGTGGTCTATAGGTATCTTCATTGACCTCTTCATTGGAGATGACTTGTTTAATTATGAAGTTCTAGTCCAAGTTTATGAAGTGATCAAAGTCTACATCGATAATAAGGTTAGTTGTCAATATTCTATTTTCCTTTCAAGAATATATCACATGATCTCATGTTATAAGTTCAAAGGGTGTAGATGCATTTGGTGCATCTCCAAGGGTCAAGTTTTGAAGGGACTATTTCACTTTAATTTCCACTCATTTCTTAATTTAGAAGCAAGTAATGTAACTAGTAATAAGGTGTGTAAAGGAATACTTGGTAAAAGTGCACACATGATCCAAATGATGATGATAACTCCTCTTTGGCTTGGAAGGAATAACCTATAGATAAAAAAGACACTAGAAAAGTGGGCTATTAGATGGATGGTTGAGTGGACTACCTAGCGTGAGATAGAATCGAGAAGCGTATGCTTATTAGGAGGCTGTCAATCCACTATTTATAACAATCAAGTTGATATAAATGAAAAAAAGAATGCTCAAATTTAATAATTAGAAAGTAAATGCATGTAAGATGAGATGAAAGTAAATTACTTTTTAAACAAAATGACTAAATATAGAATACTTGCATAGAATAATTGTATTCAATACTTGCACTAAGATGGTTGAGATCAGGTTCAAAAAATACAAAAAAGTCTTTGTGAATAGGTAGGAACATAGAAAATAGGGTTTGGTAGGGGTTAGGGGGGTGAAAATAACTTATTATTTTTTACCATAGTGACCATCGGTAGTTGGGTGAACTATTAGTGGTTGAGATAATCGTCGGTAGTTGGGTGACCTTTAACAATTGAGGTGACTATCAATGGTTAGGATAACCATCGATGGTTGCTTGTGAAATTCTAGAAATGTTCAAAAAAGTGATGGTATATTAGGTAATCAGTCAAGAAAAGGGATGTTATGGATTTGAAGGAGGGAAAATAAGATAAAGATAGGTATGGATAGGGTAGCGAGGTGAGAAGTGGAATAGATCAAAGAAAACAAGAATGAGATATCTATAATTTGATGGTGGAAGGTTGAAGTAATTTGGTTAGAGTGACAGTACTTTGGCCTTTGAAAGTGATTTTGATAGAGGTTTAGGTCTCTATTGATGCTAATCATTTGATGAATGGATGTTGGATACCTATATGCAATATATCTTAGACATGGATTGTTATATTTTTAGATTTATTTCTCCTCTTGCTTGTCTCTTTTTATAGGATCAAGTAACCAATTGTGTAGGAGGAAGTTGTTAATTATGATGGAGGATAAAGTTTTCATTTATGATGCTTTAAATCTAGTTTTTATCATAAAATAGAAGTTGTTAAATGTGTCATGCTTATCATGTACAAACTATAATACTTTTAAATCAAGCTTAGAAGACCTGACTGTTAATGATCAGGTTAACCATCAGTAGTCGAGGTTCTAGAGGAAAATGGGTTAAAAAGGCATGAATTAAAAAGTTAAATTAGAGGAGTTAGGCTAGGGTGTTCAAGTTATTAAATTAATAAATGGGATAAATCAACCAAGTGGTCAACTAGCTTTAGGGTCAGGTAGGGGTCCAAGGTAATTTGACATCTAAAATTGTGCAATTTTTGAGTGTCTATATTTTCCCCCTTTTTATTATGTGGCTTTGGATTAATAACATGCAAACTAAAAATATATTACTAGTCATGGTCTGATTGCCTTGAGTATGGGAGGAGGTATTCCCCCTCAAACTGGGAGTTGATGGAGAGAAAATGAAATTGGGTTGGGGTTTGATAAAGAGTGGATGAGTCATGAGGTAGGTGACATAAAAGGGTTGGGCATTTGAAATGCAAACATGTACACAAAATATGATTAAGTGTGATAATAATGATCACACAGAGACTAAAGTTGCCAATGTTGATAAAAATAAGGTTGAGTTTAAGGGAGATGTATGACAAGGTAACTGATCCACAGCTAATTAAGTCATTCTTATCAAGTCATCTAGATAGGATCAGTGTTACACATAGGTATCTAGGGTAGGAAGTGATACCATAAAACAACACAAATATTCAAGTTGTGTATGAGGTGGTGTGAATTACAAAATTTCAACATGGTAATATTGGTACCAAGGCGAGGTCATCACAAAACATGTAAATGTTTGGGTCAAAAAATGGCCAATGTCGAGGTGAACATGGTCAAACAAGTTGGTTGAAGAAGGGTAAGCTCTAAAAGGGAAAAAATATAGTTGGGCAGAGATTAGGTGATCTCATTAAATGTTAGCACCAAGGTGAGGTGTAATGGAAAATGTGAAAAAAAGGTGGAGGATCCTAACCATTGATAGTTAAGAATTTCCCCAGGGTCGACTGTCATATACATTTGATATTATGTGGAGACTAATTTAAGGTTAGATAAATTTGATGTTTGGGTGCATAGATGGGATATGGATCATAATGTCATGAGGCATATGGATTAGTGTTATGATGAAAATGATGTTTTGAATGTTTGGATATGATATGTGAAATTGGGATATAATTAAGACACATGCAGTTTGTATAGGCAACAAACTAAATGTTGGAAAAAGAAAAAAGAATCATGAGACACATGTCTTCATGAGATAATAATGAAAATGCAAGAAAGTAATGATGTGTTCATTGGCAAGGATCTAAAAAAACTAAAGTTAGATGTAATTTAATGAAAATAAGCCTTTTGAATGCTTCACATGAGCATGTTTTGATCAAAAAAGAAGGTATCAGGATCACTTTGTGTCAATTAATCTCATAGTCCCTTTTTTGGAGAGTTTAAGAATGGAGAGTAGGTGATAGGTAGATGGTTGAATGGGAAATGGGTAATATGGGAACATGATATGGGTTAGTTTTCTCCTTCTATAGGTGATCTAAGAACCATAATAGACAAGTCTATGTCTTAATACCAAGTGTAGACTAATCAATGCAAGAAGTCTATTAAATATATATCAAAGAGCTGATTGCGGCCCTTTTGGGATATCTCACTTTGATTTTGATATAGGGCCCCCCTTTTTCATGTTTTGTTGTATTTTATAAAAGGGGTGAAGCTAGTCGATGCAAGAAGCTTTAGATGATTACTTTGACAAATTTGTCTTAGCCATACTTTAAGGGAGTGGTCTAAGTTTGGATTTGTTTTTATGTTATAGCTGTCCTTTAAGGGAACAATATTTGTTTTAAGTAATTCAGTTCTTGGGTAGCTATCCTTCAAGGGAATAGTCTATAATGTTAGAGATATGGACCCAAGTAATATTTTGGTATCCCAATTTGATTTTGAATGCTCAGTTTAGACATGGACAAGTCTATTTGGGTTTAGAGGTCTACCTTTATAGAGATAAGACTTTTAGCACAAAAAAATGATGATAGATGATGGAAAGTAGTTTGAGAGACAACTCACCATGGGATTCCATATAATTGAATATGAAAAGTATCCATGATAACCATGCTATGGGTAGAGCCATGGTATCCATGCTTAGGATAAGGCTATAACTGTGATGGATAATCACATGGTCCTATGTTGTAATCAATTGTCCTCAAGAGGAATAAGGTGAAGGGATTAAGAAAGTGAAAATTTCATAAACCAAGGGATGAGATTAAGTTATAAAAAAGGTTAATGTGACCCTTCTTTAACAATAAAAAGGACATAGATGCAAAGCATTGAGAGTTTCAAGTTCTATCTTGCCTTCGAGAGAGGCAAAATGATAATCTCTTGATATATACTTATGGTTTATGATGTAGGGTCCAAGCCAATTGAAAGAAAACTTGCCTTTTTTGATTTTATCCATATTAGTTACATGTTGGTTTTCCTTAAGGATAAGGTCTCCGATATTAAATTCTCACTCTTTTGGGTGTTTTTTGTAAGTACAATTGATTTTTTCTAGATAGACATGAAGATTATTAAGGGATATAAGGGGATGTTCATCTAGGAGTTCAAGTCATGTGAGATATTCTTGATGATAATTGCTCTCAAAAAGTATGTCATGAAAAGATATGTGTAGATAAGGAATATAGACTTTGAGAGGCAAGACTGCCTTTGCTCCAAAAATGAAAGAGAAAAGGGTAACACCCATAGAGGTTTGAATGCTAGTGCGATAGGCCCATATAGAGAAAAGGATATGTAGATGCGAATCCTAACCCAAAGCACTAATGAATTTAGTTATCATTTTGGTGAGGGTTTTGTTGAAAGCTTCTACCTATCCATTTGCTTGTGGATGATAAGGTGAGGAAAAGCTTAATTTGATGCCAAAAACATTGCAAATATCTTAGACTTTTGTTAGGTTGTGGAGTTAATAGCTTCAACTGTTGCAGACATGGAGGAGGTTGCTGAGTTCCAGGGATACCAGCGTTGGCAGTGGGACCGACGTCGGTCATCTACAGTGCAGAAGGGAAACCAACATTAGCAAGAGTCGACTGATGTTGATTACCTCTAGGCAGACAAGGACGAACGTCGGTCACTTGTGGTGGTTTTAGAACTATTCATTGCATGGACAGTCAGTTCATTGAACCGAGTGTTTGCATGTTAAGGGCTAATTATAGTCTCGAGCTGCATGTCTAATTATTGTAATTAGAGGTCTAATTATTGTATGCATGGGATCCTATTTAAAGACCCATGAGGCATGTATTGTAATTAAGGCAAGTAAATCATTGAAGCAAGAAAGCAAGGTCAAGGAGATCTGCAAGGTGTAAGGTCAAGGAGATCAGCTGAAGCATTCAAGGAGGGGATAACAACTCAGGTTGTTGAGTTGGTTGTGGTTGAGCAAGAGAGAGAGGGAAGAAGTCCTTGAGGTGTGGCAAGCCTTAGAGGTGGAAGAAGAAGTGGCATCTTCTTTATTGTATTTTCTTTTGAAGAGTATTTAATACAAGATTTTGTATTGTCTCTCAAATTTTGTGTTGTTTCAAGTTTCTAGTTACTTAATCATTCTAGTTTAATTCTGTGTTTAATTGCTTATAGAAAAGTAATCAATTGTGCTTCCACGGGTTCTTAACAGTTGGTATCAAAGCTACAGTTGCAGGGAGCAGGTTATTATTTGATTACAGGTCATTCTTAGGGGTTTTTGATTGAGTGGGAGTACATCAATGGCAAAAGAAAGTAAGCTACGAATGAAGAAGTTTAATGGCAAGAATTATCAACATTGGAGGATGCAAATAGAAGATTATCTGTATCAGAAAGATTTGTACTTACCATTGGGTGGGGTTGCATGCAAGCCCACAGATATGAAAGATGAAGAATGGAATGTTCTTGATTGAAAGGCTCTAGGATCCATAAAGTTGAGCCTTGCATCGTCTGTGATTTCCAACTTATCACAGTGTAAGACAATGGAAGAGTTGATAAAGTCTTTGGAAAATTTATATGAAAAGTCCTCTGCTTCAAATAAGGTATTTCTTATGAAGTAGTTATTTACTTTGCAAATGCAAGAAGGTGGATCAGTACATACTCATATTAGTGATTTCCATGGTTTGGTAAACCAGTTAGCTTCAGTCAATATTGTTTTTGATGATGAAGTAAAGGCTCTCTTAATTTTATGCTCTTTACTTGAAAGTTGGGATAGTTTGGTAATGGCAGTAAGTAATTCTGCGTTTGCTTCTAAAATCTTAAAAGTTGATGATGTTGTGAGTGTAATCTTGAATGAAGAAATATGCAGAAAAAGCACAGGTGAATCATCAGGGAATGCTCTAAGTGCAGAAAGCAGGGGAAGGCAAAGAGAGAAGGTCGAGCAAGGGAAATCAAAGTCAAAGATGGGAAGGAGATCTGAATCCAGAGGTATCACCTGCTAGTTTTGTGGAAAGAAAGGACACACAAAGAAAGAGTGTTGGTTGAGGGATAAATAAAATCAACATGAAGGTAAGGAAGAAGCAGATATTGCAGGTATTGTGGCACAAGATGCTCTCATACTTTCTTTGGATAGTCAATTAGAATCATGGGTTTTAGATTCTGGTTCTTCTTTTCATGCAACCCCAAATAGAGATTTGTTCCATGAGTATGTCCAGGGAGACTTTGGAGATCTTTATTTAGGGGATGGTACGCCTTGTCAAATGGTTGGCAAAGGGAAAGTGTAGTTGGAATTGTAGACAGGCAACACATGGGTGTTGAAGGAGGTTATGCATGTCCCAGTCTTGAAGCAAAGTTTGGTTTCTGTAAGAAGGTTGGGTGATGAGGGATGCATAGTAAACCTCACAGTGGATTCTTGGAAGGTTACCAAGGGTGCACTTGTTTTAGCAAGAGGTAATAAAGTAGGTACTCTTTATCTATCTACTTGTATTACTGATTCTACTTCTGGTTTATCTACTTCAGCTGTAGATTTGAAGATGTGGCTTAATAGGCTTGGTCACATGAATAGGAAGGGAATGGACGTTCTTGAGTCAAAGGGTATGAGTTCAGATTTGGAAGGCATAGATCGAGTTCATTGTAAGAAATGGAAATTTGATGATTTTGATAAGAACAAGGAAGCCTTGGTGTTTATGGAGGAGATGATGGACAGAGATCAGTCACAGGGGCTGAATAATTCTAAGCAGGGTAGTATGGATAGGGTTTTGATCCAAGATGAGCTTGCAGATAAAGAAGTCATCACTTATAGGAACACACAATTACCGATGTCAATCACATGGAATTGACGTCGGTTAGGCAAGTATCGACATCGGTCATGTGTAGACCAGCAGAGTTGGTAGTGTCAGGTAGGAGAAGACCGACGTTGATTAGACAAGAATTGACGTCAGCAGAGGGGACACCGGCGTCAGCCAGGGAAATGACGTCTGCAGTCAGGGTCAGTGTAGGGAACTGACATTAGTTGGGTGCAGATTGGGAGATGGCTGAGATCGGTCACTAGAACAGATGTTGGGTGGACTTTAAGCTGTCAAGGAGTCTCAAACACCCATATGAAGGTCAGAAAGGGTATCTGAACCTCATATTCATTGTTCACCTTCTTTATTTTATTTGTTTCTTACTGATGGTCAAGAACCAGGAAGATATGAAGAGGCAATGCAGGTAAAATCCAAAAATAGTGGGAGCTTGGCATGGATGAGGAGTGTGATTCCTTAGAGAAGAACCAAACATGTGTTTGTTGGTGGAGTTGTCAGCTAGAAGAAATCACTGGATGAGGAATGGATTCCTAGGTTAGAGAAGAGAGTGGATGGATACGTGAGACAGAAGGCCAGGGTATATGGTCTTGAGAAGGCTGCAAGACAATGGAGGTTTGACCATTGTATTTCTCTTTACCAGGTTGGATAATATTAGCTACATTATCCTGTTACTATATTGTGTTGCTTGTTGTAGGGTTACATATACAGGGAGTTTCTGAGCTGAAGGTAAAGTTAGTTCAGAGGTATGTCATGAAGAATTTGGGAGCAGCAAAATTCTTTTGACATAAGAGACATGGAAGATCACAGGTTGATTTTGTCTCTAGTGGGAGTTGTCAAAAATTTCAGATGTGGCAGGGGACTTGGATGACAAGTATAACATCACAAGATGTGTGGTGGTTGGTCTTCAAGAGTGATCTTGAAGAGGGATACAAAGCCAAGGGAATAAACTAGATGATGTATAGGTACAGGTACAGTTGTAGCTATTTATCTCCAAGTGGGAGATTGTTAGGTTGTGGAGCTAAAAGCTTCAACTATTGCAGACATGGAGGAGGTTGCTAAGTTCCAGGGATACTGGTGTCGGTAGTGGGACCGACATTGGTCATCTACATTGCAAAAGGGAAACTAACATTGGTAGGAGTTGGCTGACGTTGGTCACCTCCAGGTAGACAGGGACCAACGTCAGTCACCTGTGGAAGTTTTAGAACTGTTCATTGCACAGACAGTCAGTTTGTTGAACCGAGTGTTTGCATGTTAAGGGATAATTATAGTCTCGAGCTACGTGTCTAATTATTGCAATTAGAGGTCTAATTATTGTATGCATGGGATCTTATTTAAAGACCCATGAGGCATGTATTGTAATTAAGGCAAGTAAAGCATTGAAGTAAGAAAGCAAGGTCAAGGAGATCTGCAAGGTGTAAGGTCAAGGAGATCAGCTGAAGCATTCAAGGAGGGGATAACAACTCAGGTTGTTGAGTTGGTTGTGGTTGAGCAAGAGAGAGAGGGAAGAAGTCCTTGAGGTGTGGCAAGCCTTAGAGGTGGAAGAAGAAGTGGCATCTTCTTTATTGTATTTTATTTTGAAGAGTATTTAATACAAGATTGTGTATTGTCTCTCAAATTTTGTGTTGTTTCAAGTTTCTAGTTACTTAATCATTCTGGTTTAATTCTGTGTTTAATTACTTATAGAAAAGTAATCAATTGTTCTTCCACAGGTTCCTAACAACTTTTTTATTTTTAAAGGATTTTCCATTGTCAGTGATGATATTATGAGGAACATCAAAGTGATAGATGATATGGTGATTGATGAAGTCAATAATATTTTAGGCTTTGGTTGAGATAAGTAGAATGGCCTCTACCCACTTGGTGAAATATTTGGTAGCAGTAATGATGGATTGGTGTCATTGTGAAGAATGAGGATTGATTTCCCCAATAAGATTGAGACCCCATTGTGAAAAGGGCCAATAGTATTTGGATACTTGAAGGATATAGGCCAGTGCATGATGTAAGTTAGCATGCTATTAACATTTGACACACTTCTTTACATAATCATAATAGTCCTAATTGAGGGTGGGATAATAATAGCCAAGGTGAAGGATATGTTTAGTGATAGCTAGGCCACTAAAATGTCCCTCATAGACTATGTCATGTGTTTCTTTGATAGCATGGGAAGCTTTATGACTATGCAAGAAATGGATAAGGAGGCCATTAAAACCATGTTTATAAAGGATTCCCACTAATATGGTGTAACAAGAGGTATTATGAACAAAATCTGTTTGGGCATTCCTCAAAAGGTTGGGAGGAACAATGTTGAGGTTGAGGTAGTTAAAATTTTGGTCATACTAATGTTAGAAGGAGATGCTTCCACACTACAAATGGTAGGAAGGTCAGAAATGATATATGAAGGTGTGATAAATTGATGGAATGGTGATAAATAGTTTATATTTGGTAGGTTTAGATGGGATTTGGGAAGCAAGGGAAGCCATCATTATCACAAATTTGTTGGTAGAACAAGGAACTGAATAGATAAGGTAATGATCAAATGTTGCTAAGACTATGTCTATGAGTTATTTGTACTTCAATAAGACATCATTTTTACATTGATAGGACCCATTGACTTGGTTAATGACAAGTTTGAAATCACCAAAGATACTGATTATTTTAACTCCTAAAGCTAGAGTGGTTTGGAGACCTATGACCAGGACTTTGTACTCATTGACATTATTGGTGCATTCAAAGTTAAGTTTGAAGAAAAGGGGAAGAGGTTCACCATTAATGGTAATGATAATGATTTTGGCACCTCCACAATGTTGGCATTTAGAGCCATCAAAAAATATGGTCATTTAGTAAGTGTGTTCCTCTTGAAAAAGAGTTGAGATGAACTCATCTAGAAAATCAAGAGGAAATGGTTGGATATCTGGTATAAGAGTTTCAACCAATTGATCAGTGATGACTTATCCTTTAATGGATTTTTGATAAAATAACTCAAGATCAAACTTAGCTAAGAACATAAACCTCTTAGCCATATGGTAGTTTTGGTATGGTTTAGAGTGCATGTATTTGAGTGGGTTGATGTTAGTGATGACATAGGTTTTGTGATTAATAAGGTAGTGATAGAGTTTGGAGGCCACAAAGGCTGAGGCGAGACAAAGTTTCTTGAGATGAGTATACTGAGTCTCATATTCTATAGGTGTGTGACTAATGTAGTAGATGGATTTATCTTTGTTCTATTCATCATGACGAGTGAGAATCACCCCTAAAGAATGGTCTATGGTCTATATATAAAGGTAGAAGGGTTGGTCCTCTTTATTAGGAATAAGAATGGGTGAAGAAAGAAGGTACTCCTTGATTGAATCAAAGGCTTGTTGATAGTCTTTAGTCCAGTCAAAATGGGTGTCTTTCTTTAGGAGATGGTGAAAGGGTTGGAATCTATTTGATAGCTGGGAGATGAAGTGATGGATGTATTAGGGCTTCCCCTATAGGATAAAAATTTACTTAAGGTTAGTAGGAGGAGGAATCTCCAAGATGGCTCTAACTTTGGTAGGGTCTATTTTAATTCTTTGAAGAGAGACGATAAAGCCAAGAAGTTTTCTAGATAAGACCCCTAAAAATGAATTTATTAGGGTTGAGCCTAACATGATAATGGATTAGTTGGTTGAATATTATTGCAAGAACAACTAGGTGAGCCTTGCAGTGTTTAGATTTCCCAAGGAGATCATCCAAATAGTCCTCTATAATTTTATGGATGAGATCATGAAAGATATAGGCCATGGCACATTGATAGGTTGCTTTAACATTATTCAGCCCAAAATGCATGACCTTGTAACATAATGTCCCCCATGGGGTGACAAAATAAGTTTTATGTTTATCTTTGGGGGAAATAAAGATGTGATTATATCATGAGAAACTATCCATGAGAGATAACATCTCGTGGTTAGCTGTAAGATCAATAAGTTGGTTGATGTTTAGCAAAATAAAGTCATCCTTTGGGCAAGTGAGGTTGATGTCATGAAATTCAATGCAAAGGTGAAGTCCCCCTATTTATTTGGTAATGATAACAATGTTAAAAACCTATTGTGGATAATCAATGGGTTGGATGAAGTTAAGATATGCTGAAGCTCCTCTTTTACTAGAAGGGTGATGCGAGGGTACATCTTATGAAGCTTTTGATGCACTGGCTTAACCTCAAGATGGGTGACAATGTTGTGGAAGGTAATATAAGGGTAAATTCTAGGCATATATTGATAGGAACAAGAAAAAACTATGATACAATCATGAAATAAATAATTATAATCTTGTTGTTCAATGGAATTTAATGATTGGCTGGTTTTGACAATATGGGGGTTACCCTGAGTACCTAAATTGACATCAATAGTAGATTCATTCAGAATGGTTTAATTATAAGGAGGAAGGGATTTATGAATAGAATAATCCCTTGTACCAAATTAGGTGAGAATGGAATCATCATCATAATGTTGGATGGTGTTTATGGTAGGATAATCTCATTCTATCATTTCAAGATGGATGAGAGGAAGGGTCTTAGTTCATCCATTCTTTTGATAGGTCAAGGGGCCCAAAATAATAGTATTAATAATAATTTTTTTTAGATGGGATGATATCAAAGTCTTAAAATTTTTAGGGAGATGGGGTTGGTGAAGATGGAACATCCTTGTCAATGGTGGTGACGAGTTTTAGTGAGGTAGGTTCTTTTGGTGGTATGAACCCAAGGCTGAATAACTCACAAGGTTTTTGGGTTTTGATTATGGGTAACTTGTGAGGTCCTTATTCATAAAGGCTGAAATCAAATCCTTTCCAAACACACCTATAAAGGTAAGATTTGGCAAAGGCTACTTTGTTGAGATAAGAAAAGGTAGAGGTGAATGGTCAGATGGATGAGGTAGTGGTAGGAGTGAGAAGTGGCTGATCAAGTCCCCTATGGATGAAATTTGTTTGACTTTTAAAGAGCCTGAAAGGGATGATGATTCTAATGTTAGGATCATAGGAAGGATCGTGCTTGAGGTTCCCATACTCTTTTGGAGTAGGGAAAGCATCCAAGGCTAAAAGATGATATTCCCTAAGTGAGAAATGTTGGAATGTGGATTCTAAGAGGTCTTATATGGGGATCTGGGAAGAAGGGATAATGAGATAGTTGAAGCTTCATCACTATTATGGGTGGGAGTATTGTTGGTTTTGTTTAAAAGCAAGGTGGTGTTGTTAGTAGTTGATTGTGAGGTGGATTAGGGAAGAATAAGAACATCATTAAGATGATATGTCATATTATAAGAGGCAAAATGACTAGGGTTAGGTTTGATGGTAAAAACTTGACCTTTGTGTTCAAATTTGACACATCGATGTAAGGTAAAAGGGACACAACTCATGGCATAGATCCAAGGGTGTTTGAATAACACATTATAGTAGAACTCACCCTCTATAATGTAAAATATTTTAGGAATGGTGCAATGTCCCAAGTAGATATGGAGGATAACTATCCCCAAGGTAGTGGCCATGGTATCATTAAAGGAGTGAAGAAACACTATACTTTCTGACATGTTCTTAGGTAGTTGAAATTGGTCATAAGCATGGGAGGAGATAATGTTGATGCTATATCCTACATAAATCATTACCCTTTTGACATGGGTATGATTGATGTACATAGTGATAAAGAGGGAAGGATCGAAATCCTCAAGATGAACAGGAGGTATTTCAAAATCTTGGAAGGTAATGAAGGCAAAAAGTTGGAGGGCTTCAACAAAGGGTGCAAGAGGTTGAGGGTCATTTGGTTGAACCATTATAAATTACAAAGCCTCTATTAGTGCTTGCCAATGGTGAGGTGAGGTGTTGATTAGTTTATAAAGGCTCATTTTCACTACTGTCTAGTGAAGTTGTTTCAACATGATATGCTGGATGGATTTAGAAGGGTTGGAGGGAGAGGCTCCCAAAATTAATACTTTGGGTTTTGATAGAGGGAGAGGTGAAGGTGTAGGTTTTTGGGTTTGGTTACAAGGCTGAGGGGTTGAAAGGTATGTCCAAAGAATGGAAACTTTAGATTTTACCTTGTCCTTCTATTGGGCCCATGATCAAGTAACCATATGAATAGTGTGGATGTGGGGATTTTCCAAGTTTGATGGTTGCTTTGGTTCATCCTTCTTATTATTGGGTGAGAGAGAGGGAGTAGGTAAGTGTTGGATAGGTTGAGTTAATCACTGGATTGGTAATGGAGGGAAAAGAGGTTCATCTGATAATAGATCATCCTCATCATATAAGATATGAACAAGTGCTTGGAGAGCTTTGTAGTTCTTCATGTTATGTCTTAATGTTATATGGTATGCACAAATCCAGTTATCAGTGAACCAAGAGGGTTTGGTATTGGAAGGATAGAATGGTTTGATAGCTGGTAAGCTAATGGAAGAAGTTTGTAACAACCTTTATAGGATGTTTGAATAAGATTCATTCAAAGGTTTTGAAGATGATGGGTTTATAGTTTTAGTGATGGGAGCCTTCTTAGAAGCATTTTTCACCTTAGAAGTTCTAGGTGGTGAAATGGTTTTAATTGGTAGTTGGGATTGCTTAGTTATGGTTGGCTTTAGGGTAAATGATTTAAAAGTGGAAGATTTAGATGATGAAAGGTTGGATATAGGTGGGAAAGTAGAGGTGGATAGGTTAGTTAATAATGAAGGAGAACTAGATGATTTGGTAGGGGTAGGTGTAGATAGAGAAAAGGGGGATGGTTTACTAGAGGAAGAATAGGTAATTGGAATGGTAAAAGGATGGGGTCCTAAAATAGAAGGTAAGTGAGGAGTTAGTATGGATCTAGTTTGAGGTTGAGGTTTGGGCAAATCTACCTACTTAATTAGTTTGGTTGGGGATTTATTTGGTGTACTAGATGGGGTTAAGTCCAAATTTAAAAAGGGGTGAGTTCAATTAGGTATGGGAAGAATTCATAAATTATTGATGGGTTTGGTGAGAGAGGCATAAGGAGATTTGGCGATGTTAGATGGAGGTACTTGGGATGATTTAGCTATGGTTTTAGAGGAAGAGGTGTTATATGAATAGGTAATAATGGGTTTGAGGGTGGATTCAAGTGAGGTTGAATATTTAGACTTGTTTTGGTAAGAAAGCCCTAGATGATGCCAAAAGGTGGCTCTATCAAAGTTGGGTTGAGAAGTGAACTCTAGACTTTGGACTAGTCTAGAAAAGGGCTTGTAGATGGGTTTGGTTCCTTGGTAATTGTTTTTAAAGATTAATCCCCTAGGTGGAGAAGAGGGAATGGTTCCTCTATCCTTGTTCTTGATGGGGGGTTCCAAAATTGGTGGTTGGGTGGATGAGGTAACCTTCTCATGTGGGATCATTTCCAAAGAGGGAATGGATGGTTCTATGATGGGGGAGGTAAGTGTAGTGTCCTCAAGTGAAGTAATGGGCACGGTTGCTTCCTTAGTTTTGGTGTATAAAAGAATGGAAGGTAGTTTTACCAATTCAATGGGTGGAGTGGAAGAAATGGTTAAAGCAAAGGTGGTCTCCTTTGGTGTTTCCATAAAAAGAGAGGTAGATGAAGATAATGTCTCATTAGGTGAATAGAGAGGGGTGGTTGATTCCTTCATTTGGGTATTTGAAGGAATTAAAGGTGAGTCCTCTACTTCTATGAGTGAAATGGTGGGAGAGGTGGTTGTGATAGTGGTCTCCTCAATAATGGGCTCATTAATAATAATGTTGATTGTATGTGCCTCATGAGAGTGAGATGATTTGGGTTTGTTGTCATGGTGATGGGTATAAGGAGCATGAATGGGAAAAGGTTTGCAAAAAATGTCAAGGAAATTATTAGGAGGTGAATTAGGATTATCAAATGTAAGGTCTCCACTATTTATTAAAATTTAGACCAGAATTTTAAAGGTATTACATTTACTGATGTCATATCTAACAACTTGATGAAAGGCATAATGGTCATTCTCATTGTACCAACCAAGCACAGGGTGAGAAGCATAAAATTATTAGGGTGGTTTGATAGGTGGAAGTTGGATGAGGTTAGCTTTGAGAAATTTATCCAAAATTGAAGCATAAGACTCCCTTATGGGAGTATAGTGTTTTGGAGGAGCTCAGTTTTGGTTTTGGTTTTTTTGGTAGGAAGGGTTGGAAGAATGGGTTTTATGGGGTTCATTGATAGTTGGTTATGGAGTATTTTTTAAGATAACTAAGTTTGTGGATGATTTTGATTTAGTATTGGGATGGTTAGATTGGTTATTAGTTTTAGTGGAGGGAGGGTAATTAGACTTAAAGCTAGAATTCTTGTTTCATAGTTTCAATTTACCTTCATCAATGGCTCAGTTTTCAAGTTTGTATGCCATGGTGAATGCCTCATCAAAAGTTCTAAAAGTTTTAACTTGAAGAGTGGTGGAAATTGTTTTGGCACAACCTTGAGGTAAGAGCTCAATCAACTTAGGTTGGGGTAAGGAGAAATAAATTTTGTTGATGAGACCCCTCCATCTGGATATGAAATCAGTAATTGATTCATCATCAAATTGCCTAATAGAATAAAGGTAAGTAATAGAAACCTTTTTAGATATATTTACTGAGAAGTGATCTAAAAATATTTGGGATAGTTGGGAGAATAAAAATATGGAGTGATTGATAAGAACACTATACCAATCAAGGGCTGGTCTTGATAAAGACATGGGGAAGGTACGAAGAAGGAGAGCATCATCATGTGCGATCAAATAATAAGAATGATGAAATTCTCTCAAATGTTGTTGGGGGTCTTCCTTAGCTTGAAATTTGGAAAACTTGGTTAATTCCCATTAAGGAGGATAAGAATGGATAGGAATGCATGGATGGATGGGTTCATTACATATTTTATCATAGGATAAATGATTATGAGACCCATAGATAGATGAATCTAGGTTGGTCATTTTGTCCATTAACATCTAGACCAAATCCATTTGAGGTTAGGAATATGCATAATTAGGTGGTTATATTTGTTGAGGTTAGGTGGCAATAATGTATGGATAAGTGATAGAGGGTACTGAAGAAGCCACATATTAGTATGTGGCCATAAGAGGTTTGGATAATTCTCCATAAGGGTTGATTGACACAAACAATTGGGTAGAAGGTGCTATGCATCCTTGTGGGTTAGAAAAATATGGGTAAGATGTCATGGGTGCTTGTTGGGGGGCTGATATGGGTTGGTTTAGAGGTATATTTGGGTTAGTAGATGGTGGTATATATGTCAATTAGGTTGGAGGTATAAAAGTGCTAGTTGGTTGTTGGTGGGTGGTAACTCTAGTGGTAATAGGTGGGAGGGTTTAATGTATGGAAAGTACCAAGCTCTGAAGTGGGGTAGAATTTGGTGGGTTGGTTTAAATAAGGGGAATGGTAGATGTTGACCATTTTTTCCCAACAAGCCAAAAATTGGTCCCCTTTCTTCCCCTACTGTTCTAGGCCAATTCATTTTTTATTTTACACAAGTCCAGGATTTTCTATGGACTTTGTAGGTTAGTCTTTTGGCGCATGAAGAATCAGTTTAGAGAGTGCTGGGGTTTACAAGGCTCTTTTGGGCCTTCATCTGAAGAAATTTATAAGGAAGGTTGGCATCTTTGACCATTGAACCATCACTTTAGTTCAAGCCTTGGTTCAATCGGCAGTTCAATCAGCCTTGGTTCAAGCCTTAGTTCATCACTTCAAGTCCATTGCTTCAATTTCAAGCCTTGGTTCAATCTTCAAGTTCATCACTTTGGTTCAACAAAGAGTTCAATGACCTTGGCTCAACAATCACTTGAACCATTTAACTGGTTCAACGGGTTGGTTTAACATTTTGGTTTAAAGGCTTCGGTTCAATGAGTGGTTCAAAGCAAATGGTTTAAAGAAAATGGTTCAACCACCTTTGGTTTAATTGGCTTAGTGTGAAACATTGAACCATTGAACCAATTTTGGTTTAATGGGTTGGTTCAATGAGGTGCTCCCCAAAGCCAAAGGGCAGGTGCCCTTATGGAGGGCAGTCTAGGTTTAGTAAGCCCTTGCAGAGGGTAAAGGCACTTCAAAGAGGCCACAAAGAAAGAAATCTGCAAAAGGTAAGTTTTTTGAAATTTTGCTTAAGGTAGTCGAAAGGTGTAATTTCTTCGAAATTTTGTCCAAAGGAATTCCTTTGGACAAAAAGCTTGAAGAAATTTGGAGGGGCTGCCTGAAACAATACTTCAAAGACTAAAGCGAAGAAAAATTTATTTGGACTTTTTATCCGAAGGAATTCCTTCGAACAAAGGTTTGAATAAATTCAGAGGTGGCCAATTCCTGTGGACTTTTGTCTGCGGGGAAAAGGCCCGAAGCAAAAAAGCACGGGGAAGCCAAACGGCCAATTCTCA
The DNA here is from genome assembly GCA_037957365.1 of Torreya grandis. Taxonomy (NCBI): domain Eukaryota; kingdom Viridiplantae; phylum Streptophyta; class Pinopsida; order Cupressales; family Taxaceae; genus Torreya; species Torreya grandis. The sequence continues at coordinate 1,229,900 of JARHVA010003537.1, read as the reverse complement.
TGGACTTTTTGTCTGTGAGAAAAGTTTGAAATAAAGAAGAGACCCACCAAAGAGCCGAAGGACCCCGAAGGGTAGGTGCCCTTGTGGGGGACTCTCAGCCAAAATAAAGGGGTACTTTCCAAAGGCTGAAGGGTCACCTTCCCTTTGAGAAGGTGCTAAGAAGGGAGTCCACAGAAAAGGGAAAAGCAAAAAAGCTTGAAGGAAATTGCCAAGGATGGTTACATCCCAGAAGCTGTCAATTTTAAGAGGGGAAACTAGCCATTAGTTTTCAAGCAATGATGATGTGCACGAACATCAAATTTAAGTCAATAAAAAAGCTGTTGGTTTTTTAAATACCTGAGCACCAACCATGAAAGGAGCCCAAGAAATGTAGCAACCTACACAGAGATAGCCCCGAGGGCCCAAGGAGCCAAAAAGAGACAAGGTAGGGAAAAGACAAAAGTCCCAAGTGTAGGAGCAGGCAGATAGTCCAAGTGGTGAAGGGAGGCACCAATTCAAGAAGTTACTCTAGCAGGCGATACCGTGTTTGTGAATTGACCATTAAAAGGTACAAATGGCCAACTGTGTGACCCATTTTTCTTCATTTCACATTTCTGAGCAGACAAATCACGTGGGTGCCTTCAAGGAGTAGTCTCGGTTAACGGGGAAATGGTGCTGCCTATGTCAAAAAATGCCTAAAGTCAGAGCTAGGGCCGACACAACATTTATGTTTAAGCGGCCTAGTCTTCCCAATGACCAGAGCACACATGGGACATTTGTAAAAGAGGTGCCAAAAGGCCTTTTTCCTTCCTCTATATATTGGAAACTTGTCACTTGAGAAACATTTTCCACATTTGTAAGGTAGAGCACTGGAAAATTTTTCACCTTAAATCAATAAATGCATTTTTACCTCTATGCTGGTTGGATATCTTTGTGTGTGTCTGAGTGTCAGTCTGTGTTTAGTCATTTATTCTTAATGCTTCTACAGGTTAACACCAACACACTTGGTGTCTATAAGGTCTCATTTTGTAGGTAACAAGAAGAGCTGTACTTGGAAGCATAGAGGTAGAAGGATTACTATATAGTGTGTCTCTTCTACAACACCTATGGTAAATCTCTATTTTTTGTGTGTTCCATCAAGGCCTTCCTGCCACTCCTTGCCGTCTAGTCCATTTACCTGTTGAAGTGTATGTATGTATTTGTATGTTTGAGAGTGTAAGTGTGAGTAGGTAAATCATTTGGTGCATCACCTCCTTTAGAGTAGTTTGTTTTCCTATAATCTTTCTCCCTTTTCATCTCCCCCCCATTATATATCTATATATATATATATGTTAGCACTTATTGGAACAAATCAGATGCATCAAAGGAAGCTAACCCTTATCTAGAGACTCTCCCCTCTAGCTTCACTAGTCCCATAGGTGAGAGGGGAGTTTCCATTGTTGCGTGAGGAAGGCAGGAGCTCGGCCTCCTGCCAAGGGTGCAATCTTTTGCGTCAACAATTTTTGGCATGCCCGGTGGGACTAGTTTTACATTCAATAGAATTTCAAGATTGATGCTGGTCCTGTTACAACAAATCAAATATTTTCAGCATCTAGTGACTCCACTGGTAAGAAATTCATTTCCTAATCAAAGACCAGTCTAATTTCCTATGCCTAAAGTCACCACATGGTCTGCTTCTAAGGGTGTCCCTTTCAAATTTATTGAATTGCCTTTGAACTCGGCAAGAAAACTGAGGTTCAAAAGGACCCATCCTTATTCAGTGAACCACCTTCCCATACCTATTGTAAGGAATGCATACACAACAGAGCCCCAATTACATCCCATCCCAGTTATGGCATTGCCCTTTGTCACTTTTCATGGTTAGAGTCCCTTGAATCTCCCACGTTATGACCCAATTCTAGGAAAAACCCTAAAAAATGTGCCTTCTTTTGATGGAGAGGGGCCCATTATAGTCATCGAGAAAATTAGAAATATTGCTAATCTCTGCAATATTCACAATGTCACAGAGGAAAATATTGCAATCAGATTGCTGGCATTGTCTCTCAAGGGCAAAGCTCTTGACTGGTATGGGACTTTAGCTATAAATTCAATCCATTCCTAGAATGACTTAGGTAATCACTTGATAGACCATTTTGGAGAGAAGAGTGACCACCTTTCACTTGTTGAGCAGCTGACTACCATGAAAAGAGCCCCACATGAATACATGTAGGATTTCAACACTTAGTTATAGAAGACATGGAATAGAATCCCCATTATGGTAAGACTAACTACTAGCTATAATTTCTTGTATTATTTAAGAGCATTGAACAATGATATCACTATTATGATACAATCCATGGGGGGACATGTGCTGCCTGCTGCCTATGATATAGCTATAGCAGCTAAAAATTGCTTAGTGTAGGCTGGGAAAATAGCCCCTAGACCCCATATCCCACTTTTCCCCAAAATTCTACCTCCAATTCAAATCTCTACTCCCACGTTAGCTCCTCTTCCTAGCATAGAGAAACCAACTACTGCTCCCCTTCATCATCTAAGGCTATGGTGCCCATTCAAAACAATTTGGTGCAGGAACAACCAAGTTGTTCAACCATGGGATATGGTCAGGAATAAGCTATTTATATAAATGACATGATAGGTTATTACCCAAATGTGTAAGAAAATTAGGCAGTCACTCATTCTTAGGTCTTTGAGGCTTTAATACAACTTAGCACAAGCAACAGTCACAATCAGCCTGACTCTACTCTTATGAACCACCTGGAAGGTGAGTTTTGTGTAATCAATTATGTGGGTGCTGTAGACAATCAGGCTGACTGTGTTGTAGCCAACACATGTTTTAATAGGAGATAAATAAGAGAAACTTAGGCTACTACACAAACATCAACAATGCCTTCCTCATCACAAGAAAATTAGAGGGTCCCAAACTTCAGACCACCATTTGTACCTTCAGCCCCTCAGCCTACACCTCAGGTTGGAATTAGCCCCAAAGAAGGCTTGAAGGGAGGCAATCCTCAAGTCAATGTGGTGGACCAGATGAAGAAGATACATATGAACATATCCTTATGGGATTCATTATCTCTACCAGGACAAAAGGACATGCTACAAAGAGAATTACATGAGCTGGATTGATGAGCTGTCCCAATAAGGACTGATAATGTCTTGATGATGAATAGACAACCTTCCACCTTAGGCCAGGTCAAGAAAGAAGAGAAAATTCCCCCTTTCTATGTGTCCTTGGTCATAGGAGATTTATTGGTGCACAATTGCATCATTGATAGTGGGGATAGTACCTCAGTAATGCCCAAGTGCATAGCTGACAAACTGGGACTGAAATATGAAGAGATGAATAAGGGAGTCCTACAGCTAGATGGGATACCTAAAAATATAGTTGGGATAATGAAGGGTTTGAGCTTGACATTACATGCTTGCCTGAATTTCTTAGTTCCCCATGATATAGTAGTGGTAGATGTTCCTCCTTATTTCACCATTTGTTTATCTAGGGACTTCACATCCAAGATAGGTGGCTATCTAGCAATGAATTGGTCTTATCTGGTTTTTAGAACCAAGTATGGGACTAAGATAAAGATTGAATCCAAGCCACTCCATAGGGACCATATGGAACCATATTTTTTCAAGGTAGTGAATGTCAGCTATGCCATTATCGACCAAGAAGAGTCCCAAATAGACCAATCTCCATCCTCTGGTCTTGAAGGAGTTACAGACCTACTGTGGGATAAATAAGAAAGTGATAACTTCGAGCATAAACCTTACAAGTTCATAGAGGAGGCAAGCCTTGGCGTCTACTACATACACAAAGAGGGTACCTTCATACCAAATATAATGAAGGCAAGCCAAGAGGACCTAGGTATATGACAACTGTACTTTGATGGTTCCAGAAGTAGGTTGGGAGATGGTGGTGGAGCAATGTTAGTCTCCCCTTTAAAAGAGAGATAATTTTTAGCTTTCTATTTCCAATTTTATTACACAAGCAATGTTACAAAATATGAGTCTCTTATCCATGGTCTGGAATGGGCAAGGAAAAGAGGAATCAAGGAGTTGTAAGTTTTGGGTGACAATGAGCTGATTGCAAATTAGGTGAGAGGCTAGAATCTGACAAAAAATTCTTTGCTAAAGTCCTATAAGCATAGGTTCTGGGACTTGGTGGAAGATTTCCTTGCTTTCAATATCACCTCCATTCCCAGAGAGCAAAACAAATAAGTGGATAAGCTAGCAGTAATTGGTGCTCAGTTCGATGTTTCCAGGGAGATAAGCCGAGACTGCAATTCACACTACTTGAAGGTGGTAGTTTAGCCCTCTATCCCTGACAACATTACAAATTGGTAGGTCTTCAACAATGACCAAAAAATAACATTCTTCTTGTAGGAAGAAGCTGAGTTTGCTACAAAGAACTAGGCAAAGCTGCAACAACAATATGGCAACCAGATTATTCAACTGAAGAACAATAAGCTCTCTAAAGGTTTGGTCACTCTAGAGAGTATCTTCAATGGAGATGACCAATTGAGAAGTGACAAAGCATGCATCACAACTAAGGAGGAGAATTATGAGAAGGTTGAGATATTTAAGGATAAGCTGCTTGCACTTGGAAAAGTCTACACGATTCAAGAAAGACAGACTTTAATTTTGTTGTGTCAGGAGTTTGTTGATGTTTTCACTTGGGATTATAGTGATTTGAAGGGTTTCAACCCAAGACTTGCCCAGCACACCATCAAATTAGAAGAAGGTGCCAGGCCAATCACGTAGAAGAAGAGACCTGTCAACCCAATGATTGAGCCTCTCATGCAAAAGGAATTAGCCAAATTGATTGAGTCTGGGATTACATTTCCAATCAAACATTCCTCCTAGCTAACCAATATTGTTCCTATCTGAAAGAAGAATAGGGAGATTAGGCTATGTGTTGATTTTAGAGACCTTAATAAAGTCTCTTTGAAAGACCATTATCCTTTCTTGAGCATGGAGTGGATCCTTTAGAAGGTAATACACAGTGAGCATTTCTCCCTCCTGGATGGATATTCAGGATATAATCAAATTCTGGTGTAAGGCTGTGACCAACACAAAACAACCTTCACTACTAAATGGGGAATGTTTGCCTACAAGAAGATGCCATTCAGGCTATCTAATGCTAGTGCTACCTTTCAGTGAGCCATGGACATGGATTTTCAAGGCTTGATAAACAACAATGTGCTAGTATACCTCGATGATGTGATGGTATTCTCCAAAGAAGCGAGCCAACACATGAAACACCTCAGGCAAATCTTTGAGAGGTGTAGAGAGTTCGACATCTCTCTCAACCTGAAAAAATGCATGTTTACTATTCATGAGGGGAAAATCCTTGGCCACATTGTGTCTAAGGAGGGCTTATCCATTGACCTTGAGAGAGTTTGTTCTATCCTAGAGATGTCCTTGCCTAAGCACAAGAAAGGCCTATAGAGCTTCTTCGGTAGGATAAATTTCATTCAGAGATTAATCCTCAATTTTGTAGAGATAGTCAAGCCACTAACCTCTATGCTAAGGAAGGGTGAGGAGTTCAAGTGGACAACAAAAAGGAAGGACAAATTTGAAGACATCAAGTAGGCCATAACCCAAGCTCCTACTTTGATCAGCCTTGACTTCAACAAAGATTTCAACCTCTACACTTTTGGCAATGAAGAGGTAATCTCTGCCATGCTTACCCAAGTAAATGGTGATGACCTTGAACAACCAATTGCATTTTTTAGCCAGGGGTTAGAGGATTTCAAAGTTAGATACACATATATAGAGAAGCAAGTCCTGGCAGTAATACGGAGCCTATATAAATTTAGGCATATGCTATCCAATAGTAGGATTCACCTCATGGTTCCACATCCTAATGTCAAGGATTTCTTGACCAACTGAGACCTAAATGAAAAGAGAGCGGGGTGGATCACCAAGGTAATGGAGTATGACATAGACATCAAGATCACTAAGTTGGTGAGGGGAAGAGGCCTATGTGAATACCTTGCTATGGAATTTAAGTAGAAAAGGGAAGACAACTTACTAATTCATGATGCAGCTATAGCAAAAGAACTAGCTGTCATGAAAGATTGGACATCAAATCTAAGGCATTTTCTTCTCACTGGTGAGTGCTCATAGGGCGTTGATAGGACCAAAAGAGGGTACTTAAGGCTCCAATCTCTCCCTTATGTCTTGGTTGATGGAGTATTTTTTAGGAAGGATCTCTTAGGGGTCTTTCTCAGATGCAGACTCAAATTAGGCTGGTAAGGTGCTGTTTGAGTTCACAGGCAGTCATTTTACTCTTAGGGCTACTGTAACAAGGATAATGAGAGCTAGCTATTTTTGGCCTACTCTTTTTAGGGACACCCATGCCTGGGTAAGAAAGTGCCAGAAGTGCACACTTTTTGATGGGAAGCAATAATTGGCTACCATGCCTTTACAACCTATTCAGGTGGAGCAGCCATTCATGTAGTAGGGCCTTGACTTCATAGGGATGATTAACCCTCCCTCCAGTGCTGGGCATAAGTGGGTCCTAACCACCACAAACTATTTCACAAGATGGGTAGAGGCTGTTGCTCTGAAGGAGGCCAATGAAAGTGTGGTCCTGGATTTTTATGATGACCTGGTGGCAAGGTTCAGGGTTCCAACAACCATAATCTTAGATAATGCGTTGGCTTTTCTGGGAACCAAAACAAGTGAATGGGTGCTGAAATATGGTATATATCTCAGCACTTCATCCAATTATTACCCATAGGGGAATGGGATAGCTGAGTTCACCACCAAGAACTTGATCAGGATCATCAAGAGGACCATGGAAAAAAATTAGAGGACTTGGCATGCCAAGTTGAAAATAGCCCTGTGGGCAGATAGGGTCACTCCAAAGAGGAAAATTGGCAACTCGCCATACATGCTCATCTATGGAAGGGAAGCTAGGCTCCCCATTTCACTTGAATTGCCAGCCTTGGACCTCGCTCACCAGCTGCAATTAGAAGAAGGAAATAGCATGGAGGTTAGGCTATGTGAGCTGATGGAACTCTAAGAGACAAGGGACCAGGCTATGGTTTCTATGACCAATCACCAACAACAAACAAAGAGGCACTTTGACAAGAAATATTCATCAAAAGTTTTCTTTGAAGGAGACATTGTCTTGAAATGGGATGAAGACCGAGCTAAGCCTAGAAAGCATGCAAAGTTTGATGTCCTATGGAGCGGCCCATACATAATCACTCAGTGCAAGCAACATAATGCATTCCAACTCTCCAGGTTAGATGGTGAAGAACTGTATATCCCAGTTAATGGGATACATCTAAATTACTACCACTAAGTCTCTTTTCATCATGTATATACTTCCCTTGATTTTCTCCTATTTTCCCTAAGTGCTTTCTACACATGTTAGTAGTTTTCTTAGCTTTGTGTGTGTTTTCATTTCCTTTGAGGTAAATCTTCATGATTGATTCTAGAATTTATCAGGGCTGTTGCTGATTTTAAGTTACAATCTGACTCTGTGCCCAATGGATTTGAGGCAACTAGTTTCTAAGCATAGCAGACATGCTTCCCCTAGGAGTCACCAATTTGTTGACCATTTTTTGCCCAATAGGGAAAAAATTGGTCCCCTTTCTTCCCCTGTTATTCTAGGCCAATTCATTTTTTATTTTGCACAAGTCCAGGATTTTCTATGGACTCTATAGGTTAGTATTTTGGCACATGAAGAATCAGTTTAGAGAGTGCTAGGGTTTACAAGGCTCTTTTGGGCCTTCATCTGAAGAAATTTACAAGGAAGGTTGGCATCTTCAAACCATTGAACCATCGCTTCAATTCAAGCCTTAGTTTAATCAACAGTTCAATCAGCCTTGGTTCAAGCCTTAGTTCATTGCTTCAAGTCCATCACTTCAATTTCAAGCCTTGGTTCAATCTTCAAGTTCATCACTTTAGTTCAATAAAGAGTTTAATGACCTTGGCTCAACAGTTGCTTGAACTGTTAAACCGTTGTACCAGTTCAACAGGTTGGTTCAACATTTTGGTTTAAAGGCTTTGGTTCAACAAGTCATTCAAAGCAAATGGTTCAAAGTGAATGGTTTAACCACCTTTGGTTCAATCAACTCAGTGCATAACATTGAACCGTTGAACCAATTTTAATTCAATGGGTTGGTTCAACAAGGTGCGCCCCAAAGCCGAAGGGCAGGTGCCCTTGCGGAGGGTAGTCCAGGTTCAATAAGCCCTTGTGGACGACAAAGGCACTTCAAAGAGGCCACAAAGAAAGAAAGCCGTAAAAGGTAAGTTTTTTGGAATTTTGCTTAAGGCAGTCGAAAGGTGCAATTTCTTCAGACTTTTGTCTGAAGGAATTCCTTTTGGACAAAAAACCCAAAAAAATTTGGAGGGGCTACCCGAAAGAATACTTCAAAGACTAAAGCGAAGAAAAATTTCTTCAGACTTTTTGTCTAAAGGAATTCCTTCAGACAAAATTATGAAGAAATTCGGAGGCGGCTAGTTCCTATGGACTTTTGTCTGCAAGGAAAGGCCCGAAGCAAAAAAGCCCGGGGAAGCCAAACGGCGAATTCCCACAGACTTTTTGTCCGTGGGAAAAGTCTAAAATAAAGAAGAGACCCGCCAAAGAGCCAAAGGAGCCCAAAGGGCAGGTGCCCTTGTGAGGGACTCTCATCCAAAATAAAGGGGTACTTTCCAAAGGCTGAAGGGTCACCTTCCCTTTGGGAAGGTGCTAAGAAGGGAGTCCACAAAAAAGGGCAAAACAAAAAAGCCCAAAGGAAATTGCCAAGGATAGTGACGTCCCAGAAGTTGTCAACTTTAAGAGGGAAAACTAGCCATTGGTTTTCAAGTGATGATGGGTGCGTGAAAGTCAAATTTAAGCTAGTAGAAAAGCCACTAGTTTTTTAAATGCCTGAGTGCCAACCATGAAAGGAGCCCAAGGAATGCAACGACCCACCTAGAGATAGCCCCAAGGGCTAAAGGAGCCAGAAAGAGACAAGGTAGGGAAAAGACAAAAGTGCCAAGTGTAGGAGTAGGTAGATAGTCCAAGTGGTGAAGGGAGGCACTGATTCAAGAAGTTACTCCAGCAGATGATACAGTGTCTATGAATTGACCATTAGAAGGTGCAAACGGCTAACTATGCGACCCATTTTTCTTCATTTCACATTTATGAGTAGACAAATCATGTGGGTGCCTTCAAGGAGTAGTCTCGGTTAATGGGGAAACAATGCGGCCTATGTCAAAAAATACTTGAAGTCAGAGCCAGGGCTGACACAACATTTATGTTTAAGTGGCCTAGTCTTCCCAATGACCAGAGCGCACATGGGACATTTGTAAAAGAGGTGCCAAAAGGCCTTTTTCCTTCCTCTATATATTGGAGACTTGTCATTTGACAAACATCTTCTACATTTTTAAGGCAGAGCTTTGGTAAATTTTTCACCTAAAATCAATAAATGTATTTTTACCTCTATGCTGGTTGGATATCTCTGTGTGTGTCTGAGTGTCAGTCTGTGTTTAGTCATTGCTTCTTAATGCTTTTACAGGTTAACACCAACACACCTGGTGTCTATAAGGTGTCATTTTGTAGGTAAAAGGAAGAGCTATACTTGGAAGCATAGAGGTAGAAGGATCTACTACATAGTGTGTCTCTTCTACAACACCTATGGTGAATCTCTATTTTTTGTATTTTTAATAAAGCCTTCCTGCCACTCCCTACAGTCTGGTCCATTTACTAGTTAAAGTGTATATATGTGTTTGTATGTTTCAGAGTGTAAGTGTGAGTAGGTCAATCATTTGGTACATCACCTCCTTTAGAGTAGTTTGTTTTCCTGCAATCTTTCTCCCTTTTCATCTCCCCCCCATTATAAATCTATATATATATATGTTAGCACTTATTAGAACAAATCAGATGCATCAAAGGGAGATAACCCTTATCTAGAGACTCTCCCC
>JARHVA010003537.1:555000-615000 GCA_037957365.1 Torreya grandis | reverse complement strand
CACCCAATGCTCCCTCCATACCCTTATCATCTCTACCTCCATCCCAGGCCACACAATAAATCTCAGATAAGGTCTCCATATGATATCTACATGTCTCAAGCCCTCTAGAACCCCTCTATAATAATCTAGGTCTTTAACCATGCCATCTATAAATCCCCATGCTATATCAACCTTCCACCATAGGAATTCCATGCTATAATGTATCTTGTACCATCATATCCATAGGGTACCAATGGGCTGCACTATCTTAATGTGATCATAGACCCAACACTATAGAATAACAATCACATCTAAACCATAGTGCCTCTAGGTCCTCCAACCCCAGAAATCCTTGTAAATTTTTTATAGTAATTTATATGCCCATGAAAATATGGTTTGATGCTCCAACATGTATACAACTACACTAGTCAATCTCCCAAAAATTCTCCCTCCCCTTAAGGCTAGGAGTACATAGCATGATATCTCTAGCATCATCATAGTAAGCATGCCTCTCCTTGCTATGTTAGCTCTATAAAGAGGCTCAATATTAAATACACTAGTGACAAAAATAATACCCTCTACATCATCATCATATAGGCATCTCAAATATACTCCTCAACCTTGATTATCTATTGGTATTATGGGTGTTCCCTACACTAGAAGTCATACATTTTGATATATGTCCTCCTTGGTGATTTTCATCTCCTTGATCATAAACTAGAATTTCCCAATCATGACATCCCATTTCTCCACTAAAGCCACCAAAAATATTGTGTCTTGATGGATGCATCGATAATGATGCACCCCTCTCAGGTGTATAGTCTCTAGATGGGCCCAACCATCATCACTTAATTGAAATCATAATCACTACAATAAGGGTGACACTCAATCTTACATATGAAATATCTCTTGGTCTTGTCATAAATATCCCCTATAATCTTAAAATATCCTAAAAATATAACTTCTCCTAAACCCTAGCTCTATTCTAAGCCCTTCACATTATTTGTGCCATTCTACATAGATCAGTGCCATTTAATTAAAATGATGTCGATTCCCTATGAATCATTGTTGATTTACTCTGGAATCAATAATTATTCTATAGTTCCATATCCCCATAAATTTGGCCTAATATTAACTCCCAAAAAGCCTGAAAATATTAAAACATTCAAAAAATCAATAAAATAATTGACCTACCACATCTGGTGAGTGTCATCATTATTGTAATCCATTATTGCTAACCTCCATCTCATTTCATCACACTTTAATTTTTGAGATCTCAAGCATCATTTGGGTTTCATAAATAGAAAATAAGCCCTTTTCTGCATCAAACTTACTTATATACCTAACTTCATATTGGTGCTGATTTATTTTAGATTGATGCCATTTGGGTGGATCATCATTTATTCATTTTGGATCAGCACCAATTAACCCCTTTTTTACACTATTTTTACTCTCATGTACATCTAGCCTTGCTCCTTATATATTCCTAGTTCCTTACCACATCTACCCTATTATTTGACCTATATCATTTTAAGTTTATGGATTTTGATTATCTACCCTCAATTGGTCCTCAAGAATGTATTCTCCCTTGAGAATAACTATCTATAGGTAGCACACACATTGTATAACACACTATATGTTTTAGTTAGCCAACCCTATCATTTTTTATCTTATTTAGCCTTCATTAAACCCACCTATTCATAGTTGTGGTGTCTGATTATAGGATTTACCTTAGGGCATCTCTTCTTTATTACCTTACATCCTACTAGTGAAAGACATACACTTCATGTTATGCATCTACATTTATTAGATCCTATCTATTATTTATCCATCCCATCTATTATTCCATTTTTCAAATCCATCACCCACTTCTTATCTATCATTATCTCCTAGTTTGAGGGGGATACCTCCTCACATAAACCTAGGGTAGTGGACCCCTCATGGTTTTTGTCTCCTGGCATGTATTCCATATTGCTCCACAAAAAGTAGCAAATGTAGACACTATAATTTTGTACCCTAGGGATGATTAATTAGGTGTTTTAGGTCCTATTTATTTAAATCTCCTAAATAAACCATCTCTTAAGGTTTATTTTATTTACCATTTACTAGCTTGGTAAATATCCTTTACTTTTAGCTTTTTACCCCTCCCAATCTCCTAAATCCATTTATAACCTAGGCATTTACCCCCTAACCACTTTACCCCTATGTGGAATTGTTAACAACAACTCCACCTATATTTGAGCTATTCTTATCCACAGTTGAAATAAAAACACCAATTTGGGTGAATTGGCATTGATTTACCCATGATCGATGTCAATTCTCTACAATAACATTGATCCATAAATACTCAACCTACCTTTGCATTATGAACCTATAAAACTTAGATCCTCGAATTGTTGTTAGAATTATTGGAGATTTTGTGATGTTCCTAACAACACTCTATTGGTTTTTCATTATGTTCAAATCATATCCTTCATGAAAATTGAGAAACTACATACACTTATGGAAGAATTTCATTCTACTCACAAACCAATCAAAGGTTATCCTTCCCTACCAAAAAGGAGCTCTCACTATCATTGGATTCAAAGTAGTATGAAAGATCTTCTAATCTATGTGTATTCCCCATAAACCCTATTTTTATCAATTTTTTGGTAAGTAATATTTAATTTTTACAATAAAATGAAAAAATACTTAAACACAAGGTTCATATTTTACTCCTTTTATGATCATGCACTTTGGCACAATGTTTTCTTGGTCATACTTATATCATGAGGCATAATACCTAGTGCTATATTTACTTTGCATTGCTTAGACTATGATGATCTTTATTACAGTAATGATGTCTTGATAATGGAATACATTCATCATTTATCCTAGTCCTTTATCTTCAAGTCGATCATCCAAGTCCACTCATCTAGTATCTAATCATTACTCTAAGTCCTTTATCATCATGTATGTATCCTATAGTCAATCATATATCATCTCACTAGTATATAATCATCATCACACCTAACATCTATCTAAAAACTAATATGTGTAATAGTCATCATCATTATAATATTCTAATATATCATCACCATCCTCTAATCTAGTCTAAACTACATTGGCTTGAGGTATTTTTTGACTATGTAGGTAGTGTTAAGTCACATGGTGTGACTGAAGTTAACTCAACCACTCTCTCCTCTTTCCCCACCATTCATCATCACATCTCTCTTGTACCTCATCACTCCCCAATTTTTGTATTAGTCAAATATTTGAGCTATAATATCAATCAATCTATTGATCAATCACCATCCCCATAATAATATCCTTAATATTTTCATTAATAACTTATACCTATCTATTAGGCCCAAAAAATCACAACATCCATCTTTTATTCCATCTCTCATCCATTATCATTTATTGATCAATTCATAATTTAGATTTTATGGTTTCCTCCTTTGATTGGGGCATGACTAGGACTGTAACTTTATTATCATCTCTTGCTCTCTTTCATGTGTCTTTGATAGGAACATCATCACTATAAATCACATTCTGACTCATTAATTTAATGTAATGCAATATAATTATTACCCTTCATGTTTTGGTCACTCAATAATATGGTTTCTTCCCTCTCATCTCCTTCATCATATCATTTGACTTTAGTTTTGAGATACACTCATTATTAATCTTATCAAATAAATCTTATTTTTTCCCAATTCTCTCCCATACATGTGTCCTTTCTTGGTATATGTCGATAGTTCATGGAAGTATCCATCAATCATCTTGGTCTATAGTCCTCCCTAGTATATGTCCTTGTCTGAAATATGTCTAAGTCTTGTGGAATTTTACCTTATCATCATCATGTTATATTTGATTCCCCTTTTGTATGTGTCAAAAAATGTGAAACAATCATTTCCACTCCCTGTGCAGAGGTCTTTTAAAAAAGAATCATCAATTTGTAGCTCATTACTTGTGTCAATTTTATCTTCTTCCTCATTAGTCCCACATCTTACATCCCATTCCCTTATCAACTCATCCATCCTTCCCCTCATTTATTCTTTTTTATCAGTCATCTATCTCCTTCTTCCCTAAATATCACCTTAATTTTGCATCACATGTACACTAACATCATTTTCTAACATTCATCCATGCGTGTCTTTATTATTTAAAATACCGTTACTCCTACTTCATTCAATCACATTGCCCTTTGAAAGAGGGGAAAATTCATGTATCTAAATTAGCTCACTTTCCTTTATCACTAATTTTATCTAATAATATTTTATCTCACCTTATTTCATATAATTCATCTTATTAATACCCTTCTAGACATTTGGTCTGATACCCCCTCTTCATTATTCATGTCACATAATAACCTTTTAACATCCTATAACCTAATTAATTTACCTAATTCCCCATTATCCACTAGCTAATCCCATTTATCTAATATTTGGGAATTTAAAATTTTTATTACCCACCTACCTACCTATTCTTAGGCTTTTCTACAATCCTACCCCATACTCCTTACCTAACCCTTCTTCTAGTCTAGTCTAATCTTCCCCTAATCATCATTAGATTCCCTAATGAAATATATAAATTTTCACCACTCTTCTTATTTTTTATAGAGATCTCTCTCTAAAGAATTCTAAGTAATTTTAAATTCCTTATAATTCCATCCTTCTTTAAAGTTTTCTTCTCTAGAGACTTCTAATAAATTTTTAATTCATTGGTAAATCTCCCTCCCTTGTCTATTTAAACCATGCCTCACTCTATTCCAGATAATGAGATGAAACTTATGAAATTCAAGATCTTCCATGCCAATATCTTGATCCTAATCCATTAGTATTTTTTCAAATAATCCTCTTATTTATGTCTTGAATGAAGCCAATATCATGTTGAAATTTTGAGTCTATAAGCAATATATAATCTTTAGTCTTTTTTGAATATTGATTGGTAACATTTGGATTTATATTAGAATGTTATTTTAAATGTAATTTTTTGCATTTTGATCTAACGATTTATAATTTTGAAGTAGATTGGTGATTTGATGTGATTTTGATATAAATTGCATAATCAAATCAATTACTCAAATTTATCATCTCAAAATCATATATTAATAACCACTTGGATGCATATGTATATACATATGGACACAATTTATATTAAAAAGAATGAAATGCCTCCATATACACATTTTATATTCATGGGGAATGATACTTTTTCACGCATTGTCAAATTTAGAGAGCATGATATTGGTTCATGCACATACATAACAACATAATTTAAAATTGAATAGAAAATAGTTGTTATTCCAATTCACACTTATCATATCTATCATCATGATGGGGACACAAACATTTTCCATTATATTTAGATACTGATTTTTATTATAAGTTGAACAAAACTTCATAATTGGCATGATGATTTTCTCATTTACTCATGTATCTATTTGTGTTAGTATATCATGTAATTTTCCCCACATTCATGAGGGGTGGGTAATGTTGTCTTCCTAACCCAAGATCCTGCATAGTTACACGAATTTAGTGCATGACCATCCCAACTTTCCATGTGGTTCAATAATCACAAGTCTCTCCAATGCTTCAATGAAGCATAATTTCTAAAAAAAAATCAAATGAAACATAGTTTTATCCAAAACATATGTATAATATAACCCTTGTTATTTTATAATTTCAAAATTTTTAGTTTTAGACTAAAATATTCAATCTATGGACATTGACTACACATGATTTCATGTTTTGCTATTGAGTGACTTGCACAATTAGAGATTCATACCAAAGACAAATCATGTGGTAGACACTTAGGTACATTTTATCCTTTTACTCTAGAAATTTCATAACTATAATAAAATGGGGGCACTTGTAGATATTAAAATCTTTTCTTTACTACTTTAAAATGACAAGTTTGACACACATTTACCACACATGACTTGAACACATAAATAAGGCTATAATCTTCCATTCTCTCATATTTTTATTCTATATTATGAGTCAACCCTTTCATTTTGATATTATAAAGTTGTATAAATATTAGTTTTTATTTCAAAAATACTAAATATTATTTACATACATCTCCAAATGATCAATTTAGTCTACCTAAACACATGTTAGTTCTACCAAGTTTAGTCAATATTTCCATTTGATATTGACCTAATCTAGTTGGTACTGACCCACTCCTAGAAATTATTTTTTCTAAAGTCAAACAAATCCTTAGGATTATTTTATTATCCTATCATGTTGATGGAATTATAAAACATTCAATTAGATCTATATATGTCTCATTTAATTATTAACTGACACTTATCTGATATATAATTATACATTATTACACATTAATAAAGATAATTCCAAAATTATAAACCCATCACTAGGAGAAGTCACAATACTAATCTAATTCAATCTAAATCTAAGTCCAAGCAAGCATTTTTAAGTATCAAAAGATATATATATATATATATATATATATATATATATATATATATACATATACATATACATATATATACATATATACATATATATATATATACATATATATATATACATATATATATATATACATATATATACATATATATATATACATATATATATATATATACATATATAATGAAGGAACATAATTGCATAATCACATTAGGTGGAAGAACTATGTGTGGCTTGATTTCCCTTTGTGGAGTATCAAATACAAATCCAATGATACATCATTGGATGGGGTGATTAGGGTCAACTTAGACTAGTAATATTTCCCCATTTTACATGTTTATATCCATCATAAGCACCCCTAGGGTTTCAAGACAAAGGAGATTAATTTTTGGAGCTACATGAATCATCAGAGTTTAGGATATTGAACATAGAATAAGGAGAGATAGGTACAAGTGACAATATAGTCATCATACTTTATTTATATGTAGGTCAGTACCTACTAGCATGTTAGTATAGATTAGTGATAGTGACCAAGATCAATGAAATTTACCTAGCGTAGATAATGAATCAATCCTAGAATCAAACAAACCACATGCTCGATTTACCTTAATTTTAACTTCCATAATATAGTCATAGTCAATAACTTAACTAAAAGAATTGATTGAATTGATATCCTCAATAATTTATATATTTATCATATGTCACTTTTTGAATAAAAAGAATCAATCTCAATCTTTTATTATATATTTATCATATGTCACTTTTCAAATAAAAAGAATCAATATTAGTCTTTAACATTCAGATACAAGCTTCAATGCCATATCTTAATATTTGAATTATATTTCAAAGTTATATTTTAATTAAATTAATCTTACCCATTAATCCAAATTAGGGTAAAAATAGTTGTACTCCTTCCTTTCTCTTTAAATTTAAAATATTAATTCTATGGGCATTGATTAATTTATGTTTGTTCCTCCTATCAAAGACAAAGTGTGTTGTACACACTTAGGTATATATTTCCTTTTACTCTATAAATTTTATTTCTAAAATAAAAGGGGGACATTTTAATGATACTAAAATATGGTATTAATTACTTGGTAATGATAAACTTGACATACATTTACCACACATGACTTTCACACTAAAATATGGTTCTAACTTACCATTTTTTCACACTTGCATGCTAATTTATGAGTTTGATCCTTCCATTAAATTGTTACACACTTACATGAACCTCACTATTTATTTAAAACTTGCTTACTTTTCTATTAAAACATGATCAGATACTTAGTTCAATCCACCTATTCATATCTCGATAACATTAAACTAGTTTAGTATCACCAATCAATACTAACCTAAGTTATATGGTGCCAAAACTTACCCATTAATAAATAATTTTTAAAATAAAACCTTTCCTTAGGGTCAGCCCATCTAATAGATTTTACAAGATTTTATATAGAGAATTAACTTATACACTAATTATAAGAGATGAATACACAAATTATAATATTGAATGTACTATTATATTGTATATTATAATCAAGCGAGATAATATAATTATATAGGAAAGTCATTCTTATATTTATGAATTTCATATATCCATCATTATCTCCTCATATACCTATGATTACTCATAAACCTATTTGTGTAGTATTGTTTTAACTCTTAATAATAACACTAACCATAACAAACCTATTATGTAATATCATTTTTACACACAATAATATGAATCTAAACTATAATATTCTAACAACTAACCCAAATAATAACTAGTGAATTATTGCTCACCTAATTATTCATTTTACAATATTAATCCAAATTCCATTATAGGCCTAAAATTCCTAACATCTCCCCCTTTAGTACTTACATGGTAATTTTTGTTTCACAAAGCTTAATGAAAGTAGTGAGGGAAAACATCAACCTACTATCAACCATTCAATGTCGAGAACTTATCTAATCAAACTAGTGTGGGAAACACAAATAGGAACCATCTACTTATCAACCATTTAATGTAGGGAAAAATATAACCTAGGTAGTGTGGGAACTCAAGTAGGAGCTCACCATTTATTTATATTTCACTCTTGTATCTCTTGAACACTTTTTTATTCATTGCACTATGTGAAAAAATAATAAATACACCTAGTATTTGTCACACATACAAATTAGTGGTGAAAAACTGAAATACATGAAAAAACTAAAAATGAGGATTAGATCATTATTATCACTTTTGTGTCCTCTGACTTTGATTTATGCCACTAAATATTGTACATCATATATAGTCACAACTACCACTAGTGATCATCCTTGACATAGTCATTTATGCATAACTAATTTATCACTAATCCAGATGTGTGACCCCATTGCTAGTGACTAATGAGAAGACATTAAAAGTCCTCCAACCTCATTCATGTCACTACTTAGAAAATTTTGCATTGGGACTAAAAAATTTCCACATTTTATTTTTTATTTTTATAACTTCCCCTCCATAATGTGAAAAACATTGCATGTTGGTTTCCACCAAAAATACATCCATTATAAAGACATAATTTGAAAGTGTTGATTTCTTAGAGATTTGCTATAGCAATTACAGTTGACCAAGTCAAAGTATGAAAATAATTGGATGGAAAAGTTTGAGACTTTTATTTTATGTTCATGTGATTAATGGATAGTTTATATCCCTTAGGTGTGTTGAATTGGTCCTCCAAGATAACATGTTGCTAACAAGCCTAATGGTGAAAACAATGAGAAACTAAGGCAATAGTAAGAAGATGATTAGGGATGTGTTATCATGGAATAGGGATGAATTAAAGTGCATGGATAAATTTTTGAATAATTTTAATACATGTTCATATTGGATTTAATTTTTGGAGGTCAATGGATATGATGAAAATATTGATCATAAATTGACCTGTCTGGCTCAATGAGGTCTATGTATAGTGAGGTCATGATATTGGTCTGCAAGATAAATATTAATATTTGAACATATTATAATTATATTTTAAAATATTATAATGATCTCATAATATCATCCATATGCATAAATATTATGTGTAAATGGTCATATAGGTGATTGAAGGTCATTATCACCATAACTATGCCTCAAAGCAAACTAGAAGTTATGGGTAAGTAAGTTTCAGTGATGAGTTTGAGACTTTATGCCCTGAGTTAAATAATATAATATACATGATGTTTATATTTAGGAATTTTATGTCCTATAAATTATTTTTATAAATTTTGGTAGTCAGTGAAATTAGTGTAAATATTAAATACAAAATGGCTTGACTGGCTAAGTGAGGTCTATAAGAGAGAAGGTTAACAAATTTGCTTTCAAGACCAATAGTTATCAATAAATATTATGATATTTTTATTGGTGTTTTTTATGATGATGTTTTAGGATAATTTTAATGCAATGTATGTCCTTTATTATGTTCTTTTAGGTGCCATAAGTTCAAATTTCCATGACTGTGTTTTGAGGCTAGTTGGCAGTTTAGAGTGAGCATTTTACAGAGAAGAGTTTGAATCTATATACCCTGAGTTTAAGAATATAATGAAGTTTTTTATGACCTTTATTTAATGATTTTTTTGAAAATTTTATTTATTTCCATGTTTTTTTATCCAATTATTGTTATATCTTTAGTAGTTTAAGATAGACTTTTTGGGTATGCACAGACCTAATTGTGAATAGTTCTAATGGTGTGCTTCAAGTGGTGGTTAAAGCTAAAAGGTGTTATGGAGCCTATATGATATTATAATGGGTATATTTGAGTGTAATATGATATTTTATTTCCATGTGATGTATTTAAATGTGTTTCATGGAAGGTAAAGTGTAATGTTTCCTAAAATAAACCTAATGGGATTAGGTCTCCATGAAACCTAAGGATGAAATAAGGATTAATTGATGTATGCCAACTAAAGGGACTCAAATAATGTTTTATTAATTTTTATGAGATGTTTTAATAGATATTTCATGGCCAATCTAAGAGGTTACGGGTGTTTGGCTGACTAAGAAGTATATGAGTAAAAGGCTTATATAAATACAAGGCAATTTTAGGCCTATTTTGTGAGTGTGAGAGGAAGCAAATAAGATATCAATTTTTTTAGTATAATGAGGTCATATATACCACTATATGAGTGTATAGGATCAATTATTAATATTTTATAGAGGTTTTATATATGAGGATCAAGGTCATATGACCTAATCAGTCTTAAATAGACTTAATTGATCAAAGAGACCTAGAAGGTAGTTTAAGAGGGATAAGAGTGTGAGGAGATGAAGAGGTGATCATCATAAATTGGTTGAGAAATATGGTGTCCTAAAATTTTTCAAATAAATTAGGTGGATGAGTTGGTGCTAAGTTATCTATAGGGTTGGTACCTCCTTATAATTTGGTGCTTAGCTAGTTGGGGTTGGTGCTCCATGTGAAGTGGGTGACTCACTAAATTTGGTGTTTATCTTATAGTATTATAGTCCATTTAAATATATTAATGATTTTTATTACCCTTGATGGTTTCCCACATATATGATATACTCATATGTTTCATGTTTATGTAGATAAGTGCTTATACTTTCTAGATATATGTGCTTGATTGAATGGTTCATGACTGTTTAAGTAAAAATAAGAATAAAGGTTTTGGAAGACTAATTCACCCCCTCTCAATAATAATAATTCCAAAATTTGGTATCTTATCATAGTATTTTTAAGTAGGTATAAAAACCTAAAGGAGATCTTAAAACTAAGGATGGCTAGTCATCAAGCTCAAGGTGGTTTCTCTACTAGTAAGGCTCCATTACTCAATGGATATAATTATTCCTTTTGGAACATCAGGATGAATATATATTTGATGTCTCAAGGTTATGATATTTGGTAGTTAGTTTTGGATGGATATAGTGCTCTGTTTATTCCAACAACTGATGCAATAGGTAAGAAGGATAAGGCAAACAACTCTAAAGAAATGAATTCCATTCTTTATGGCCTATTAGAGGTAGATATTTTTAAGGTGATGCATTGTGTATCAGCCAAAGAGATATGGAGAAAATTGAAAACTATTTATGAATGATTCACCAAGGTGAAGATGTCTAAGTTATAGACCCATTAGAGATAGTTTTAAAGTCTAAATATGAATGAATATGAAATAATTGCATATTACTTGTTGAAGGTTGATGAAGGTATCAATATCATTAGAGGATTAATAAAATAAGTGAAAGAATCTATAGTTATTCAAAAGGTACTAATAGCATTAACTCCTAAGTTTGATTCTAAGGTGTCTATAGTAGAAGAGATGAAGAATTTAGACAAGCTTAGAATCGATGGGTTTCATGTCATATTTACTACCTATGAGATGATAATAAATGAAGTAAGACCTTCAAATAATGAATCAGCTTTCAAAGTTGAGAAGAAGTCAAAATCTAAAAAGGTCAAGAATTAGGAATGTTCAGATGTTGATGATGATGAACAAATAGCCATGTTTGCTAGGAAGTTGAGGTTTAGATCTAGTAAGTACAAGGGTAATTTTCCTTTCAAATGTTTCAACTTTGGTAATATTGGTCACTTTACATAAAAAATTCCTAACAAGAATAAACTTGAGAATGATGAATAACATCATGGAGATGATAAGAAGGTCTATAAGCCTAATAAGTACAAGAAATATTTTAAGAAGTATGAAGGTAGGAAAGGATCATTAAAGAATAAGACAAGCTTATACACCAAATAAGATAACAAATAATATGATTTAAGTGGAACAAGTACATATAATAGTGATTATGGAAGTAATGAACTTAAACATGAAAATAATGAAACCTTATTCATGGCCATAGAATCATACAATGAGGGTTGAACAAATGGGAAAGGCCTTATGGTTGATATAGAACCAGATGAAGAAGAAGCTAAAGTGAATGTTGAGGTAGAATTGGTAAGTTCTTGGAATATGAAGAGAACATTGGTTTATTTAAGGAGAGATTGAGTAGCACTTCTAAAAAGTATGATGAGATCATCAATCAGATTGAAGCACATATGGAGATAGTCACTACTAGCTTAAAAGTTAAAGAGGAAGAATGCACCAGGTATGAAACTAAAGTGGAATCCTTGAAAGATAATTTGGATAAAGCATTTATCAAGGTAAATACCTTTGTGAAGTTTGAAAAGAGAACTAAGGATATAGATGATATCTTGAGTAGTAAAAAAATTTCATGTGATAAGACAGGTCTTGGTTTCATAGAAGACCATAAGGAGGTAGCTCAAGTCAAGGAGAAGGATATTATTGATGATAAATTCAAAATTAAGAGACCAATAAAATAATGTAATGTTATGAGGTATTCTAATTCATTCAATTGTTTTTGTTTTGTATGTAGTCAGTTTGGTCAAAGAGCAAGAGATCGTAGAAGACCCTCCAAGAATGAGTACTCATGGGAATATGGAAGTAGTCATAGTTCACATTAGTCAAGTGGTATGTATAAGGTTATTTTATAAATTTTTCATAGTGTGGGACACATTTAAAAATTCTTCCATAATAAAGTAAGAAGGTCATCAAGTAAAAAAAAGAGGTTTGAAGCTCATAGAGTGAAAGAGAGAAGGAAAATGAATGTGTGGAAACCAAAGACAATAAAATTAAGTCATGATTAGTCTACAAGATCAAATGGAATATTTTATATAGTATATCATGCTTCATATGTGAAATAAAGTCAAAACTATCCATTGTCATCTCATATTGATGATCAAAAAGTTGATGTAGAGGTCAAGCCTATAGTGCCAATCAAGCCTTAAAGGATATTCAATCTTGTGAGAACATGGAGTTATGGGAATCTCTTGAGATTTTTTTGTTTTAGTTCCCTATGGAAATGGGTGATTCCATTAGGCTTCATGTAGACACTCTTTAGTTAGCATAATCTTGGTAGATGCTTAGTTTGATGGGGAACTATTCAGGTTGTTGACTAAGATTGATCTATGTTTTGAGTTCATTTGAAGGAGGTATGCAAGGAGTAAGGGGTAACATGTTCTTATAATGATTCACAACTATTTTTTCAAGAAGGTGTGCTTCCAAATGGTAGTTTATGTAAAACCCTTTATCATTAATGTCAAAGGGGGAGAGAGTTCAAAATGCGAGTTTGACCAATTTGGGGAAGATGGGAGTGATCAATTATTAGATTGAATAATGTTTTCCATCAATGATAAAGGGATATTTTGTTGATAAGTGTTGTCATTAATGTCAAGGTTGATGTCATTGATGTAAATATGTAGGTCTGAGAGAGAATTTGAAGGCATTTTAATGTATATTCTATTGAGAGAGAATTTGAAGGCAACCTAATAATTATTTTGTTGGTTGTTTTTAAGGTTGTTTAAGTAGTATGATAATGTTATTTGATTAATTTTCTTAGTATCATTGAGGTAAGCATGTTTGAGTACTAATTATTGAGTACAAAGTGTCTTGAGAAGCCTAGTCATAATAAGCATAGTCATATCATGAGCATATATATGATGAGCATGAATAAGTATGTGTAAAGGAATGAAATTATTTGAAGATCATTTAAGGCATGTTAACAAGGTATAAGAGCATCAAAAAGTATTTCAAAGTCATCTGTCAAGTCTCAAATTCTTGATAAGCCTAGTCATAGCATGAAAGAACCTTGTGAGAAGGTATGAGTTTGGTGGCTTGGTTAAATGAGTGCACACATACATGAATGGATGTATAAGGCTACTTGATTATGTATATGAGGCATTGGATCACTTGTGTGAGTTTTAGGGTGATCCTACAAGGGTAGGACCTACAGGACTAATATGTAACCAGACTACTTCTAGACCATCCTTGGCCTAATGAGGCATCATGGTCTATTATCAAGGCATACGCAGGATGTTTTCAATTGTTTGAGAATGTGAGATGATATGTGATAATGTAAGTGAGGTGGAGAGTACATGAAAAGAGGCATTAAGGTCAATTTCAAGGCCTAATATGATTTGCAAGTCAAGGTCTAGAGAGCAAAGAGAGAGATGGTGGCCAAATAAGGTATGAAATTAAGATTTCAAGATAATAATGAGCGTGGTATCATTATTAATGGTGTGATATATTATCCCAAGTGTGTTTACTAATTATGAGATCATGGTTTTCAAGATAAGGCATAAAAACTAGTTTTGAGATCTCTCATGTGTACAGAATAAAGGATTATCAACCCAATAAGGAATTTCAATTGTTCATTGGAATGAGTAACCTCTTCATGGGAACCTAAGTCATTCATGGTAGATGGGAAAGGATCCTATCTCAAAGTTCTAGGTATTAATTTATAGAATGAGGGGTAAACTTTATGAATGATTTCTAAGTGTGGAAGATGGTTTAAACCCTCAAAGAACCCTAATAGTGACCCAATATGAAATAAGTTGTTCTAAAGTGATAATAATGGTTTATTATGGCTAGTTTAGTGATTGGTGGTTCAATTCAACTCTCCCAAGCACTGCCAAGTGTGATTGGTTTGTTAGGTGCATCCTTATAAGAAAGTGCTAGTTTCTTGGAGAAATGTTGTAGCAGTTAGACTGACCAAGTCAATGTATGAAAATCATTAGATGGAAAATTTTGAGACTTTTAGTTTGTGTCCATGGTGGTTTATGGATAGGTTATATTAACTATCTAGATAGCACCTAATAGAGATCAGATTGATCAAGTCTGACTCATACCTAGACTAACATGGGAATGATTTAAGGTCATGGGATGTTTATATCTAGATTAGACCTCTATATTTTGATGAGGCTAACTCCTTTGAATATATGAATTGATGAAAAATTACTAAACCTATTTTGAATTTTGGGTTGGAAAGGGAAGAAAAAACTAAAAATGAAACCTAATTTACCTTTGGTGATGCACTTGAATAGTTATTTATCTTTTGAAAGATTTGAATCTAAGGAACACATATGGATCAAAAAGAAACTCTATAAATCAATCCTAAACATTAGTGTTTCAAAGGAAGGCTTGAAAGAAGATTTATAGATTGAAGGATTGTGCATGAAGGTCTCTAAAGATACTGCATATAAATAATTTTTAGTGCAATTTCTATTCTAAGCTATTTAATTAACCTATTGAGGATGAAATTATAGTAGTAGGTGAGGAAAGGACCTACAAAATATGACAACTATCACACTTATATGTAAATACACAACCAATAATACACACTACCAACATAAACTAATCTACAAACAAATCTCTTTATTTATTTTATGGTACAAGTTACAATTTTTGTATCTCTTTGTATACCAGCTTTAGGGATCACCCCAAAAATGGATTTCAAAATCCAACATATATAACCAAAAGGAAAGAGTCTAGCCAATGTGGCGAAGAGGAGACAAGGATCAGTCTTTCTTGAATTAACTCAAGACTAAAGTCCTTTTTAAAATATTAAAAAAAGTCTTTAAATATCCTCAAAATCTTCAAACTCATGCATGATCTTTAGATTTCTCAAGTCTAACTCATACCTAGACTAACATGGGAATGATCTAAGGTTGTGGGATACCTATATCTAGATCAAACCTCTAGATTTTGATGAGGTTAGCTCCTCTAAACATATGAATTGATAAACAATTACTAGACCTATTTTGAATTTTGGGGTGAAAAGGGAAGAAGAAACTAAAAATGAAACCTACTTTACCTTTGGTGATGCATCTGAATAGTTGTTTATATTTTGAAAGATTTGAAACTAAGGCATGCATTTGGATTAAAAAAAACTCTACAGATCAGTCCTAAACATTAGTGTTTCAAAGGAAGGCTTGAAAGAAGATTTTCATATTAAAGGTATGTGCATTAAGGTCTCTAAAGACACTACATACAAATAATCTTTAGTGTAATTTTTGTTCTTATCTCTTCAATTGACCTATTAAGGATGAAATTACAATAATAAGTGAGGAAAGGACCTGCAAAAGATGACAACTATCACACTTATATGAAAATACACAATCAACAATACACGTTACCACCATAAACTAATCCACAAATAACTCTCTTTATTGATTTTATGGTGTAAGTTATAATTTTTGTATCTCTTTATATACCAGCTTCAGGGATCACCCCCAAAATGGATTTCAAAATACAACATATATATCCAAAATGAAATATTCTAGACAATATGGTAAATAGGAGACAAGGATAAGTATTAAATACACATGTCATATTTGTATGAAATACATAATAAAAAATACACACTACCACCATAAACTAATTTGCAAACAACTCTAATTTTTTTTAATAAAAAGGGTAAAAATATATTAATAAAAGAACAAGAGCATTACAAGAAGAACGGGGGACTAAAATCCCCAAAGGAAAACAACAAGCACAAAAAAACTAGGGATGAACCCACCTAAATGTTGATATGAGCCTTCCTATCTTCCTCCAAAATACATTCTAGATTAAAGCAAAGCTCCGAGGAGAGAGACTCCCAATCCTCAGAATTACCACCATCCAAATGCTTGAACGCCCATTTTGCCAAACAATCCACTAATCTATTCCATTCATGGGGAATATGAAAAAACCTAATTGTATCCATGAGTGAGCTAATCCTCAAAATCTACTGCACAATCCCAGCCAATTTCCAATTGACATCCAGCACTTTCCTCTTAACAAGCAGGTTGATCACGACTTGAGAATCCAATTCACAAATGATCCTACGCCAACCTAATGCCTAAGCCTTCTTAAGAGCATAGAGAATAGCCTATCCTTCCATCATGTTGTTGGTTTGCATACCCTCATGGACCGCAAAGAGAAAAATCACCGTACCTTTAGAGTCTCTGCCTATCCCACCAGTACCCGTAAGGCCGAGATTGCCCTTGGAAGAGCCGTCTATATTGATCTTGAGAAACCCATTGGGAGGGTACTTCCACTGACCATCCCTATGAATCTTCTCTTTTCCCTATTGACCTCTCCTAACACAAGCTAAATTACCTGCAAATCACTAGAATCCTAGGCGTGCCACCACCTCAGTGTCCTATTTGGATAAAGGGAGACAAACCTCACTCTTGGCCTGCATAGTCTCCTGAATCATCCTTATGACTTTCTGCCATACTTGTTGTGCCATAATTCTCTCATTCTAGAATATCCACCTATTTCTCTCCAACCAAAGCTGCCACAATAAAAAGATGGGCCCCCTAGCCAAACATTCTACAAAAAAGCCATCCTTGAGGGGGGTTCTCCCATGCCACTCCAAAAATTGACCAAGGATGAAACATGGAGATAGGGGTGATGCCATACATCCCACAAATGATGCCAGAGTTACAAATCAAAGGAGCAATGAAAAAATAGGTGATCAGAATCCTCCTCAGCCACTCCACACATAACACAAATGGATGGGCCTTGGAAGCCTCTTTTTCAGAGATTGTCCTAGGTCAAACCCCTATTCCAAGCCAACAACCAAACAAAGTAGTTGTATTTTGGCCATGAGAATTTATTCTAGACCTATCTCCACCATTGCACTTCTCCCTTACCCAATCTCTAAGATAATAAAGCCTAATATCTAGAAGCAACGGTGTAATTTCCTTTAGGATTGGGAGACCAAGCAAGCTCATCTTCCTCCTAGAGGGAGATACATCAACATCTAAAAAGGAGGTTCAGTAGCTCATCATGCTCCTCTTGCATTACAACAACCGGTCAAACCTTAGGCACTTTCCATTTTTCCACCTCCAGCTATCCATAGGAAATGTATGATTTAAAGTCACTCACTCGAGGCCAACCAGCATCAAGGAATCTCTGGCAAAGGTTTGACAGATTAGGGAACTGAGAAATAATGGGAGGGTTACCATCCCAAGAATTAGTCCAAAAGAGAGCCTTGGATTCCTGCTTACAAATCTAGAATAAGCCTTCCTTAATAAGAGTAGCCCCTTTTTTGAGAGTCCTCCATATCGATGAGCCTTTCCCAATGAGTGGATAACAAGGAATATCACTCTAAGTGGCCCCTGAATAGTACTTTTGAGAGAGAATTCTGGCCCAGGCCTTGTCTTGTTCATTACACTAGTGCCAATAAAGCTTAGCTACCAAAGTAACTCCATTTAAGTCCATCTACCTTAGGCCAAGCCCCCCATGTTATTTTGGGCTACAGACCATCTCCTATCTAACTAAGCTCCATTTTGAGGTCATCAAAGTACCAGCCCATAAAAATTGCCTAGTAACTGAGTCAAATTCCTTAACAATTCCCACCAGGGCAACCTGAAGCATACATCTATATATGGGTAAAGCCTGCACCATAGATTGAATTAATTGAACATGGCCCACAAAAGAAAGCCACCTATGAGTCTAATGATTCACCTTCACCCAAAATTTATCCAAAATATTTTGCCAAGATTCTTTGCGTATACGGCCAGCTATAATAGGAATACCCAGATAAATCAAGGGGAGAGTGCCAATTTAGAAATGCATAATCTGAGCAATTCACTACTATATGGGAGTTGGTGTATTAAAGAAAAATATGGATGAATTATCCTCATTGAACTTTTGCCTCGAGGCCATTAGATAAACATCCAACACCCTATGCAAATTGGTATCTTCACTCATTGTGGCCATGCCCATCAGAATAGTGTCATCACCAAATTACAAGTGAGACTACGCCAATAGTTCACCCCCCCATTGCCAGCCTTGAATATGACCATCCTCTCTATTCCTTCTAATCATCCTCCCCAAGCCTTCAGCAAGAAGAATAAAGAGATATGAAGACAAGGGATCTCCTTGTCGTAGCCCCCTAGAGGCACCAAATAACTCTATATGTTCCCCATTGATAAACACCAAAAAGGAAATTGAGTAAATGCATCTCATGACCCATTGGGTCTATTTGTCTACAAAACCAAAAGCTTTGAGAACCTTCCATAGGAATGACCATCTAACCCTATCAAAATCCTTGGCCATATCCAGCTTAATAAACATTGCTTTATCCTTGGAGTTGGCTATGGAGTGAATGGACTCAACCGCTATGACCATACCATCAAGAATTTGCCTATCTTCCACAAAACCACTCTGTTCTTTAGAAATCACATCACTAAGCCTAGTTTTTAACCTTTCTGCAATGATTTTAGATATGATTTTATAAACAACATTACAAAGAGATATAGGGTGAAACTGACTTAGCCTATCAGCTCCTTCACATTTCGGTATGAAGGCGAGATAAGTTGAATTTGAAGCCTTAAGAATTTGCTTATTCTATTGATATTCTTAAACAATAGCTAAAAGATCCAATTTGATAATATCTCAGAATTCTTGATAGAATTCAGGTGGGAAGCCATCAAGACCAGCTGCTTTCCCCTTTTTCATCTGGGAAATAGTCACCTCGAGCTCCCCAAGTGTGATATCCTTCATTAAATTCTCATTTATTTCATGCATCACCAAGGGTAGAATGTAGTAGAGAACATGTGCTTCTTTTGGTAATTCCTCATTCACATCATCCCTAAAAAGAGTAGAGAAATACTGCACCACCTCCTCTGACATTGTAGGAAAGGAATTAAGCCACTCACCTCTTTCATTGACTAGGACCGAGATAGAGTTGTCGTGCCTCCTAGCTTTAGATGATTGAAATAAAAAATAAGTATTTATGTCACCTTCTTGGAGCCATTCTATCCAATATTTTTACTTCTAAAACACTTCCTCCCATAGCTCGCATTCCTCCAGGTCTTTCACATCCTGAGCTTCATTTTGAAGTAAGATTTCAGTCAATCCTTCCTCCCTAATTGTTCTCGTGATACCATCAATATTAGCCTACACATCAGCCTTAGCATGAAAAATATTCCCAAAGCTTTGATGATTCCAATGTTTAAGCTTATACTTCACAAACTACAATGATTTAGCAAAAATATACATCACTATACTATGGGCAGGCCTACCCCACCTCCACTAGTTGGCCACACATTTGAAAAATGACTAATCTCATAGCCACATGAGTTGGAATCTAAAGGAAAGAGAGCAAGGCTGGTACTTTGAAACACTATTCAACTTAATAGTCTAATGATCTGATCCTCTCTAGTCTAAAATTTTAGACCCTGTAGACCACATACCCCTGACCTAGTAGCTAGAAACCAAAAAATGATCCAATCTCTTAGTAATGCAATGTTGGCCAGTCCTTTGATTGTTCCAAGTAAACTGTCTGTTGTTGGGCCGAATGTGGACTAAATTCAAAACTTCAATGTAATTTTTGATAAGCAAATCAAAGGGGTCAAGCTTTGTCATAACACTACATTTTTTAGTCAAATCCAAAATAGCGTTAAAATCTCTAGCCATAATCCAAGGTTAGAGGGGAGCCAAGCTGCAGACAAAACTAATGTGGCCCCATAGGGATTGTTTACCCTGCCAGTCCGTAGGGGCATAGACATTGGATAGAAGAATGACTTCCCCTATCTCAAAGCTAGAATCCATCATAGTTAAGGAAAACTTAAAGGACAACCATCCTATGAGGCCAATCTTGCAGGGGTTCTAAAGGCAAGCTAATCCTCTTGAAGATCTGATAGCCCCAATGCATTGATAGTCCCCTTGTCTCCACAACTTAGGTGTTAATCTGGACATAACATCTACTAAAATCTTAGTCTCTTACAAAAAAAGGACATCAGGTCTTTGACTTCTAATCAAGTTGTGAACATCATTTTGTCTAGGGCTGCTATTCAAACCCCTTACATTCTAGGATAGTACAATCATTTCAAAGGATTTAGAAAGTGAGCATCCAGAGTCTTCACTTACCCTGACTCCACCAAAGTCTCTCCCATTAGTTTCATCTTTTCCAAGTCTTTTTTCCTACCAAGCTTGACTAATTTATCCCCCCCACCCTTCTTAAGGTCTTTTTGCAAAATTACCAAGTGAGGAGAAGATTTACTACTCCTTGTTGCTCCTAATTCTCTAGATTTCCCTGTTAAAGATAAATTCCCATCTTCTTTAGAGGGAACATCTGAGGAAGTCAAAACATATGATATCAACATCTAATAGTCCATATCCATGTGCCCATCCCTAACATCCTGTGATTCAGTTAAATCAACTAAAACATTGTTCTCCTGGGCTGGGCCCTCAATTTGTTGATCCAAAATCATCAACCCTAGGTTCACCTCTTGTTGGTTAAGGTCATCTAGAATTTCAAATATGTTAATTAAGTCATCTGCCTGTCTTTCCTTTAAAGACCATTTTTGACCCTTGCTTCTATATCACCTTTTAACTGGGATAAAACCATCAATTTCTGGCACCTCACCTAGAATCGGGCCCTTCCCTTTGTCAGTTCTAAGTAGATTACGAGAAGGTTGAGCAAGCTGAGATTCAAAGGTTTTAGATTTGGGACACCATCATTACAAGTGACCATAATCATGGCAAAGATGACAGTGAAAGGGAAGAGTTTCATAATCCAATTGTTGTACCCAAGAAAAGGGTCCCACACTCATTTTAATAGCATTAGGTATTGGCTTACTAAGATCAATTTCAACACAAATGTGGGCATAAGTCATTACCTTTTTCCCAAGGATTGACATTGATGAACTAATTGGCCTTCCCAGGAGGGACGCAAGCAATTGTAGGGTATTTTCATGATATAATTCCACTAGAAAGTGAGGCAGTCATACCCACACCAGAACACGATTTGGTAATTCCTCTGAAGGTATAAAACTAGCATGCCATGGCTTGATAAATAACCCCACCTGATTGTGAAAGTATGGACCTCTAGCAAAGACTCTGCTACAGTCAGTCAAGTAGGTAAAAGTGACCATACAATAACTATTAGCTAATATTTTTTGATATCCATTTCTCCTTCTGGATCCCATGTCCTCTGAGCCCACACTTCCAAGAACTAGAATGAAGTCCTTAGGTCCAAAGACTTGCAATATAGAGAATGATTTGTATAATATTCGATATCCTCAGCAATCATGTCCATAGGTATGACCAATTTGGGCATCTCCTTGCATATTTCTAGGCATCCATTGACCTTGGGAAGTCTCATGCTAGTTGGCTCTTCAGCATCACATGGACCTAGAAATAGAGGGGGGAAAACCATTCTAGCACTCCTCAGGCTTTAGGCTAACTGTTGCACTCCCTGGGCTGAATGTTGTACTCTTTAGGCCGACTACTACACTCCCTAGGCTGACTGTTGTACTCCTTGGGCTGACTGCTGCACTCCCAATGCTGCCTTGTAGCTACGACCTATGCTCTCCCCCTTCGTGCCCTCCTTCTCGCGTGCACCTTCCTTCTCTCTTTTCACATTTTCATCACAGTCCAAGATAACATAGATATCTGCAAACAACTCTATTGATTATATGGTACAACTTATAATTTTTATATCTCTCTGTATACCATCTTTAGGGATCACCCCCAAAATGGCTTTCAAAAGTCAACATATATATCTAATAGGAAAGAGCCTATAAAATATATCAAAGAGGAGATAAGGATCAGTCTTGCTAGAGTTAACTCAAGACTAAATTCTTTTTTACAATATTAAACAAAGTCTTTAAATATCATCAAAATATTCAAACTCATGCATGATATTCAATTTAGGCATAAAAAGGAAGGTTGTGATCCCTTTTTGAGTTGGAAAAACCTTGCATGAATAGTTATGCCCATCCTCAATTTTTAACTCAATATTGAAGCTAAGTTTGAAGTGTTTGAATACCTTTGTTTACATGGAGTCTATGGAATATGCATGAAAAAGTAGTTACATAGTCAACTAAGAATAATTTGGTGTTTGATGACTAGTTAACTTCACTTTAGCTTTCCCATGCATGATCTGGTACTTAATGACTAAAATTGCATGAAAAATATCCATATGAAGAGAGATGAAAAACATGGAAACACTTATTAAACTCCAAGATAAACACTTTAGTTTAAATCCTCTACTTACTTCTACTATAAATATAAAGTCTTCTTATGTATGGAACTGATAGAACTATGACTATCCACTTTAAGTGGCTATATGTCGACTATCAAGACATTTTTCCAAGATCACACACCTGTCCCTTTCTCAAAATCTAAGCATAGTTTTTCTTGATAGAAGGCATTTGGTCTAGATTTAATGGTGACAATTAAAATTGTAGATCCTACTTCTTGTTTGACTCGAGTTGATTCCATTTCCATTCGATTTTAACTTCTAATTCTGACCATCGATCTTGATATAAGCCCTCTCATATTAGGCCAAGTGCTACTTCTTTATTTTTTTTTCAAGATATTATTATTAGTCCTTTAACTCCTTGACCTCACATTCATGTTAACTTTTTGACTTGATGCTTGTCATTGATCTCTGAGATATGAATGAATTATCACCATTAGATCTTGAGACCCATTGACATTATCAGGATACCCACTCACTATTATATCTTTGTCTTAGCTCCTAAGATTTGGACACTTGTCAATTGCTCACTCATTCTCAATATTATTTGAATCTAAATAGTTAGTTCATGTGGCTTAAGTTTGACACCTCCATGCACATCTCATTCTGTATATTTAACTTTAAATGTTTATAACTTAAGATGGAAGGTTCATTGAGGCACCAAATTTGTATGGCATGATTTAGGCATGAAGAACTTCATGTCCATGCATTTCCTCAGCTCTAAAATACTCCTCAAGTGTAATTACTAAATGCATGATCAACTTTCTTTGCTCATTCCTACATGGTGTATATATGATTATCTATATTCTCAAGGTTTGTGTTAGTCATTTATTTATTAAACAAGGACCCTATGAGGCATAGAAAAATCAAGCTAAGGTAATGGTCATCAAATATTTGAATGATAGGGGTTAACATTTTTGGTGACTCTCAGGGGTTGACCAACTTGTTGGTCAAAAGAATTCACCATATTATATTAGCAAATAAACTCGTTTGGGATTTGAGACACCATTTCTAACTAAAATAACAATATTGAAGGGAAACACAACTAAAATAGAAAGCAAAGATAACTAACTTATAGAAAATAGGAAAAAAAAAAAGAGAAGATTGTTGCTTATGCTAATCACTTATTGGAACAAAACAAACCTACTAACTTTAAATGAGAAGCTTTATTCTAGTATCAAATGGAAAATTATTTGATGAACCATGGAACCTTGAAATGTATTTCCCATATTGTGATAGCTCTCTTCTACAACTAAGAAAAATTGGATGCTCATGTTTTCTTGATGATGTAATTGAGATTTCTACCTCCATTATTAGGTACATTTATTGAAGGTATGGATTTAAGACCCAATCATCATGTTCCCAGATCTATGTAATTTATAATAACATATTCATTCATTAACTATTGATCATAATCATGTAAACCAACTTGGTGTATCTCCTTTGTCATATTTTTAAGACTAACCTCTAAGTGAGATGGATCTAATCTTGTAACTTCTTCAGGCCATTTGTATTCATACTTAGCTTCCAAAAGTGGACAATCATCTGAAGATGATGAGAGGGGTTGGTAACCATGATTTAGATGTTTAAATATGTCATCTCTTAAGGAAATAATTATTTCTTGATTGGTGATAACACTTCTCTCATCTTTCAATGCACCACATTCAAGTAAAGAATAACTTGAATGGAAGATGTTAAATAAATCTAAATATTTGTTCTCATGAAGCTAGAATATAATTGGAAATTTTATACTATGATCATAAGGTTGTAAATTAGCTTCAACTTCTTGTGTTGATTGGTACTCATTTTCTATCATTTCTGCAAGCTCTTGTTCTTCATGATGGATGGTAGCCATTGTTGAATCAATGAGTTCATGTAAAACACCTTTTACTTGAACAATTGAAGCTTTTTCCTCTTAAATCTCATCATCTACTCTTAGTTAATCTTCAATCATAGAAATAACCTCTTTGATCTCACTTTATTGTATAGCTTGTATGATTGGATCAATATCTTCATTGACACTAAGTGTGTCTATGATGATGTCTTCATTATGTTCATGCAAAAATCTTTCATCTCCATCTACATCAGCTATAATTTTCTCTTTTTTTACAAAGGATAGTCTCCTTCTCTAGGATAAGCATAGTATATCCTTGAAATTAATAAATAATATGAGAAATATCTAATGGTTGTGCCATACATCCCTAATTTTACTCTTGAAGTTGTTAAACCTAAACAATTGTCACATCCTCTCTCTATTGCACTATTTCTTGAATTCCTTTACAAGAAGGAAAGGATTTTGGATTTTAAAGAGGAAGGGCTGAATCCTAAGCTTGTGGTATCGAATGTATTGTAGCTTGAGGCATGATTGGAAAATTTTCTTGTTGAGATGGACTGGGAATCCATGGATATTAATATGGGTTATCAAGAGTTATTGATGTTTGAGACTAAGATTTCTTACCTAATAGCTCTTGTTTTTAG
Source organism: Torreya grandis (assembly GCA_037957365.1). Taxonomy (NCBI): domain Eukaryota; kingdom Viridiplantae; phylum Streptophyta; class Pinopsida; order Cupressales; family Taxaceae; genus Torreya; species Torreya grandis. The sequence continues at coordinate 589,329 of JARHVA010003537.1, read as the reverse complement.
GCTAATATATCTTCAACAATAATTTGGATTACCCTTTTCATTTCCTCTATCTCATCATGAAAATTCAAATATTTTTTGAAGGGTGGTTGATCTTGGAATGGGTAAGGCTCATATGGATGAGGATGAACTACATATAAATCATAGTTATAGGATTGGTATGATATTTCATACTACTAATAAGGATATATATACTCTTCATATGGTTGATATGGGTCATGGGTGGGATGATATGGATCATGAAGATCATACTGGAAATGTTGAAAGTGAGAAGAATGATGAAATTATTCTTTGTAGGCTACCATAGCCTAAAAATCATGAAGATAACTCAAATTATGAACAACAATGTACATTTTACCTTGAGATAAATGCCACAAGAGTAATATAAACTATTCTAAATATGAATGGGTTGCAAACTTGTAATCCAATAGATAAACTCGAGTCCCATTAGGTGTGACAGAATTATTAGCTATCTAGATAACACCCAATAAAGATCAGATTGCTCAAGCTTGATTCATACCTGGACTAACATGGGAATGATCTAAGGTTGTGGGATGCCTATATCTAGATAAGACATATAGATTTTGATGAGGATAGCTCCTCTAAATATATGAATTTATGAACAATTACTAAACCTATTTTGAATTTTAGGTGAAATGGGAAGAAGAGACTAAAAATGAAACCTACTTTACCTTTGGTGATGCACCTAAATATTTTTTATCCTCTAAAATATTTGAAACTAAGGCACACATATGGATCTAAAATAAAATCTATAGATTAGTCCTAAACATTAATGTTTCAAAAGAAGGCTTGAAAGAAGATTTGCATATTGAAGGTATGTACATAAAAGTCTTTAAAGACACTGCATACAAATAATCTTCAATGTAATTTGTTTTCTTATCTCTTCAATTAACCTATTGAGGATGAAATTATAGTAATAGGTGAGGAAAGGACCTATAAAAGATGAAAACTATCACACTTATATGCAAATAAAAAATCAACAATACACACTACCACCATAAACTAATCCACAAACAACTCTCTTTATTGATTTTATGGTGCAAGTTATAATTTTTGTATCTCTTTATATACCAGCTTTAGGGATCACCCCTAAAATGGATTTAAAAATCCAACATATATATCCAAAAGGAAAGAGTATAGACAATATGGTAAATAGGAGACAAGGATAAGTCTTGATTGATTTAACTCAAGACTAAACTCATTTCTACAATATTAAACAAAATCTTCAAATATCCCCAAAATCTTCAAGCTCATGCATGATCTTCAATTTAGGCATAGAAAGGAAGGTTGTGATCCATTTTTGAGTTGTTAAACCCTTTCATGAAAAACTATGCCCATGATCGATTGTTAATTCAAGCTTAAATCTGAGTTTGAAGTGTTTGAATACCTTCGTTTGCATGGAGTCTATGGAAGATGCATGAAAAATTAGTTACATAATGAATTGAGAATTATTTGGTGCTTGATGACTAGTTAACTTAATTTTAGCTTTACCATGTATGATCTAATACTTAATGACTAAAATTTCATGAAAATATCCATATGAAGCGAAGATGAACAGCATGAAAACTCTTCTTGAACTCTAAGATAAACACTTCAGCACTAATCATTTACTTTCTTCTACTATAAAGATAAAGTCTTCTTATGCATGGACCTAACAGAGCTATGACTATCCACTTTAAGCATCTATATGTTGAGGAAATGACCATGTCAACCATTGAGACATTTTTCCAAGATCAAACATTTGCCCCTTTCTTAAAATCTAAGCATAGGTCTTCCCAATAGATAGCAGTTGGTCAAGCTTTAATGGTGATAGTTAAACTTATAGAGCTTATTTCCTATTTGACTTGAGTTTCTTCCATTTCCATTGGATTTCAAATTTTAATTATGATCATCGACCTTGCTCTGGGCCCTCTCATATTGTGCCAAGTGTTAGTTATTTATTTGTTCTGCAAGATCATATTATCAATCTTTTAAATCCTTGACCTTGAACACATCATAGATATATTTTTGTCTGATTAAATGTGAGACCTATATTTTTTGACATTATAACATACTTGTGACACTTGGTAGCTTCTTATTATCCTTTGAAATCTATTGGCTTGTTAATTCAATGCTCACCATTATATTTTTATGTATAATTGCACATGTACCATTGATCTATTTGGGCCCACTAGTATCTATCAGTCGACACTCACCATTGGATCATCAGACAAGTATCCTAGATATTTCCACTTGGCATCAATGTATTCATGATAACTTTTTGACTTGATTCTCACCATTTATTTTTGAGGTATGAATGAATGTTCACCATTAGATCTTGGGACCCACTCATATTGTCAGGATACCCACTCACTGTTGGATCTTCATATTAGCTCCAAAGATTTAGATAATTTTCATCTAGTCATTTGTTCTTGAGATTATTTTAATCTAAATGGTTAGTTCATGTGACTTAAGTTTTATGTCCCCGTGCATGTCTCATTCTATGTTTTTAACTTGATATGGAAGGTTCATCAAGGCACCAAAATTGTAGGGCATGATTTAGGCATGAATGCCTTCATGTCCAAGCATTTAATCATCTTTAAAATATTCCTCAAGTTTAATTAATAAATTCATGATCATCTTTATCCAATCATTCTTACATGGCATGCATATGATGGTTTGGCTTCTCAAGGCATGTGTTAGTCAGTTCTTCCTTAAAAAATGACCCTATGAGGCATAAAAACTAAAGAGAAGGCAATGATCATAAAATATTAAAATGATAAGGGTCAAAATTTATAATATGCATCTAAAATTTTAACAATTTATATCCCTCATGTGTGATAAACTAGTCATCTAAGACAACCTATCACCAACAAGCCTAATCATGAAAATAGTGAAAAACCTAGGTAGTAGTGAGAAAATGATTAGGGATGTGTTATCATAGAATAGTAATAAATCCAAGTACATGGAGACATTTTTAAATAATTTTAATACATTTTCATGTTAGATATAATTTTTTGAGGTTACTGGATATGATGAAACTACTACTTATAAATTGCCCTGTTTGACTTAATTAGGTATGTGTATAGTGAGGTCATGAGATTGGTCTACAAGATAAATATTTATATTTTCCCATATTATCATTATATCTTAAAATCATATAATTATCTCATAATATCATCCATATGAATTATGGGTATCTTTAAATGGTCATATAGGTGATTAAATGTCCTTATCACCATGATTGTGCTTTAAGGCAAACTGGTTGTTTTAGTTAAGCAAGTTCTAGTAATGAGTTTGAGATTCTATGCCATGATTTGAAGAATATAATGTAAATTATGTTTCTATTTTTTAATTTTATGTCAAATCCATGATTTTTATAAAGTTTTTTATTCATTAAAGAAGTGTAAATGTTTAAGACAAAATGGCTTGACTAGCTAAGTGAGGTCTATGAGAGAGAAGGTCAAAAAAAGGTCTGCAAGACCAATAGTTGCCAGTAAATATTATGATATTTTTATTGGAGGTTTTTTTTAGGATAATTTTCATGAATTTTAAGTCTTTATTTTGTTTTTTTAGGTGTCAAAATTTAAGTTTCAATGATTGTGTTTTGAGGCTAGTTGGTAGTTCAAAGTGAGCATTTTGAAGACAAGAGTTTGAACCTGTATACCATGAGTTAAAGTATCTAATTAAGTATTTTATGACCTTTAGGTCATGAGGATTATGAATATGTGATTTATTTCCATGGTTTATCCAATTGGTTTTTTATCTTTAGTAGTTTAATATAGACTTTATGGGTATGCATAGACCTAATTGTGAACAATGTTAATGGTGTGCTTTAAGTGGTGTTTGAAGATAAAAGGTGTTATGGATCCTATATGAGCTTATAATGGGTATTATTTAGTGTAATATGATGTTTTATTTCCATTTTATTTATTTTAATGTGTTCCAAGTAAAGCAAAGTGTAATGCATCCTAAAATAAACCTAATGGGATTAGGTCTCCATGAGATCTAAGGATGAAATAAGGCCTAATTGAGGTATGTCAAACATAAAGGGACTAAAATCACATTTTATTTATGTTTATGAGATGTTATAAGATATATTTCATGGATAAACTAAGATTTTAAGTGTTTTATTTGAATAATAAGTATATGAGCAAAAGGCTTGTATAAATACAAGGCAGTTTTAGGCCTATTTTGTGAGTGTGAGAGGAAGCAAACAAGATAGAAATTTTTTGAGCATAAGGAGTTATTATATACCATAATATGAGTGTATATAATTAGTTTTTAATATTTTATATAGGTTATGTTTATGAGGATCAAGGTCATATGACCTAATCAGCCTTGAAGAGACCTAGAAGGAAGTTTGAGAGGGCTAAGAGTGTGAGGAGCTAAAGAGGTGGCCATCATCAGTTTGTTTAGAAATAAAGTGTATTTAAGGTGATAAAATTAATAATGTGTATGATTTGGTTTTTATTCATCTATGGGGTTGGTTCCTCCTTTCAATTTGTTGCTTGTTAAAGCCTATCTAAGTTTGTGCTTAGTTAGTTGGGGTCGGTGTTCCATGTTAAGTGGCTGCTTCACTAAATTTGGTGCTTGTGTTATAGGAATGTAGTCCATTTGTATATATTAGTGTGTTTTATTCCCATTTATGTTTTTACATATATTTTATGTGTTCATATGTTTTATGCTTATGTAGATAAGTGCTTATTCTTGCTAGATATATGTCCTTGATTGAATAGTTCATGATTGTTTAAGTAAAAATGATAAGAAAGGTTTTTGAAGACTGATTCACCCCCCCTCTTAGTAATTTTTATTCCAACATTACCTAAATCTACATAAAATATATACTTCTTAGTGTTCAAACTTTCTTTCCTGTATGTAGATTCTTTTGGACTACATGAAGGATAATTCATTTTGTCTACCTTAAGCATCATCCTGCATTGAATAGTATTTTGAATATGAAAATGCTTGACATGTGGATAATTCCTTAATAATTTTTAACTTCAATCCAAATTAATTTTTTTATTTCCAATATTGGAATATTTAATATAGAATAAAATTTGGAGGAAAAAAGGTACAAAATTTTAAGTTTTTTCATTAAGAGCTAAATTTCATTTTTTTAAGTGCTTTAATTCAAATTTGAAAATCATTTAAATTTAGAGAAATCTTTTTGTTTGTAATTTCCTTAAAAAATCTACTTTAATAAAGTTTGGCAAACAACAACCAAATCTTGTAAATTCAAGGAGAAATAAGGAGAGCTACTCTTGTACCTATCATCACTATCAAAAAACATAAATCCATACATTAAGAAAAAGTAAGTATATTGATGTATGAGGTTTTATTTTTAAGTCACTATTAATGATATATTGATTCTTTTCACATAATACCTAGAAATCATAAACTATTCTACTCTCATGTACCTTGAGGACTCTTTCACATACTATCGAGTATATCAAAAGAGCTATCTTCTTCCATGTACTGATATGTATATAGTAAGGGTGGGTATATATAAATGTTTGGCATATTGGTCTAGTGGTATATATAAATGAGGACCATTTTGAATTGATAAGGAACCAATTGGGGTTAACAAAAACTATAAACTCAAAATCATGCATTCAATCAAATCTATCATTATCATAACATTGACTGGTAAAGACAACTAGTTAGAATAGTCTTAGAAAGTGGATAACATAATCATATTAAATGATATATGGTTAAATATTTATGATATGGATATATATCTAGTTGAGTAAATATGAAATGTAAAGGATATTCATGCATGGAAGTAGAAAAACTAGAAATCATTGCCCTTGATGAGGGCCTTAGTTGATAGAAATGTGTTTCATCTTATTTAGGGGTGTAATACTCCCTGGGAATCATTTCAAAAACTGAAGGAGTTATATGACTCCTACTTAGAGTTAGAATTTATTCATTTTTATTTGAAGTTATTCAACCTTGAATTGAAATATGGTGATGTAACAAGGTTAGATTTAGAAATACATTCCATAAAACATGATGTAGAATTAACATGTGTTAAAATTGACATATATATGACCTCATTCATAAAATCCATTCTTCCCAACTACCCAACCTAAATTGAGTCTCTAAAAGCAAGCAATCAGTTGAAGACTCACATTTGACCAGTTGGTTAAAAATATGGTAGAAAGAAAAAAGGACTTTTGAAGAAAAATTGAATCCACAATAGGTAAAAGTGTGTGCTATGTCAAATAAAATTCTTCTAAAACATAAAACAATGCACATCTTCAAAAATTAAGGTAATAACAAGTAAAAAAATAAGTACAAGGGAAAAGGTCACAAAAATGAAAATCATGGTGGTCAAAATAAAAAAACAAGATGATAAACAAAACCTCTACTGTGAATAATGTGATAAAAAAATAAGACATAAGACTCATGAATACAAGAATACATGGGATAAAAATAAATTATACCATAAAAATAAAGATGAAAAATCAAATAAATAATCAAAAGAGTAAAACGTAACCCAATTTAGTAATGAATGTGTGTTTTCTTATATAGATGATGAAGTAAATAGTGTATGGATTAGTTCTTCATGGTTTGTTGCTTAGGTTATTGATAATGGTTCCACTTAACATATGAATTTATGAAAATACTTATTTAAGGAGTATAATGAAGAAAGTTTTGGCTTAGTATACTTCATAGATAGATCAATTCTATAACCATATGGAAGAGGTAAAATGTGACTCAAGTGTCTAGTGCTTCTAGACTACAAACTTGAGAATGTTCTCTACCTTCCTCAATTAAAATGAAATTTATTGTCCCTATTTCTCATAAGGAAATAAGGCCATTCTATTATATTAGATAATGGTGATGTCATAATTAGGATAAAAAGTGACATGCATTCATCTTGACTAGATATGAGGAAGGAAAACTACTCAAACTTAGGGGTAAACCATTAAATTCAATGAAATATGCTCATCTCTTGGAATACAGAATGTCTCCAAACATGTTGTGGTATGTTATATTTGGGCACACTCACTAAAGCATTCATGTATTATAAAATAATTATGTTGTTGGCATTCCTACATTTCCCATAAAATCAAATGAAAAATGTGAAGCCTACATATTGGCTAAATACATAAGAGAACCATTTCTATAGTCATAATTGAAAGCTAATTTAAAATTATAACTAGTTCACTCATACTTGTGTTCTCTTTCAATCCTCTCCACTAGTGGTCATAAGTATTTTGTGTTTTTCATTGATCACTACAATAGGATGACTTGGATATAATTTCTAAAGAAAAAATTAAAAGCCTTTGATACTTTCGAAAAGTTTTGAAACATGATTGAAAATGAAACTCAAACCTACATCAAAATAGTCAAGATAGACAATGGTGGTGAATTCACTTCAAATAATTTTGAATCCTATATTGAGAAAAATGGGATCAAACACCATCTCAAAATTCCTTACACTCCACATCAAAATAGAGTTGTATAAATAATGAATATAACTATGATGAATATGGTATGTGTTATGTTGTATTCAAAGGGTTAAATCTACACTATTGGGTTCAAGTAGCTAAAACAACAACATATCTCCATAATATATCTCTTGAATCCAATATTACATATGAGATGTGATATGGTCATCTCTCTTAAGTGTGACATCTTCAAAGTTTTGTACCCACTTATTATGCATTGATTCCAAAGGAGAAAAGAAATAATTTGGATCATATGAATCAAAAATGTATCCACTTGGGATATTATGAATCTTCCAAGGCATACAAACTATTTAATTTGAAAGGGAAAAAATTTCTTGTCATAAGATAAGATGTCTTTTGTGAGTCTACAAAGAACAAAGATCATATTAATTAACAAATGAGTCAACTTAAAAATTATGCAAAGTTTTATGTCCACAAAAAGAGTGGTTTGGATGCTACAGAAAATGAGTGGGGGACACATATTTGGGAATCTATTGATTTCATATTGTCTCATATACATGAGCTTGAAATTACTCCTAAAGGAGAGAGTGAAACTTCATTATATAATTAATAGTGGATACCAAAATAGAGGGTATAAAGTGATGGAACTTTATAGGATGAACTTGAAGCAACTAAAACATAAAAATATATTTTGGAGCGAGCCACTCAAACATTAAAAGATGTGAAACCTAATGAAGCTAGAAAAATAGGCATAATAAATACACATGCATATGTATCACAATCAGACAAGTCCTTTGAATAAATTAAATATATAATTGAAAACATCATCTTGAGTGATTCTCTAGAAGAAGAACTCAATTTTGAAATTTTATTTAGAACCAACATCTTTTAAACAAGTCAAGAAGCTTGAATCTTAGAGAAAAATAATGAAATATGAGTATAATACATTGGTAAAAAATGGGACTTAGAAATTGGTTTATCCTTCATATGGCTACAAACTGATTAGATACAAGTGGGTCTACCATAATAATTAAAAGGATGATGGCTCACTTGACAAACACAAATCAAGGATTTTCACAAAGGGGTATGCTCAAAAAGAAGGAATTGACTACAATGAAACCTTTTCACCTACAACAAAATGGATTACCATTTAAACCATGTTAGTTCTCATAACTCACAATAGATGGAAAGATCACCAAATAGATGTCAAAAATTCATTCCTAAATGGTGACCTTAAGGAAAATATGTACATGGCATAACCTAAAGGTCTTTTAATAAATAGATAAGAACACAAGGTGTGTAAACTAGAAAAATTGATGTATGGTTTGAAACAATCCCCTCAAGCATGGTATGACAAACTAGATGAGCACCTCATGAACATGAACTTAAAACATTTTAAGTGTGAAGATGAAACTCTTTTCATCAAAATAGTTGACAAAATAGTTGTATTTTTGTTGGTATATGTTGATGATTTTCTTATCATAGGGAACAATGAAAGATACACTACAAAATTTAAATCAGAGTTGAAGAAAAGGGTCCTCAAATATCTTAAATGAAAAAAAATAATTGGGATCAAATACTCTAGGGTAGGCGACTTCAAACTAATTGGGTATTAAAATTCTTAAAATCTTGGTGATCATGAAGATGGAAAATCCACCTAAAGTTTTTTTTATGAATTTGGGAAAAAATTGTCAGTTGGAAATCTAAGAAATAATTAATACTGGCAATTTCTTTACCATAAGTAAAATCTATGACTAATTTAGAGGCAACTAGAGAGATCTGATGGTTAAATAGGATTATTTTAAAATTTTAAGAGTAACAAGTCATCAAAACCTCTCATGGTGACAATACTTATACACTCTAGATGGTAAAAAAATCATTCTTTCACAACCAAACCAAACACATTAATACTAAATTTCATCTGATTTGGCACTATGTGAAAGATGGAAGTGTCAACTTGAGACATTTCCCAACAAAAGAGAAACCAATATACAACCTAAAAAATCACTTGGATGAGAAAAAATTGAAAAGTTTAGAGGAATGCTTTGTTTGATAAAGACTCTCATAGATTAAGGGGGGATGTAATAATGTTGTATATATTTGGTATTAATTCTAGGAGTCTAGATTAGGTGTCTAGCTTGTGTCTTATTCAATAAACTCTCCATTCCCTTATGAATACAAAGAGTCACATTGGGAATGTGAATTGAATAACCTTCTTAGCTTATTTAATATGATGTTCACCCATCTTTTCAATTGAATCATGAAATAGAATTTCATGTGCATTCTGAATAGAATCCGACCTATCACCTAAGACCAAAATAAAATATAAACATGACTCTAATTTTTTAATTCATACCTAAATTTGGTTGAAGTATAAATAATTTTATTATATTGAGACACATGTAATACCATGTGACTTCTAAAAGAGACTACTTCGACCAAGTTCTCATTAAAAATAATGGTACACAGGTAGAAAACTATAACATATAGATAGATTTTTAAAGATTTTGTACAAGACTATAAATTAATGGGTGAATGATGGTTTATTCAATGAAGGATCATGTAATGAATAGGTGAATGCATGATGAGTAATAACTAATTTTATCTAATGTAGGATGAGTGTGACAATGTAATATTTTATGAATTGGATATGAGCTTGAAGACTATGAGTTTTCATGATGAATTAGTTATTCGACATCAATTATGACCAATGAATAGATCTAAACAAATGTATCATGGTTGAATTATATGCATGAGAAGATAAAATTGAGAAGAGTGCATAGTGATGATACAATAAGCTATTTTTAATGACACACGTAACTCACATAATACTAAAAGTATCTACATGTGTCTATAACACTATTATTTAGGATATCCAACATATAAAATGATCATTATAAACTCATCACCTATGTGATCCTCATAAAATACTAACAAAATGGTCGTATGAATGTTTAATTATACTTTTATAATGATGTTGAGTCACAAAAGTCTATAAACATGGTCTATAAGGTAACAGTTTGAAAAAATGGAACAATTCCACACAATTTTTTAGTTGTTGAGTCTAAAGGACATTTTTCCAAGTAAGATAAAAAAATTAGGTCTTAATAAATCAAAAAATTACTTTATAAGGTCATTAAAAGTTAAAATTTTACTGATTTGTCAAAATAGAGATGAACAAAACTGTTATCTGATATGTGCATTACTTGCATTCTTATACATTTATATATCATGATTCTTCAATATTCCCAATAGAGTATTGTTGTGTCATGCACACATAATGGCAAGACTAAAATCTGAATACACAAAAAATACACACATAAAAACTCTAAATCAAATAAAAATTTTAAACTAATTTAAATAGGATTGGATCAAAACATATAACACCATTGGTGGGGCAATGAGACATAATGGTTGCCACTTCTAACATTTAAAAACTCATTATAGCCACATGACTTAAGATTCTATGATATCATAATAGATTTTGTAGGAGTCTATATAGAGAATTAACTTATACACTTATTATAAGATTTGAATACATAGAAAGATAATATTGAACACACGATGATATTGTATATTATAACCAAATTGGATAATATAATTATATAAGAAAGTCATTCCTATATTTATGGAGTTCATATCTCCATAAATATCTCCTCATATGTCTATGATTACTCATAAATATATTTACATAGTATTATTTTAAATTTCAATAATACCACTAACTATAACAAACCTATTACATAATATTGTTATTACACACAAAAATATGACTCTCAACTATAATATTCTAATAACTAACCCAAATAACTAGTGAATTATTACTCACATAATTATTCACTTTATAATATTAATTAAAATTCTATGTGAGGCCTAATATTCCTAACACCATCTTCCTAGCATGTTAATGATGTGATAAATTACCCAAGTAGACTCATATATATATATATATATATATATATATATATATATATATATATATATATATATATATATATATATATGGGACTTGGCACTTATCTAGCACACATCTATAGACTATTACACATTGAAAAGTCTTCCTTATTCTTCCCAAATTGATAATAAATCTTTAGGATAAGTCACAAGTCAAGTTTGAATCATACTAAATCCATGTCAAAAAAAGCATTTCCACATATCAAAACCAAATCATTAGCTGCATTCATATAGTGAAGGAACACATTTTAACAGTCATATGTTTAACCCTAAAATGGATTTATATTGGTGTTATCTAGATTATTAATGGGGTATACATAAATTAAATGCATAAGGGTGATAATTATATATATATATATATATATATATATATATATATATATATATATATATATATATATATATATATATATAATTCCAATTATATGTTAAATTATATATAAGCATATGTTAAATTTGTTATGCTAAGATAGTCTAAATATGGAAAGTAAAAATATGATAGATATATAAATGACAAAGAAGTGAATTACTTAGATTGTTCTAATTTTAATATAGTTATAGATATAAAATAAGATAAAATGAGGTAGGAAGGATATCCTAAAACAATTTTTAAATTCCATATTTGACATTTCTAACTCTCTATGTAGTAACATCAGCCTGTGATGGTTGCATCGACGCTACTGTCTGAGTTTGATGCTAGTATTCTATATGGAATATCTACTAAAACATGATGTGACCACTTAGATGATTTTGGGTTTTAGTTCATCTTCATTATAGTTAATTTAGATCTAGGTCATGGATAGTTTTTGCTTGTGAAATGGAAAAAACCTAGCTTTCTATCTTTAATGTGACCTTGGGGGAAAATGGCTTAGTTGGCACATAATATCAAGCTAACCCTAATGACCCTACTATCAAAATATGTTATATACATATCCAATACTATGAAGAGGGCCTTAGACTAATGTAATTCACTCCTACATGTTGTCTTGTGTATGATTCATATAATATGTGTAAGTATAATAGTGATCTAGCTTGTAACTTGGAAAATTAGGCTCTTGAGCTTCCCCTTTAATACTTCAGACATGTAGATGTGCAATCCCTATAACTGGTATATAAATAAAATTAGATAGGAAAACTTTGTTTAATTGAGTGCTCTTTGAATACTCTTTGATTTGAATGCTAGGTGGTGAATTAATTAAGGTTGATCTTGTATTTGTATCAATCCTTTTAGAGTAATATAACTCACATTAAATTACTTAGCTTGACCATTAAGATATGTGTCATTTGAAAATTAGATAACTTGAGGTAATTGGAAACTTACATTATGACATGACAATAATGTTGATGTTATTATCTATCCCATACATTAATGTCTAGGGAGTAGGAGAGAAGGCATAGGTTATGAACTTATATATATGGAAGATAAGTATATTTTAAGCACTTTGGACAAGATATAAGAACTAGATCATCAACATAAGACTAGTTAGAATAAGAGACATAGGCCAAGGGGCATAAAGATAGAGCAGATGTGAGACTTTTAGAAGTGGGAAAGGTAAATAACTGAGAGAAACAACCAAGATCTGAGTATTCCAATTGTACAATATTGAGGTGCTATATAATCATAAAATATCATCTAAATTTTCTCCCCCTTTAATTTAGTAATTGAATAACTATTTAAAAGGAAATTAATGTATACATGGGTGTGTGTGCATACCTTATCTTTGTGTGTGCCTAACTTGAGTGATTTTTTGGTGATTGACTTACAACCTATATCATGTTATAGTATAAAGTGCATATAATATGGGTTAAAATTACTTAAAATTGATTGAAATTAAAAGAGCAAGGTTTAGGATTACACATGTGTGTTGATGAAACTTCCTTACCTATTAGAAATTTATTTTGAAAAGTATGTATCATTATAAATATCTGAAGCTAAGATTAGGATAAATATAGATGAATATTTAAAGTTAATATATCTAAGGATAAAAAGAGAGATTGAAAATCATATGATCCCAACTTTAGAGCAAAAGTGAGTTGTCACCTAGTAGTTTAGATTAGATTAACCATGCAACCCAATGATACTTATAACCTAGTGAGGTTATATGATCAATTCCAACCTAAAATATTGGTAATATTGAGTGATTTTATCACCTCAACCATACAAAAATGTGAACCAACTACTATAGTATATTAGTTCAATAAAAAAATTTAAAATTCTATAGGGTATCAGTACAAAAAATTTCATGATATGGTAATAGTCCATAAAACATTTTTGGAATCTAAAACTATATGCAATCATAAATTGATCAAGTCAATAAATAAATCCTAACTCAAAGAAGATATATCCTACTTACACTTATGATTGGGGATACATTAGATAATAAATAACATGACTAATATGTGGATCTTCTAGACCCAATTAGGGGATATCTTATCATAAAAATAATACTAGGGAGGGTTCCAAAGCCTCTAGTCAAACACAATCAAGCAATAACCCTAATTAAGCCCTATGTTTTCATATTTACTAAACTAATAACAATTAAGTAAATTATAATCTAATGCTCACCAAATCTTGTGGCACAAAGTGGGGGGTAATAAATAACAAAAATAAACATGCATCAGAGACATATACTCATGTCAATGTATACAAAATCCTAATACATGGAAGAGAAATAAAAATGCATATCTATCTACTCTTATAAAAGAGGAACAAAGTTATGAATACTTACCTTTGAAGATGAACCCATTTATCCTCAACCTCTCCCTTGGATAAGGTGCTTCTCAAGAGGTTGTTGTGGTATGTAAGGATGAGAAGGACAAATTAGCTCTAGGCTACACAACCTATCAATGAATCCAAAAAACTTCTCCATAAGACAAGATCTATATCTCTAAATAAAGTATGGAACCCTAAGCTTGCTCCTCAAATAGAATGGTGTATAAGTAGATTGAAAATAACTCTTAATTATTCTCTTCTCTAACTAATAACCAAATTATCTTGTATATATAGGTAGATTTAACCCTAAGTCCTTTAAAAAGTTTTATCTGATAGGGTCAACCTAGTTGACCTAGTACTATTATGGATAAAAATTCACTAGGTCATGGGATAGGTTGGCCAAGAGCCAACCTAGACCCTAAATTAATTTCACCTATAATATTACAATGTCAACCCAATCAACCTAGTACTATAAATAGTCAAAAGGGTTTTCAGGTTACAAAAAGGGGAGGAAAGGTAGGAAATGAATGGAAGAATATACAAGAGATAATAACAAGCTCAGGGAAATTATTTTTAGGAGACAAGTGTGTAGATAATAAGTGGTAAAAGGGAAAAAAATCTTACAAAGTGATAATGGTCTACCAACCCATTTTCTATTACACCCCTTAAGGTGTGCACTCAAATATATTGAGACTCGATGGATTCTTAAAAGATAGAGAGTGTCAGTAATTGATAAAAAATTTAAAATATTATGTGTATACATATGCCCCACTCAAATCTCATCACGTTTCATGTGAGTACAACATGAGACGGTGCTTCGGGAATAGAACATGATGACACATAATGCTGATGCTAAGTAAAATATAGTAAGGAGAAAAGATAAATGAAAGGATAGAATTGAAAAACACATACCTTTACTTACCTTAATGTTGTAGATAAAGAAAGAGATTGTAATATATTTGAATGTATCCAATGTGAGGAACATTAGGTGAACCTACAGAGATTAGTGCAAAAAAGAGAAAAAAATTAAAAAATTTTAGAATATATGCATATAGTAGTGGAAAATATTCTCTAAGATGTCATGATTCTATAAAATTTTACAATTTGGGAAAAGAGTTAGTAGAGATAAAGATATGAGGGACTTAGGAAAATTGGCAAATTAGGATTGTTAAGGCAAGGTTAGAATATGGAAGGAAAATAAATGATAGAATGATGGAAAATGAATGATAAATGATTATATAACACAATAAATCACATTGAAAAGCATGTAAAATGTAAATGTCAAAAAAAGGAATGTAAAATATACTAAATAATGTTGGGAAGCATGTAAAACATAACTGACAAATGAAATATCAATGCAATAAAACTGTAACAAAGATATGTAAGCAACTGAAAAGTAACCCCATGTAAGATAAGCCTGTTAAATCAAACATAAATAAAAACATGAATGACTGAAAATAAATTGTAAGTCAAGATGGAAGACAAACATGAATAATTTATACATAAAGGGAAACATGTAATAATTCCAAATGTCATATGTAAGATAAGTGAAGTCCACAAAAATCAAATAAGAACATGATAAATAGATGAAAATCAAAAGCTCTAAAGGATGAAAACTCAAACTTAGTGCTTGTTCTGAGATATAATGTAAGAAAACATAACCACCTAATATCATGACTATTATGAAAATGAGATGGTTTGGTAAATAAATGGTGTAAGAGTGTTTTTGAGGAAAGCTTGGTCTTATCCAAGGTCTTACAATGTAACTCACAAACTATAAACCAAGAGGGGTAATAAGGTAGATGTGATCAAGGATGTGATCAGCTAAAAGCAATATTCAATAAGGGGAATATAAAGAAAATATGATGCAAATAAGGAATTTGAGGCACTACATGGGTGATGTGAACATCCTTAGCAAGAATGAGACACACTAGGCAAGTGAAAAAGGCTAATGACTATCAACACAAAGGACTTATGACATTTTGAATAATCAACTCAAAGTTTGGGCTAACATGTGAAGTACATAGATCAACCCATGAAGGTTATATGCATGAAAATTAAAATGGACCTACCTTCCCACAATGTGTTCCCCACTCCTCAAGACCCCTTACATAGTCGTCGGTCTACTATGAAGATTAGTTACTTGCATGAGAAAGTAGGTGGCACTAGATAGTATATGATATAATGAGACCTCTTATGATAGTCTACTAGCGTACTACACCCCAATGGGCCTATACTCTATCATGAGGCCAATAACGGAGTTTGATATTTGACTAAGATAGGAGATGTGCTACATATAGATCACATATTTTAGTGTGATCTAACTTTTAAGATTGTTTTTACCTTTGAATCATTGCTTTTTATTTGTATTTTATGATTTAGATTTTAATTATTTTAGCTTTTTCTATTCCTCCTCATCCATATAGATTCAGAGAACCAAACATGAATGAAATAGGTGTTAAACATAAGAGATATTATACTTGGTCACTAAAGAAAAGGACCTAAAGAACAAGGTGTCTAAAGACTCCTAGACTTGCCCAAAAGTAAGTGTGAAATCTCAAAATTGATTAATGTGAGCCTCAAATGAAATGAAATAAGGGAAATATGGGGATCATGAGATATCTATCTATGTAATAAGTGATACAATGATGAATATGCTCGTAGCTAATCATAGGGATCTAAAGTAGTGTTGTAAAAGGGATGAGTTTAGGTTATGATAGTTATGTCACAAATAATACATAATAACCTACAAGGGATCTAGAATAAACACCAATTAAAGTAGTAGTCATCCTAAAAAGTGGTTTAAATATGGTTTAATGTGTTAATTTGTGAGAAGATCTAGGTCCTATCCATGGTCTTGCACTGCAACTCACAAGGTGAACACCAATGAGGTGAATGCTAAATAATGGGAAAAATAATCATAAATCTACTAAGGAAAAGAATGCAATAAAAATACAAAAATGAAAGATATATATAATAACCAATATGAAAATAAATGCCAAATGTAATGTGTAAGAAAACAAAATAACCCAAAGGTGACAAAGATGCTAGTAAAGTGAAACTGAAAGAAGTAAAGTCAAAGAAAACAAAGAAAGATGAGACAAAAAAATAACAAGACCTATGATAATGTCTATATCAAAGATGATCATGTGAAATACAATTCTATAAGTCTCAAAAGGTTTCTTGAAGATGAATGTGTTTGTTATTATGAATTGTAAAATAAGAGTGGTCATCATAATATGCCTTAACGGGTAATTGGATGTAGGGATGGGCATCACAAGATGCCCAAAGTCTAAAGGGACATGTGGATGGGCATCTCAAGATGACCCAACATGTGAGGTTGAGTGAGGTGAAATTGAACCATTATAATGATTTGCATTGGGTTGGTAGGTGAATTTGGAAATAGGTAAATGTGTTGGTTTGTTAGATTTTAAGGATGTTGAATTTGACATAAGATGTATAAGAGAGGTATGAAGAGGTAAAGGAGGACCATGTATGCAATTCTTTGGATTGGGAATTTAAACTAGGTAATCTTTTGGTTCATGTGACCTAAGAGGTTGAGGTTTAATAGATGAAATGATATGTTTAAAGTTATTTATGTTAGTTATCCTTTCCTTATTGGTATAGGAAGAAGGATCAATTGTGGTTTGAAAAAAATTAGTGAATGAGGTGTAGGTATGGGATAATTTTTTTTGTTCAATAAGTAGTTGATATTTATGTGATTGTGGTCCTTTCGATTGAATTTGATAAGCTTGAAGATAGTCTTGATAACATTGTTTTATGAGAGTATCAAGATTGAAATGTGGACCAAGAAAGGAAGCAATAATAAAATGGTGAAGATCATGACAAGACTTATGAAAATGACCTATAGTAGCATGCTACCAACAAAACTTATTAGGATTGTACCATTTTTTAGGAGGCTTGGAAGGATCAAAGATCATGGGTTTAGAGGGTGGAAATTTATTCTTAAATTATTTTAGACTCAAGACAGGGTGGGTTGGGTTAAAATTGGTTGAATTTGATGTTCCATTTTGACTTTGGAGAGGCTTGGATGATTCAATGTTATGAGAAAATGAGTGTAAAATTTCTTTAGTATTTGTTTGACATTTTTCAAATTGAGTCATAAGAAAGTCTTTCTTCTTTGCTTGGTCTAAGGCTTCTTCTAAAGTTTTAGGGGAAAAGGAAGATTTAAGAGAAGTAACAAATAGTTTTGAAAGAGTATCATCATTCATATTATGGTCCACTTTGTGAGCTAAAGACTTCCAT
This sequence comes from Torreya grandis, assembly GCA_037957365.1. Taxonomy (NCBI): domain Eukaryota; kingdom Viridiplantae; phylum Streptophyta; class Pinopsida; order Cupressales; family Taxaceae; genus Torreya; species Torreya grandis. The sequence goes on along the minus strand of JARHVA010003537.1, from coordinate 570,978 downwards.
CATTTGATGAAAGTGTGAGAAGATTCATTAGGAATTTTTTTGGCATTGATTAAATGGCTAAGGTAATTTTTGAGAAGATCATCATGTTGGAATTCCTTTACTAGAACATTGACTAAATCCTCTAGTTATGGTATGGAATGGCTAGGAAGTTTGTTGTACCATTAAATTGCATCACCAACAAAGGTTTTGGCTAATATATTGGTGCTATCAAAGATGTTAGTTTGGACCCATTCCTTATAGAGATTACCAAAAGACTTAAGAAATATAATAGGTTCCTTAGTCCCATTATATGTGATAATTGGATAAATGTTTCCAATATCTATAGATTAAATGAATCTGGCTAAAGGTTCATTTTGAAGATGTTTAAGTATTTTTTTTATTCATTGGAGTTTAAGGGATAATATTACCATTGTCATTTCTAAGAGGAGGAGGGATAAAATTTTAATTTGGTTGAGACATGATGAGTTGAGGTGGTTGACTAGTTATGTGTAATAAATGTTGTTACATTTGCATCATTAGGGAATGATTAGTTGTTTGCATGATGTTCATTTGTTGAACTATTTGAGAAATTATTTGAAGGTTAGGTATTAATGTTTTTAGGAGGAAAGGTATTGGGTAGAGGATTCCCAACATTAGTATTGGGAGGAGGACTAGGATGAAGGACCTCAACTACATTACATTATGTAGTGATTGATTTTGGATTAGGAAAATATGAAGGAAGAAAGTGAATACTTTCATCTAAAATAATAAAATAATTGAGGTTATGATCTAAATTCATGATTATACAATGTTATTGACTAATAAAATGCTGAAAATATGTCGTAATTATAAAATAAGACTAGATAACCATACACAAAATAGTTATAAAATCTAAGAGATAGCAATGAATAGATAAGAGTACATAGTTGACTAGATTGACCTAGTACTAGATATAGGATTTGAAAACTGAGTGAATAATGATATAGAGTCAACAAGGTTGATCTATAACTATAATTTGGGATAAAGAATAGCCTAATAAGGATACAGATTTGATAAGGTCAACTTATTACTATATATTTAGAGGTAGAAAATAATATTGGGTTGACCAGGTTGACTCAGTACTATAGGCAAGGAAAATAGATAGTCTGTAAGAGACTGTGTCAAATAAAATGACAATTTAATAAAAATAGGGAATTTTTTAATATAATTTGAAAGAAAGAAATATAAGTAAGCACACAATAAATTAGGTAAATGAGAATGATCCAATTGAGGCACATAGCATAAAAACTTGCACCAACACTAGCCAATGTAATATTTTACAATACAACATATAATGAGCAGAGAGAAAGTAGTCAACTAAAAAGTAAATTCTAACTAAATGGTGATACTGAATGTTGTTAGATTATTATAGTGTTATTTTAAGTGTGATAGAGAATTTAGATAAATGTAAGGAATTAGAAAGAAATCTACGGATGGTTTCAAGATGTTTAGGTTAAAAGGGATCTATGTTTGCAATGATATTGGCTTAGTATTGGGGCTTAACCCCTCACTTCACAATTTTGTAGTGATAAGGGTGTTGAGTGATTTACCAATATAAACCATTAACCACATGTTTACACTTATCTAGAAAACCAGGTTAGCTTTCCCCTTGGTGATGAAATACAAGTAGGTAGGCTTTGGGTAGTCAATTGTTTAAATGCAATTGGAAATTATGTGATTTGGTAGTGTGTAAAAGAAAGAGAAAAATAATTAAACTAAATTATATATTTAAAAACCACCTAATTATACTATTTGATCTAATCTAAGCATGAAAATAGTTGAAAGTGAAAGTGTGAAGTAATTACTAGCATATAGATGTCAATTACCAATTTGAAACATAGTACCATAACAATTCAGATGATAGTGTATGCAAAAATTACAAAATAGATTTGATAGTGTCACTGCTATACTATTGAAGCAAGGGTATTTAAGAACTATGTTGATAGGGTCCACCTAACCTTTCAAACAAAAGATAGAATATAGAACTAGGTCAGCTAGGTTGACCTAGTTTACTGTATGAGGGTAGTTTTTAAGAGTGAAAACTATGAAAAATAAAATTGTAAAGAATAACTAAAATGAAAGAGAGAGATAGAAAGGAACCTTGGTGGGTTGGAAGATGTAGAGGAATGTGAGATTGTTGTTGAATTTCTTTGAATGTTACATGCAAATTATGCCAATTGTATTGAATGGGTTGACCTAGTTCTATAGTTATCTATTTACTAAAGCCTATGAAGATGACTATACCAGTCTGGTCGACCTAATATGTTTTTTGGAAGCTATCTGGAATACTATACCAACCTAGTCAGCCTAGTATGCTTTATTAAAGCCTATAAGAGTATTATGTTGACCTATTAAACCTAGTAGCTTAAATATAATGAAGATATGCATAGAAAGAATAGAGTCATCTTGATGTGATTATGTGTTAAACTTTCACATAGAAGTTAGAAACTATACTAGCCTTGTCAACCTAGTATCGCAAATACAAAAAATAGAAAATGAAATGATATAAAATGAAAAACATGAAATAAAACCTGCAAGGGTTAGATTCACATCGAGTTCACTATAATGTATGTAATTAGAAATGCATCAAGTCTATAAATAAATCCTAACTTAGAGAAATATATCCTATTTATACTTCTAATTGGGGATACATTAGATAATCAAGAACATGACCAATATTTTGATCTACTAGACCTAATTAGGGGATCTTTTATCACAACAACAATACTAGGGAGGGTTCTAAATTCTTTAGTCAAGCACAATCAAGCAATAACACTAATTAAGCCCTATGTTTTCATATTCACTAAACTAATAATAAGTAAAGTAAATTTTAATCTAGTGCTCACAAAGCTTGTGGCACAAAGTGAGGGTAATAAAAAATAAATTAAATATGCATAAGATACATATACTCACATTAATGTATACAAAATCCTAATACATGGAAGAGAAGTAAAAATGCATATCTATCTACTCTTACAAAGGAGAAACAAAGTTATGAATACTTAACTTCGAAGATGAACCCACCAAGCCTTAATCTCTCCCTTGGCCAAGGTGATTTGCAAGAGGTTTTTGTGGTATGTAAGGATGATAAAGATAAATCAGCTCCAGGATACAGAACCTCTCAATACATCCAAAAGACTTTTCCATAAGACAAGATCCATATCTCCAAAGAAAATATGAAACCCTAAGCTTGTTCCTCAAGTAGAATGGTGGATAAGTAGATACACAATAGCTCTTAATTATTATTTTCTTCTCTAAATAATGGTGAAATGATCTTTTATATATAGTCATAGTTAACCCTAAGCCATTTTGAAAGCTTTAGTTTATAGGGTTAACCCAATCAACCTATTACTATTATGGATAAAAATTCAGTAGGTCACAGGCTAGGTCAGCTAAGAGCTAACCTACACCCTAAATTAATTTCACCTATAATAGTACAAGGTCAACCCAATTGACCTAGCACTATAAATAGTTGAAAGGAGTTGTAGGTTAGGAAAATGGGATGAAAGGTAGGAAATGACTGGAGTATTATACATGAGATAATAAAAAGCTTAGGGGAATGGTTTTTAGGAGATAAGTGTGTAGATAACAAGTATAAAAAGGGATAACAATCTTGCAAAGCACCAATGGTCTACCCATCCCTTTCTTGATGCACTCCTTAAGGTGTACACTTAGAGAGATTGAGACTCGATGAGTTCTTAAAAGATATAAATCATTGATAAAATTTTGAAAATATTATGTGTATACAAAAATTGATTTGTATTTTAAAACATTAGGCACATGTTTCATAGAATATTCAACTTATATATATCTCATGATAAAATTAAGTATAACAATAGTACCAAAGTATCTAATTCTACCAAAACTATGAATTTGGATTATATGATTACATACTTTTTCCAATATGTATATCTATGTAAGTTTGGAGAAAATACTTCCGAAGCATGCTCCCACTATATATGAAGAAATCTAAAAACTAATATAAGTACCAATGTGGAGGACATGTTTCCAAAAAATGCACCCATTGTAAATTAGAGATTCTAAATACTAAATAGGTGTGGAGAACATGTTTCTAATGCAAACCACCATTGAATATAAGAATTTTGAATGTGTGAAATCCATACCCATATGACATGCCCCCACTACATTTTAAAATTGATATAAGTACCACATACTGAATGAGTGTGGAGAACATGCATCTAAAGCATGCCCCCATTATAATCTAGAAATTGTGCAAAGTGTAGAGAGAATGCCTCTATGAAATTCGCCCACTAATATTCCCCATTTTGAGGTGAGATAAATATATAACTAGTATTTATCTCACCTAAAAATGATAAGACAACTGTATAATCTATGACTGTAAGCATGTAGCATATAGAATGAACATGTCTAGGTAAATGTATCAATGAAACATATAAAACCAATGTGATCATATTTAGGTCTAATATGCATGATAAAGATCATGGAAATGTCTATATATTAACTATAAAATATCAATAATAAAATAAGTGGACACACATAAGAGAACTCAAAAGTAAGTCAAAAGGTAATGATCAAGGGAGACCGCAAATAAGGGGCATGTTCAAATGACTCATAATCGAAGGGACATGAATTATTTAAATGTATATAAAGGTAATAATTACATATTAAAATTTTCATACAATAAATAATTACATATGTAAATTTCAATTAAAATATACATAGGCATGGTGGCCATAAACAAAGGAGCATATTCAAATGCTCAAAAAATGAATACAAGTTACTCAAAGAAGCGCATAAAATAAAGCATAAGCAACCAACATAAATATGTCATAGTGGTCCATGGATCTAATGTGTTATGAAAATTATTTCAATTTTATAGCATACAAAGTACCCTTTTTAAAATATAATCATGGATAATAGGCATGTGTAAGTACATAAGAAATCTCAAACATGATAATTTAGAGTGATCATCGAAGCATATAACCTATGTGTATTAAGATCAGAGAATCAAATGCCCCCAATGTCCATATGACATAAGTAGAGGGAAATCGCAACATCTAAAATAATAATGTATCATGTATTTTTGAATGCATGTATCATACTCAATTATAAGTGTGACACATATATGTATGTAGGAGTAACTAAATATTCCATCCATCAACGTAAAACTAACACATAGATTCTAAGAAGCTAATAAAACATGTAGGTGTCAAAAGTGTTTTTGGATTTTTGTATTTTTTATATTTTTTTTTAATTTTGAATAGGAAAGATCATTCTATGATGTCATCCAATGGCTGTTCATAGATATCTCCTCTATTTGTTAACCTTACAACCTTATTTTGGATCTTTTACATTATTTTCTTCATGATTTGATAGGTTGAAAAGGTACATAGCATGTTCCTCCTCATGTTTTTCATGTGTAGTATAAGATGTAATGTTATCATTTAAAATATGTATTAATGTACCTTAATGAGGAAAGGAAATACCTTACTGATATGGATCATTTTTTGCTTCCATTTGGTATAGCCAAAGAGTTCCTAATGTAAATTCATATGGAGGTGTGGTAGTTATAACCAAAACCCATGTTTTAATCACTTTAGGACCAAAAGAAATTGGTAATGTTATGTTTTCTAAGGATTCTTTCCAAGTAACCTTATTTTACAATTCTTGTAGGTTAAAACCAAGTTGTTGTAAATGATTTCTATGGAAAGTAGTTTTGGTTTGTGTAGGGAAAATATGGTTATGCCCAGAAAAATCACCTCCCATGTATAATGTATTCATTAAATATTTTTGTCATGGATTATTTTTTTGTTGTGAACCTAATTATTTTAAAGGATCCTCTAATATAATATTTTGGTCATCGATAAGATCTTGGATCTTGTGTTTCAAAGTAAAGCAATGATTTATAGAATGTCTTGGTCCATGATGATAATCATAATGAATATTTGCATCATATCTTGTGGGTAAAGGTATATTCATATCAACCTTGATAAGATGAGGGAGAGATATAAGTTCATACTCTATTAACCATTAGAGTAATGAAGTTGAGGACTCAGGCCAATGTGTAAATTATATTTTTGGTACCTTAGATAGCATAGTCTAGTTAAGTTCTTGTACTAGTATGGCATTTCTAAACTCATATTTAGAATATTATGGTTTAATATAATTTATTTATAGTACCATTGCATAATGTTTAAAGGGATTAGGATCTATTGGGAATGTGTACAGGGTTCATTAATGAAAAAAATTTAAGCATATATGTAATGCAAAGGGAACTGCATACATTTGATGTATCCAAGACCATCCCAATAGAATGTTATATTTCAAATCATTTGGAATAATTTGTCATAAAATGGGCAATGTATATGGAACCACAATAATATTCAATGTAATTTGACCAATAAAATGGCTTTGTGAATTGTCAAACCTTTTTATTTGCATAACATTTTTTTAATAAGATTTGGGTTAACACCCATGGTGGTTAGGAATTGTATCCTAAAAATGTTTAGGTTTGATCCATTATCAACAAGAACATTTTTTTTTAAATTAATATGTATTATTACTTATATGAAGAGAGGCAAATTTTGGTCACCAATATTTTTGGATGGCAAATATGTTAGATCAAATCTTATGAGCTTGTTATAAATTTTAAGATATTTCATGATATCTAAAAAATAAGTAGGCTCAAGATCACTGTGAACTTGTGTCTCATGCAATACCTTGTATAGGATATCCTTATAGACATTAGATTTTTTTAAGAGATCAAATATTGAAATTTTTATAGGTGTATTGCTTAATTGGCCAATAATGTCATTTTCCTTAGGTTATAGTTTTGTGGCATTACAAAAGGAATTTTGAAGAGAGATCAAGTCTTTATTGATTTTTAAAATCATCTTATTGTAAACATTAGATCAGGGAGGAGCTTGCAAGAATCTATGTTTTACATCCCTTATATATTTAAATTAGTTAATTAGGAATGAGGTATAATAAGTAAGAACCACTATAAGGTATTGGACCATGAAATAATTAACATAATTATCCATGGGAAATATAATTTTAAAAGATATAATAATTTAAGGATCCAAAAAAAATTATAAAACCCCTAAGTGACCTAGGGTTTTATGTTCAAAGATCAGGTTCACCAAAAATTTAACCCTAAATTGGATCTAGATTGTTATTATCTACATTATTAAAGTGGGTTTATAGAAATAAAATAACACAAGGGTGATAATCAGATCTATAGTAGGACAATTAGATGCTAACTTAGATATAAGCATACACTAAATTTATTATGCTAAGATAGTCTAAATATGGAAAGTGCAACTATGATAGATATAGAAATAATAAAGAAGTGAAGTACTTAGCTTGTTTTGATGTTAATGTAGTTTTAGATCTAAAACAAAATAAAATCAAGTGAAAAGGAGATTCTAAAACAATCATCAAAATATAGATTTGACACCTCTAGCTCTTTAGACAATAACATCAGTCTAAGATGGTTGCATTGATGTTATTGTCTAGGTTTGATGTTAGTTTCTTGTACAAAATATCTACTCAAATAATATGTGACCACCTAGATGCTTCTAGGTTTTTATTTTCCTTCACTCTAGTGTATTTAAATCTAGGTCATGGATAGTCATTTCTTATGAAATGGTAAACCCCTAGCTTTCCATATTTAATGTGACCATGGGGAAAATGGGTTAGTGGGCACACAGTGTCAACCTGACCCTAATGACCCCAATGTCAAAGGACACTACTTTCATATCTAATACTCTAAAGAGGGTCTTAGATTGATTTAGTTCTCCCCTATGTGTTTGATTTTGTGTGAATCATACAATATATGTAAAATAAGTACAATAGTGACTAAGCTTATCACTTGGAAAATTAGGCTCTTTGGTTGCTCTTTTAGTAATTTGGACTTATAGATGTGTAATCCATATGATTGGTATAGAAATAGGAATAGATAGGGAAGCTTTATTTAATTTAATGCTCTTTTGTCTAAATTATAGGTGGTGAATGAATTAGGGTTACTCTTGTATTTACATCAATCCTTTGAGTAATAACTCACATTAAATCACTTAGGCCGACCATTAGGATATGTTTCATTTGTAAATTAGATAGATTTAAGGCACTAAAAACTTTCATTGGGATAGGATAGTAATGTCAACACTATTATATGTCTTAGATGTTAGTGTATAGGAAGTAGGAGAGTAAGCACAAGTTCTAAACTTTTAGAGATGGAAAATAAGTACATTTTAAGAATTTTAGGCAAGATAGAATACCTAGCTCATCAACATAAGACTTGTCAAACTAAGAGATATAGGCCAAGGGGATAAAAGATAGAATATATGTGAGACTTGTAAAAGTGGGAAAGGTAAATAAATAAAAGGAACATCTAAGGTCTGAGTTTTCCAAGTGTACAACACTGAGGTGCTATATAATCATAAAATATCATCTACATCATACTAGGTGGGAGAACTATATTTGGATTGATTTACTTCCTCAAAGTATTAGATAAATATACAATGGTTGATCATCAAAATGGGATGAATGGGTTCATATTAACCCATTATAATTCTTATTTTTTACAAGTCTATATCCCTCATAAGTAAACATAGGGTTTCAAGGTGAAGGAGGTTAATTTATAGAGTTATGTGCATTATCAAGGTTTGACATCACATATATATAAATTTTAGAGATAGGATAAGGTGACCATATGGTTAGTGACCCATATTTTATTGTAGGTCACTACCAAATAACACATGTCAGTATTGATAGTTGATATTAACTTAGATTTGATGGATCTAACTACAAGTAGATAAAAACTAGTTCCTCAACCAGACAAATCATAGCCCCCTTTCAATCTATTTTTGATAGTCATAATCTATTTTTCACAACATTGAAATTAAAAAAAAAATCATTAAAATCAATTAAATTTTCATCCTTCATGTTTGTATAATTTTCTTTATCATCCATGTGTATCAATAGGATAAATAACCTCATTAAAAATTGCCTTGTTCTTTTGAACATTAACACATTTACCAAGAAAAAGAATTAAAAAAATTAATATGTTTCCCACTCAATATATCACTTCACCTAGTATGTGTCTTAGAAATAACCTTCTCAATTGGAATAAAATGAAAATATAGAGAACATGTAAGAAGCTAGGGATAAATATAACACAATAATAAAACATAACCCTAGAGGAATTAGATCTAAAATAATCCCTTTAAAAGCATGCCATATAGGGAATAAAAACTTAAAACCCTAAGGTTGGGTGAAATAAGAATCAAGGTCACCAAAAAAAGTATTATAAATGTGAAATAGGGATAAATAATACTGCATTAAACTAGTAAAACAAGAACAAGGGAAATTTGATATAAAAAAATTAAATATAGTAAATAAAGACCTACCTTAGTGTTTAGGGGGAATAAATGAAATTACCTTGAATTATTGAAGATTATAAAGGGGTTTTATATATTTTTACTTGATTTTTGACTCACCTAAACCCTAATAGAGGCTAGAAATTCTATGGAAAGGATACCAAAAAAATGCATAAGAAAATCCGAAAGGTGACTATGATATGATGAAGCAATCAAAATTAGATTGTCTCAATAGTGGATGATGATTATCAAAATTTCCCCATAGAGGATGAGCAATATCAGATTATTATGATAGTGATAATTTTCACCAAAATTGGTAGTCTACTTTCAATGGTGGCTATGTAAGCCTAATGAGTCTCAAATTATATGAATCTTGTTATCACATAGGATTTGCACCCATTTCCTGATGTAGTAGGTTGTTGTATAAAGATCTAATGATACAATGGGAACAATTCCAGGATATAGGACCTTATAAAATTGAGGTGAACCCATAGATAAGGTTGGATTCCTTTCACTAAATCTAGTGCAACTGATAAAATACTAATTTTATAAAAAATTTGCTCTTTTAGTGTTCTTGCTACTAAACTAGGGTTTGAATGGGGAAAAGAGTTTGAGAATGAAATTTGAAAAAATTAAAATGGTGATTTCACCAAATATTTTTATAGTGTATTTTAATTCTTTATTGAATGAACACAACATAATATAAAATAAGTTGAATTTTGTTTGAGCACAAACTCATGCAAATGGGAAATCAAACTTTCATAAAAGGGATAAGATTCTTTTATTTTAATCAAAAAATATTGTAAAAGGGTATAAGATACCATAAATGAAATTCCATGACTAAAAATAATAATTAAACATCCAAAAATATTCAAATAACTTGCATACACAAGGATTTCTCAGACAAGAAGACAAATCTTCAATTATTACTTATTCTCGTGGTTATAGCATGTAAAAAATATATTCAAAATGTAGAATAATATTAATAATATAAAAAATATAGATGGGCTATGAGTTCATTCCCATATTTATATAAAATATCTCATAAATAAGATGTAGTTATTATAAACTCTAATGCCCAGTAGAAGAATCATGTAAATATAGAATTTCATGCAAAAAGAGGCATGATCTTCTATTTGTGGCATCCTTGACATAATGAAATAGTTTGGAAGAGAGTATGAAAGAGTTAGGTGTGATCTTCAACTTAGTTTGGCATGGATAGAATTGATAAAAATTCATGCAGTACCTTGGGTCCTCTTTATGTGGCTGCAAATGGCTCTTGATGCAATATGAGGTGCCAAAGTGAAACTCATTCTTTGAACAAAAGATAACAAAGAAATAACTTAAGTTACTTTTTGTAAAACCCTAAGTTGAAATTTTCAAGTGTGATTTTTACAACTTTCAAGTCATACCACTTTGTCAAAACTATATTTACAATTTCCAATATGTTTTTTTATAACTTAAGAATTTATAACTTGTCAAAATCAAAAGTGTAATTTGCAAGTCTACTTTTTAAAATTTCCAACCTGTCAAAATAAAAAGTGTAAAATACACAAGGCTCTTTCTCAAAAAGAGTTGTCAAAAGATAGTTATAATTTACAAAATGTGTTTTTGTAACTTTAAAATATCTTTTAATAATGAAAATACAATATATGAGAAATGCTTTTAATAAAAATAATTAATCAATCTCCAATACTTATTTTGCCTCTTTATCTTTATCGGCTTGTAATTTTTGAACATATACATCAAAATCCTTGAAGATATCTTGGATTTTGTCTTCATCTAGGCTAAAGGAGTAGAGGTTGGTTATCTCACAATCTATTTTCATATCAAAAATTTCCCTTATCAAAACTCTAAATGTTTGAATCTCTTTACCAATCTGATCAAATGCATTCTGATACTTGATGTAGTGGTGGATAGATCTCAAGGTAAAGATTGTGTTTCATGCATATTCTTTTTCAATCACTTCCTTAAATTTATTTTATACTTACTCTATTGAAATGATTTTATCTTCATAATCTATTGACCTACATGATAATTTATTCAAAAATCTTACATGTCATACATCGTGTTAATGGCCTTGTCATGGGTAACTTTGGCCTTATGGACAATCTCTATAAGTATTTTTTATCTAGAATTGACCTGCTATGTGTAATTCCTCTTGCTCTCCATCATTTTTTAGTATCTTTTCTACAAATAGGATGTCAATATCAATTAAATCTATAGTTGTCAATTTTGGATAGTAAATATTCAAGGTTTCTACCTCTCTATCATACTTATTTACTAGTCCTCTAAAGGTGATTCTTCTCTCTCTCAAAAATTCATAATGATCCATTATCATATCAATAATTTGTTGCCTTTAGAGATGATCTCATCTAACCATTCCTTAGTATCCATCCCCATGCTTTTAATTTCTATTGCCTCATCAAATGTTACCTCATCTATGATCTAGGTGACTAGCAATATTGGTTCAGGTTGTGTTGATGGACCAGTGGGATCTATGAATTTATTCAATGTAGCCATAAGTTGTTCAACCTTGTTTTTTAGTTCTTCCTTAGTGACATTGACACTATATATTTTATCAAAAAAGGAGTTTATGTTTGATTTATCATCATGTTTTATCCCCTTTTTCATAGGACATCCAAGGTGATCTTTGATACTTGATAGTCCCTCACCACTAGATCTTCCTTTTATTTGTCTGGTAGGGGACTGTAATTTTTACATATCTTTCCCCTATCGAGTCACACAATATTATTGAAAAGGTATATAGAATAGTCTTGGATTTCTTTCATGAATGTGAAAGACCAAAATCTAATGTACTAGGGGAAACCATTTGTTTTCATTTCTTCCCCACTATTTGTGCTAACCAAGTAGGTGTAGCATCATGTTGTGATAAAATTATCACTTGAGAATCTATAGCTAAATATGTTACACTATCAGGAATGGTGAAAAGTGTTTAATCTTGTGATGATGTTATTGCTTGATCCACAGATGTATTTGCAATTTATTTTCCATTTTTAGGTTGCAAGTCCACATTTGCATCAAGGAATTATTTCTCTCTTATCTCCATAGGAGTTAGGGTAACTATGTAAGTGGAAGAGATAGAGGTAATGAGAATAGATGTGTCTACTAGGGGTTTAGGATATGGAAATGATATCAGTGAGGGAGTAGACACATGGATTCAAAATTTGGGGGCTGGTGGAAGTGTGGAGGCCAAATCACTAAATGAGTCAATCAAACGGGTTGGGATACTTAGGGATGGTAAGTAGGGAAGTTGAAAGGGGATGAAGATGAAGCAGTACTTATCCTAAGAGTTGGGATAGCCAATGAAATTTAATTTAAAATAATTGAGGCTATAGCTATATACTATTGAGTTATGTTGGAAATCAATGGGGATGAAATGGAAGGAATTATAAATGGAATGGAAGGAATTATGGAAGGAGGGAGTGAAATTATGGGAAGGTAAATTGGAATGAAAACCTAAGTATCCATTGAAGGGGGACCCTCAGTGTCCACTTGACTTATTTTCATTGGTTACAATAGAATTATTGTTGTGAGTAAAGTGGTGGGAATAGAGGATGGAGTCACTAGGGGTGAATGAGGAGTGGAGATAGGAGGAGGAGGTGTTGGAGCCACAAAAACAATAGAAATGGGTGTGGGTGAACTATAGAGATAGGTGTTATCACTATGATTGATATGGGGGTTAAAGTTATGGATGCTTCAACTAAAACTATGTCCTTAGATGAAATGATGATTGGTTCATATGTTACTACTCCATATTTACTTGATTATCCCCTTTTGGTCTTAGATTTCTTCTTCTTATGAGAGATCACTAGCCTCTTTGATTGCTCTCCTATTGTACCACTGGGACCCTCTACTAATAGAGGAATTCCTTACTCCTTGAGTTTCAATATATTTTCTATGATACTCATTATATCCTTGGTCACTTGGACACCTTTACTCTTGAGCCAATTGAGTGTTTTACTGAATACATGTGTGGTTTTATCTATCAAAGAGAAAGATTCAGGGACTGACCACGTTACTGCTAGAAGGGCTTGAGTAATGATCTATTTTTAGTAGTTCTTGTCCACTAGGGACTCATCATCCACCAAGTCCTCAGGGACTAGTGCCAAATAAAGAATATTTGACCTAATTTAAGGTCATTCATGGTCCCTTAATCTGACCTCCTCTTCATCATCTAAATCTTTCCAATAATATTCAAAATATGGAACATGAGAATATGTATAAAATCCTAATGTGATGGTGATGTTTCTATGAACATTATAGTATGTCCTTGCCTCCAAATCCCTAAGGGTCATCTGTGTCATTTTTACATTAGCACACTTGGCTTTGTGTAGGGAGGTACATGTGTATCTACCGATACTGATTGTGAAATGAATTCCCAACTTGTGCTTATTAGAAAGTATCTTGTGAGTCTCAACAAGTTGTCTCATTAGTTCCATAAATGCCCATTTATCACTAACATATCATGTGAGTTTGTAAGTGAATCCACTAAATCCACATACCCTGAGGTAGAAATAGGTGGGGGACTAAATGAAGTAGGAACCCCATTGGGTGATTTCTATAGTAGCTGCATGAGAGAATCTTTTTCTCTCAAGTTCTTTGTCAAACATTATTATGATGAAATATATCAACACATCATTGACCCTCCTAAAGTGTTTTCTACTAGCTTCTAGACTGAGGTTAGGATAATAGTTATACACCTTATTTGCTTCACCAACCACTATGTTAAGCCTTGAAAAATCTCTCCCTTTAGAATATATATATATATATATATATATATACAAGGTATCTAGTCATGTAGAATTTACTTGTTATTTGAGCCTCCATCAACTATTTATGAAGGGAATCACTAATGAATTGGTCCCAATGGATATATTATTTGTTTTTATGAATGACCCAAATGTATTGGTAAATCCACTCCTAGAATCTCTTTGCATCAAGACTACTAGTGATCCTGTGTAGCAATATTATTATGTCTCCAACCTCATCCTTAAAATAAATAATTGTCAATGTCTTTGTCAATCTAATGGAGGCAACCTTAGGGGTCTTGAGCCATTGTTTGTTTATTACTATATGACATCCCAAGTTTTTTTCTTGAAAGAATTTTACGGAAGTCTCTAGACCTATGTCTAGATAACTCTCAAAATTTGGTTTTATAAACACTAAATTAATGAAATTTGGGTCCAGGTTTAGAATCCTTTCCCCTTTGTCATTTAGGACCTCTTTTTTTTCAACATCATAGTTTTACTCTATTGTTATCACTAGCTCAAGGTTTTTCACCATCAGGGGGAAAGCAGCTACTTATGGAAATCTAGAGTCATGGATACTCTAGATCTAATCATTTATGAACTCTAAGTTTATTCTAGTCCAAAAGTCCCCTAGGTTAATGTAACCTAGGTCTATATCTATGATCTTAGTGGTGTTAAATTCTAGACTGAGAGTCACACTAAGGCCTTTTGATTTGAAATTCATCTCCTTCACAAACATGAATTTTGGAGAGAATGCTTAGTGAAAACTAACTACAAAAGCTAGTGGGATTTGTAGGTGCTAGAAGCACATAGAATCTCAAGTAGAGATTGTAGGTGCTCTGAGTAGGTAAAAATTACATGGGAAAATATATCTATAAAATTAGGTTAAAATCTCTGGTGGAGATTGGAGGTGAAAATGTAGGTCGTATCTTTGGCAGAACTAGGAGGTGTTCTAAACAAGTAAAAAAAATATGATGGAACCTTGAGGTGATTGAAATAATAGTAATGTCTATAGGTTTGTATGTTATTATCTAAAGGTTAAAATCCCATGGGAATGGAAGGTGTTTAAAATAATGGAAAATCCTATGCAGATGGGAATCAAACATTACAAGTTAAAAGTCCATAGGGACTTGAAAGGATTAAACAAGGAATATTACCAATTGGTTAACAAAATATTCACTAGTATATTCTCTAGTTTATGAAATTTGGAAAAACCCTAGATGTATTTGCTTGTTTGAATTGGAAAACCCTAGATTTTATCTTCATGAAAATGCTTTGGGAATATTTGAGGAAAACTAAGAAAAACTCTTTGTAACACCACTTAGATAAATCTAAAAACCCTAATGATTCCAAAATAATAAAATCCCAAAACAATAAATAGCTTCTCAAAATAAATTATAGGCAAAAATGCAAAGCAAAATTGATTGTGGAAAATGATAGATTGAATAAAACACAAGGGATTCAAAGAGTATCGTGCAAGTTTCAAAAGTAGCATGGCATTGTTCACATATGTGGATTGAGTTTTGTAGGGTCATGGTTTGGTGTGTGGCTCAAGGTCAAAGTTTTCAAGTTTGAGGTCACTATCAAAGCTCCAAATCATAATTAATAGATTAGATAATGAATTAAAAAAATCCCCAATTTCATTATATAACCCCTCTATAATTAATGCATTCATGGAGGTAGTTATAAAAATCTTGGAGTGCACAAGGAATTTTGCAGTTTGCATTTTTTTATTTTTTACAATTTTGAAATTTTGCAAATTTCACATTGACCTCTAGATTATGTGGGTTAAGATAAGTTAACCTCTTTGAAAATGGGAAAGCAGA
>JARHVA010003537.1:495000-550000 GCA_037957365.1 Torreya grandis | reverse complement strand
TTGGTTTAGGGGCTATTGCCTAACTACATTAAAAGGGAAAAAATCAAATAATCCAATGAATATCATGCACTTGATCTGATTTAACACTTGAGTCACTTATTTTTATTTTATCAAGCTTCATATATCATCTCTTTACTACAATGAGGGTAACACATTAGCTCTTCTACATCACCAACTAATACAAAATTATACTACTACTATGTTTTATCATCTATAGAATACCATTGGGGAAATAATACATGTATATTAATCACACTTTTCACTGATTATATATCATGCTATTAATTTTTCACATCATTATATGGATTCTACATTCTCCATATCATGGACACACTATTGTTCATCATGTAGGAATTTTTATCAAATTTACCATGAGCTTCATTTATTACATATCACCATTAGTAGGAAATGTTTTACATGGATAAATTATTATTTGAATAAACCTTAGTACACATAAATTTAATGTTGACACCTATTGTTACTATGTTTATCACTTATACATTGCCATCGAGGGCATGCTACACATGTGTGTGTTTTTGTTTTATTTAGATGTTTTTTTTTTAATTGATTATTAGAAAAGTATAATTTTCTAACTGAAATTGAAAAACATTGAAAACCAGGTAAGAATTAAGGATTTTAAAATAAAATAAGGAGGGGGATATTATAACAACCCTCAATAAAGTGTTAAAACATTGTATAGCAAGTATGTCCATGTGGACTCATGTAAACATAGATAGATGTGATATTGAAGGTATAAGTCGGAGTTATAGCATGTATAGGTGAGAAATAATAAGTAAATAAGTTTCAATAAAGAGTGTGCATTGAAATATTTGTAAGATAGTTGTCTTATATTCTTTAAATTAAGTTTCCAAACAAGGGAAAAAGTGTCCCCAAAGTGAAAGATAAAACCAATGGTTTAGAGTAAATGTTGAAGAAGGTATAGAATAATAAGCATCGAAGTAAATATAAAAGAAGCTATGTACATGTAAAATTTCTACTAGAAGTGAAAGATATTGTCAAAAATATTCCTCTATGAAAGCCCTGCATCATGTGTGTCATATTCATATTTTACATAATCATATCATGATAATCATAGTAATCTAGTGTATCTTGATATTCACATTATGAAATTTTAATTTTGCCTTATATTATATCTATATATGAATAACTAACTATCCCAAACTATTAGATTAGAATTTTTTATTTTTATTTTACAACATCTATTATGTCTTGTGCCTCTACTAATATACCATTTCTTGTATCTATTTGTAAATAAGCTTAAGACAAGATTTATTTCTATTACTTCTCTTCTAAAAATATTCCTTCCTTGGAAAAAGATGTGACCTTACCTTTATGATCTAATAATATGCCAATTTTTTTTTATCAATCATTTATCATATTGATTTTAACCATATTCTTCCAAACACAACATTTTATGTAGATGGATTTGAAATAACACAAAAAGTAAGATGGCACTTTTTGAAGCAAAAAAAACTCTTAACTTAATTGATCCCATACATGTTAGAGTTAAAATAGTTTTATCCAAGTGTTGATACTTATTTATAAGAGATTTTAATAAATGACATAAAACAAACAATATATCTTGATTATCCATAACCTTGATATCTATAAATTTTTTGCCATCTATGTGAGTAATGATAATAAGAGAGTCCTGATTTCAGGAAAGGATTCAAATTATTCCCTTTGTAACCATATTTAAAACTTTAGATTTTTCAAGTGTTTCTTAATTTTTTACCTCTTTTTTTATAAAACCTATTTTAGACACCTCTATTATTCCATTATAGTGTCATCATTGATCACTAAATCACTTTCCTACATTATTATACAGATTCACCCCAAAATCATCAATCTAATCATTTGTTTAATCTTGAATCACAATGATGTATCCTTAATCATGGTATTGTAATGTATCACGTAATAAAATTTTCCATCTACATCTTAAATCAAATTATCACTTTCTAACATCTCCCCTTGTAAATTAATTCATTAGATCAAATATGCAATTGACTTTATCCTATCCCACCAATATGAAAAATGGATTAATCATATTAATTAAACATCTTAAATAATTGGTAAGATAATCCATGCACATTTTGTATGAAATCAAATTAAGATAAATATATAAATCATCCTACTCAGTAATATCCAAGTTTGGATAAGGTAATCAATTAGCAATCTACTTATTAATACTTTATTATATCGAGGTCATGACCAATTATGGATCTGCTAAACATAACTAAAGTATATATTATTAAAAAATGGTAAAAGAAAGGCTTTCAAGGCCTCTATTCAAAATCCATCATATAATAACCTTAGTTAGGTATTATGATGTGATCAATGGAAATTAGCTAATCTACTAAAATAACATACAAGCTAATCTAGTAAATAAACATACAAGTTAATCTAGTGCTCACAAAAGCTTGTGGCATAAATGGGGAAGATAATAAATAATTAAATATAATTATATTTAGGATAATATAGAAGTAATCTAAGAAAGGAGAGATATAACTCAATCCATTAGTTCTACAACATCTACTTAACCAAAATATGAAGGGCTAGGAGTATACTTATCTTGTTGAAGTGAATTCATCATGTCTTAATATCATGAAGGGCTAGGAGTATACTTATCTTGTTGAAGTGAACTCATCATGTCTTAATATCTCCCTTGCATAATGGTGTTTTAAAAGAGGTTATTGTGTCTTGTAAGGATCACAAGGATAGATCAGATCTGAGATATAATACTTCTCCTATGCAACAAAGACCTCCATAAAACAAGTGATACTACTCCAAGGTAAAAACCTAAGAAATGAAACCTCTAAATGTGAGTTATAAGGATGTGCAATTGAATGATAATTTTTTTTAAATGAAATAAATGGTGTATTTATATGCAAGGATTGACCCTAAACCTTCATAGTAATTTAGTTGATAAGGTCAGATAGGTTGACCTTACTTGGAAGGAAATAGAGATGTTAGGCCTTGAACTAAGTTGGCTTGGGCCAATGGAGTTCTTATAACATGTGTTAAATTCCCAATAGGGTTGACCAGGTTGATGTAGTATAAAACATGAGTAAAATGGATGTATATTTAGGTGGATGTTATTTTTAATGGTGAATTCTTGATGGGAGTGTATAAGTGGGTTTTATTTCTTAGGGAATTAGGTAATAATAGTGTTGACCAAATTTGACCCCAAGTCAAATTTATCACCTCCTATATATTGAAAACTTTCATGTGGTATTGTAATGGTCTTTTCATGTCTTATAAGGTCCCTAAACATCTTCATTTAACCTTGTTAACATTATTTAAGTTTAGTTTAGAGAAGTTAAGGTATGGTCACATTTTGGTCATATAATGATATATGGGCGTCATGAGGAAATAATTCATAATCAAGTTGTGTCATAGGTGATTATAGGTTTATTCATGTCATTTTGTGTCTTAAAAAACTTTTAACAATGTTTCATAAAGTTTTGGAATGTACGAGGCCCATTTGTTAGTTCTAAGGTGGTGAAAATGAGTGAAAAAGGTTATTTTGGCTAATATTTATGTTTGTCAAAGTTCCATAACTTAAAAATCCATACCATAAACATTAAAAAGATCTTGGAGTATTTACTCAACTACCACACCTATCAAGTTGTTAGATAAATTCATATTCTTAAATTTCAATGCTAGCTTGAGGAGTTAAAGGAAGTTATATGGACTTGTTAAAGTCATGTGTAATTGAAAATGTTTCATAGGTGTCCTTTCATATCAAAAAGGTTATAAAAAATCTTGGAAGAAAGTTTTAGATCAAAAAGTTGTAGAAAATAACTTCTCTCCTCCATTGCTCTATTCACAAGCTAGTGAAAGAAGAATCGAATAGATCATATAGGTCATACAGGTAGAGTTAAGGCTGAAATTTTGGCTAAAGTTTAGGACCCCTATGTGCTAAAAATTTGTGGTATTTTTATATGTATTAGTTCTTTTGGTTTTATGAACAATCTCTAATATCCCAAACTACTTTTTTAGATCTCAAAACCCTACAAGCTAAGTTTGGAGTAACTTTTGTGCAAAGTGCGAGATCATGGCTATTTTAAACTAGTTGATTTGAGTTATAATACATTTTTAGATGCCTCTAATATATTAATTCATCATGGTGGCATTTTTTGATGTCCCTTTGGCCCTTTTGCAAGCAAAGTCTTTTTTGTGGATAATTTAAAGTATCTAATATTTTTTCTATGTTATTGATTTTTTCAGGTGATAAAATTCATTTGAGTGTTTATTCATGGTCATTCAATACTCTCTCAGTCCATCCATAGCTTCTTGATCATTAAAATGTTTTATACAAGTTTGAATGGATAGTTTAGATCCAATCATAATTATAAATTGTGTGTTCTATGTGTTTTTATAATAGGTGTTTTGATGAATTTGTATGTGTTTCAGAGGATTGGGAGCTATTTTCTTCATGATAAGTGTGTTTATCCAATGGTTTTAGTAGTCTTCTAGTCTTATCAGTCACATTTTTTCACTTTTTTAACTCCTAAAGCTCAATATTGCAAACAATCACTTGCCACCTATATGTCTGAAACTCCATGGAAGTTCATGTTATTAGTGATAATAAAGGTTATCTAATAATGAAAAAAGGTGGTGGTCTAGTTATAAATGAGTCTAAGATCTTGAAGACTCCAAGTTTCTTAAATCCAAGTGATGATAAGATAATTGCTCCTAATATGCACCTACACACTGTGTGATTTGAGATAATGAATATAGAGGTTTTGAGGATAAATTGAGAATTATTTGAACTTGTAAATATATTTATAATGGCTCTTAATAAATATTAATGATTTTATAGTACCATATAGACTTGAAGAAAGATAATTCAGGACATACACAGTTAGATCTTCCAGTAAGAGTCACCTATAAGATCCTCTATGTTGACAGTGATGTGGGTAAGTTTTGAAGTTAAAAATGTTGAAAATTGTCTAATGGAATCAAAATTATGATAAATATGTTAGCAATATCATGAATAATATTTGGTGATTTGAATAATGAAATCCTAGAATGCCCTACACACAGTTAACTGTCTAAGTTGGCACTTACAACTAGTTGAGCAAGATTTGCCTTGGACAAGTGAATAATGGTAAGGTCTAATGATTTAAGGATTTGAGGAGTGTTTTTATAACATCATATAATATTATGGATATATAAATAAGGATTTAATATTGGTCTTAAAAGTCTAAGATGTCATAACATAGTCAAATTGCCTAAAAAACACCTACTAAGGATTTTATTCTTTAGACATTAATAGTGATGGAGTACTAAATTTATAGGTTTTTGATGAGATACTAAAATATCTCAATATAATGACTAAGTTGAGGCTTTAATGCTTCAATATGGTTCTTCAAACTTCAAGATTGACAGACTAGCCTTAAATGAATGCACATAGTCTATATATGCAGTCTCTTATAGGTTTGTTTGGATGACCAAGGTTTTTAAAACTTGAGACAAAGGTTTATATAAGTGTTTGAAAGATATAAAAATATCATTATTCTAAATTTATTGAAACCAAATAGGTGATTATAAGGATATGGATCACACAGTCCTTAATATACACATAAGTCTACTTGCCTAGTTGAAAAAGTAATTACTTATATGAAAGAGTTTAGGGAATTTAGGTGTGAAAGAGAGTGAAACACTTATGTGTTTGTATGTGATTTACATGGTATAAAAATTGTTCCATAATCCCTTAGAATCATTAGAGATATAAACAAGTAAACACAATATGACCCTATTCAACCCTACACAATCCTCATCACATACTCAGGCCCATATGGGAAGATAGTTGAGATATGGCTAGTTTAGTGGAGTTAGGGTGGGAATTGAGAAACTTTATGATATGTTAAAATACATACATAGATATTTCATGATAATATTTGATTTAACAAGTAAACTCAGTCAAATACAATCCAAACTATATAAGTAGACTTTATCTAGGTAGTCAGGACTTGAGAGATGGCTAATCAAGTGGAATGAGTTGGGATGAAATTGAAGACATTTAAGGTATTTTTTTAGATACTTTTACAACATTACATGAGTTATAATACCTCTAACAATGATAATAAACAAGTAGAAAATAGCAAGTTAGGGTAAGTTAGGCAACTTCACCTACAAACCCTAAGCTTAGTCCAATGAGATATAATAGGAGTTTGAAGAAGAAGGTGGTAAGATAAAAATTATAACAGGTCAATGAAGACCTCACATAACTCATGAAGATCATTGTAGTTTAAATAAAACTTAGGCATGCACCTACAAACTCAATTTTCTCTTAGACCTCTCATAATGCATGTTTCAAACCCAAGAGGTCACATTTTTTTGCTTGGTATGGATCACACATGTTACATAGGACCATTATCTTCAAGGTGAAGTTGGATAACATATTACACTTCCATTTTTTTGAATTAACTTATGTTTTCATTCCCTAAGGTTTATGAACTATCGTTAAGAGTTCAAACCACTTTCAGGCTACTAAGGAAGGCTATAAGGAATAGGTGATAGATAAATGAAATTATATGCCTCTATATGGATTAGATAGACTTCAAAATGACCTATAAAATCTTCAAAACTCCCATAATAATCATCCCATGCCATTGGATGGTATGGTAATGTACAAAACATATGAAATAGGGCTTAAATGAATATTTTTTTCTATTTTTAGGTCCATATAGTGAGTTAGAACTTCAAATTTGTCATGGAAGAAGGTAAGGATGTTTTATAATTTAATAACACACTATTTTGAGGTTTGGAATGTGTGGGGAGGTTGTAGAATCATTTTTTACTCTCTTGGTAGGGAGGCCTAACTGAGGCCTAGTTAGGAGAGAGAAAGGGCAAAAAGTGATATCTCCACTCACTCTTAGAGCATGGAATTAAACCTATAGATATAAAGCCATATAGGTTACTTTAATATGCCCTTATAGTCTCAATATATTCTTTAATTTTCTCCACACAAGGATGTTTGCATAATTTTAGGGCTATAAGGAATGAGGCTTGACTAAGGGTTTTGGTAGATAATGACTTGTTGGGGCTAGTTTGAGGCCTCAAAATGGATTATTTCAGGTCCAATATGATTTGAATATACCATTCATAAATTTTTGATGAAATAAAGTAACTAAAACCAATTTTTGACACTTGTGTGCAAATTAGGCCCAAAGATATGAAGACTCCTCTAGGCACCTTGCAAAGTCTGTTCTTCAAATTCTCAAATGTTGTTTGTTGTATTTAACCCCACTAAAATGTAGCTTTAGATCCTCCTTTAATTAATTGGGTTATTGGCTAAGAAACATGTGAAAATCTAAGAACAAACATGTGATATAAGTTTGTAAGACCCAATAAGCTATAAAGTTCTGTGAGGGTCCTTGGTGTAGGCCATTCTTGAATAACCTGAATCTTCTCTAGATTGACATAGACCCCTTCCTCATTCACAACGTACCCTAGGTACTAAATTTTTTTCATACCAAATGTGCATTTTACAAGATTTACATACAACTTATGCTCTCAAAGAGTTTGAAGCACCTTATGAACATGTTGCAGACAGTCTTCCCATGTCTTATTGTAGATGATATGTCATCTAGGTAAACAACCCAAAATAATTTGGTGAAGGGTCATAAGATGTCATCAATCATCCTCATGAAGGCTGAAAGTGCGTTAGTTAAGCTAAAAGGCATAACCAACCATTTGAAGAGCCCCTCCTTAGATTTGAATGTAGTCTTCTAGACATTGGTGGGATTGATGGGAATTTGGTGATAGCCATATTTGAGATCAATTTTGGTGAAGAAATTCACACCATGGAGTTGTTCTAGTAGGTCATCAATATTTTGGAGTGGGTAATTATTCTTCAAAGTGATTTTATTCAGGGCTCGATAGTCAATACAAAGCCTCCATGTTCCATCTTTCTTTGGTGTTAGGACAATTGGACTACCACAGGGTGAAGAGTTTGGCCTGATGTGACCCTTTTGGATCAATTCCTAAATCTATCTCTTTATCTCATCATTCTCTAAAATTGATCTATGATCCACAGGACTATTAGGCAAAGGTGATCTTGGGATCAAATTGATAGAAAGTTTTACTTAAAAGTACAATGGAACTCTCATGGGTGACTTGAATAAGTCATCATATTATCCTGTGATTTTTCCCATCTCCTTCTATTGTTGTGTTGATTATGTAGTTAGGATTACAACATTGACCTTCTTAGATTTCTGTAGTTTGACCACCATGAGAATGAATTGCTTTGTCTTATCCACCAATCTCTTACATTGTTTGGTATTAATAAAGGAGATAGATGTGGGAGGTGGTACCTATGGTACCCTATAGTGACATGTTTCAAGAGTGAGGGTGATTCTTTTGGTTTGTGATTCATATATGCCATGTTGATCATACATGAATGGCTAACCAAGGATTACATCACAAATATCTAGATTGACCACATCACATAAGACTTCATCTTGGAAAGGTTTTATTTCATATGAAAGAAAACACTGATGGGTGACACAGAGGTCTCTCCTTGGGATCAACCATCCAATATTATATGGCTCCATTTTGGTCTCCCCAATTCCATTGTCTCATATCAAGATAGAAGGTTCTTGAACATCATTTGGTCCACTTTGTGGAAGATGATGGATACCAAGTTGATGAATTCCATAGCCTTCCATCCATAAAATAATGATTAGATAGAAGTGGTAAACTACTTGATTATTCACATGATTAAGATGTATCACTCCAAACATCCATTGACATGGGATTAGGGGTTTATTTTCATACAATATGGATATAATCAGGCCCTACATAGCTTAAACAAGCACAGTCCATTCTAAGTATGCTTTGGGTTCTAACCCATGGCATCACTTGATATATCCATTCTATTCTCCACCATGGAATACACACCTCATGGGATATCTAAGGCAAAAAAAGCAACAAATTTCATTAAACAAATGCAACACATCTAAAAACAAGTTCATGACATCCTGGAGAAGATGAATCAAAAGTATAGGCAATGCCATGACAAACATAGGATTATACACCATTTTTCTATGGGTGACAAGGTTTGGTTGAAGCTTAAAAAGGAATGACTTTTAGGCCCACACAAAAAAAATAGCCTCTGCAATATGGTCCCTACACCATCACTAGAAAAGTTGGAGAAAATTCTTTTGAGTTGAACCTACCAACCTACCTTGGTCTGCATCCAATATTCAACATGGAGCTCCTCAAACCATATCATCTACTTCTATTGGACACTTCAATTGTATTAAAAAAAATACATTGATGATCTTGATCTGTAGATTTTTTCTCCAATGGAGGAGGATCAAATTGTGGACACCTAGATGAAGACAACAAGAGGGTGCTCTATTATGCTTTATCAGGTGGTCAAAAGGGGCCAACTTAGCCACTAAGGTGAGTGGCTCATATCGAATAAAATTAAAACACAACTACCACACCTGATGAGGAATATTGATGCAATGGGGACCATTACTTCTCAAGGAGGGAGGAATGATTTGGTCAATAATTTAGGTGACAATTCGGGTGATGGTTCTACCTCAATTGATGATGGAACTTCTGGGATCCATAACTTTTACATTGTAGCTCCAATTGACTCCCCATTTGAACTATTGGAAAGATAATAATGAGGATAACATGGTGAGATGGCATAAATCTCCACTTTGTGGTTTTTTACCTAAAAAAACTCAATGGAAGTGCCCCAAATTTCAATTTTAGTAGTGTAGTCTAAAAATAGTAAGTTTCTAAAAATAGTAATTCCTTGAATTCTATATTGTTTTAAATCATGAAAGTTGAACCATTTAATCTCCCTCAATGTTGGTGACCTTACACATAATTATATTGATTTAAAAATGTGTATAAATGAATATGTAACCTAAAATGGAAATCAGACATATCTTCCCAGAGATAAGCATATAGTTGTATTGCAATCTTGAGTAATAAAACATCTATTCTCAGAGAATTCATTGTTAGTGTGTTATTTTTGTGTTCTTGAAATATATTTCAATCAAAAATTCTAAGTTTTGGATCATATAAAGCCATAGAGGTTACTTGAATATGCCCTTATATTATCAGGATATTCTTTAATTTTCTCCACACAAGGAGGTTTGCATAATTTTAGGGCTATAAGGAATGAGGCTTAATTGAGGATTTTGATAGATAATGACTTATTGGGGCTGGTTTGAGGCCTCAAAATGGATTTTTTTATGTCTAATATGATTTTAATATACCATTCATGAAGTTTGGATGAACTAAAGTAACTAAAACCAAGTTTTAACACTTGTGTGAAAAATAGACCCAAAGAGATGAAGAGTCATCTAAGCACCTTGTAGGAAAAAGAGGTGATGTGTCAAAAAGAAACTATTTGGGTCAATTGAGAGGTGTCAAGACTAGAGAAAATAGGTAGAAGAAACTAATTTTACCATCAAATATTCCACTTTTCCTTCAACATGTCAAGACAAAATGGAGTTTTAAGAAGCTAGTCAAGATGTCAAGCATGCATTTCAACTCCCACACCACTTGGAGAGTCAGAGCATATTAAGAGGAGATACACATGGATTATAGGACCTATTGAGGTAGTTCCATAATTCCTATTCTTTTTATAACTCATGTGACACTTGTATACCTAATATCTCCTACACACTTCTCTTCTCCTTCACTTTCTCTATATAAGTAGATACTTTTGGCTTGAAATATATCCTCCACCTAAGTATGGTGAATCCCTACTCATTTAAAGCCTCTAAGAAATAAATAATTATCTATTTTACCTTCTCCATGAGTTGTTTCAATGTGTTTGTTAACTAGTTGATCTTGTTAAGTGATAGATTCTCTTCTTTAGCATGTTGTCCTTGTTTACATTCATACTCAGCTTTGAAAGTCTATTGGATGTCGCTTGAAGTGTTATAATGAAGTGTTTCATGAATTTTAGTGATCTTTCTTTCCACAAGTGTCAAGTCAAGACCTTGAGTTTATTCCTCATAGATTAAGTTAGCTTCACAAACCCCTATGAGAAATACTAATGCAAGGGCAATTTTGGAGTAGTATCATGTATAGGTTAGGATTTTGCTTGAAGTGTCATTGCATTTGGTTGGTAGTGGTTAGGTTATAATTGGTGTATCACCTTATTA
The DNA here is from genome assembly GCA_037957365.1 of Torreya grandis. Classification (NCBI taxonomy): domain Eukaryota; kingdom Viridiplantae; phylum Streptophyta; class Pinopsida; order Cupressales; family Taxaceae; genus Torreya; species Torreya grandis. The sequence goes on along the minus strand of JARHVA010003537.1, from coordinate 538,832 downwards.
GGATAGATTTACTTTATGTTCTCTCTCTCCCTTTTCATCTAAATGAGCAAGTATTTTAGGTGATGAACTTCAATAGATAAACCAAGGGAGTTATCCCTTAAATCTATAGGTTTGCCTCTACTATAGGAAATTGACAAACCTAGAGGTAATCCCATTACATAGATAAAGTTGAGATGGATTTAATTATTGTTCCCAAAATCCATCACTCATTTTTGGGGAAAACATATCAAATGTTTTAGTCCTGTAGGCCAAAATTCTCTCTTCCCTTCTCAAAAAATGTTTTGAGTGCTCCAATTCTTCAAGATTTTTTAGCTAAAGGACTCGCAAGTTCAATAGGTTCAACAACTTCAATAGGTGAGCTCTCACAAATAAACAAGTTCTCAACACTTAGGCATTTCAAGGCTGGTTCACAGGCTTCAAACAAAAGATTGAACCATTGAACCATTGAACCCCACCTCCAAAGGTTCAAAGGTTCAATGGGTTCAAAGGTTCAATGACATCAGTCGACTTAAAGAGTTAAGCACTTCAACAAGTTTAAATTTTAACCACTTCAAAAAGTTCAATGGCTTCAAAGGACTTAAAGAAAAGAAGACTTTGAAGAGTGAAGGTTGAATTGTTGAACCATTAAACCTTGAACCAAAATGGTTCAATTAGTTCAAAGGTTCAATGAGTTCAATAAGATCAAAAGACTTAAACAAAATAAGACTTCGAAGGAGAAAGATTGAACTATTGAACCATTGAACCTTGAACCAAAAGAGTTAAAAGTTTAAAGGTTCAACGAGTTCAATAAAGTTTGAGAGACTTAGAAGAACAAAGAATTCAAAGAGCTAAGAAAGAAAGGTTGAACTGATTGAACCTTGAACCAAAATGGTTTAGATTTCAAAAGGTTCAATGAGTTCAATAGAAAATAAAAGGATAAAAAACTTTGAAGGACCAAAGGATTCTGAGAAAGAGAATGAACTGTTGAACTTTGAACTAAAATTGTTTAAAGTTCATAGGTTCAAAGGTTCAAGGAAGCTTCGAGTAAAGGAAGGAAGTGGAATATTATAGAGACAAGTTCAAAGAGATGGTTCAACCAAAGAGGAAAGAAAGCAACTAAACCAAGGAACTGATTAAACCAAGGAAGCGAATAAACCAAGGAGCCAATAGGGCCATCTAAACCATTAAACCAATGCACTCTCATGGTTCAAGGTTCATGGTTAAAAATGGTTCAAGTGATCAAAAACCAATGACATCCCTGTAGATGTCAAATTTAGGGTAATAAAATATCTATTGATTTTCAAATGTAGTGCGAACTTGAGAAAAATCTCAGTGACCAGCTGAAGAAGAAGCTGAAAGAGCCAACAGAAAGGGAAGAGATACCCCAAGAGCTCAGATCATGAGGAAGTGTTAAAATGCATTAAGAGAAGAGGGAACAAGAGGGAAAGACAAGAAATATCTACATAGGAGTTATTTCTAGTTGGTGAAATAGTCCACCAAGTGGACATCAAAGAGCTCAAATAAATCAAGGACATGACCTATTTTTCTCTATCGAGTAAAGGTGAAGTGGATAGCTATGCCAATATCAAGAAGAATACCAAGTGGCCTATACTTTAGAGGGGACATTTGAGATGAATTGACATGCCACAATTAAGGCTGATGCCCTATTCTAGCATGGCCCCTTGACAAAACTAAAAATGCATTCAAGGAATTGAATGCAGCATGGGCCTTTCCATGAAACAAAGCACCAAGTCCTTGGTTGCTATATATTTTAATCTCTTATTTTTCACTAGGAGATATTTTTTTTATCATAATCAAAACTCTGCCCAAATTGAAAGGCATTACTGAGACTTTGAGCTCAGATTATTAATCATATTTCATTATGCGAATGAGAAAGAAAGTGACCTTTCAGACTTTGTGTTGGAATAGCTTGTGTGGTTGAGGAAATTGTTCTTATGTCTATTTCTTAAATGTGTTCTTGTCCATTTAATTAAATAAGTAGAACTAGTGGAAGTAATAAGGAAGGTTTCTTAAATCCAACTATGAGAAGACTTTGTGCTACCATAATTGTCTTTAGTGTGTGTGTTTTTAGTTTATTTCTATGTAAAGGATCTTGGGATGAATTTGTGCCTCCATTATCCTTCATATTTCACTCTTTGGTAGTTGAGGTGGTGACTTTGTGCTACACCTCATTCTGTTGGTTACTTCACCCTATTCCATTTACTTATCAGTTACTTTCTAGAAAGAATTATTGTTGTTTGTTGCAAACCACTTATGAAAGAAGAGAAGTGCCTTTAGTGTTTTCACCAGGATTTCTCCTTTGTCTGTTAACATCATCTCTGAAAAAAGAGAGATGGATGGTGTTGTCCTACCCCTGAGTGTTGTTTTCTACTTATATATATAGTATATTAATATATATAGCACCTCATATTTATAGGGAACCTCCCCTTAATGAGAGGAGAGATTTGTCCCCTTTTGATGTGGTAAACTTGCACATTTGGCCAATCAATCTCCTTATGTTGTGGTTGAAACAAACTATTTTTCCCTTCAATTAGCTAGTGACAAAATATTCACCCAACTATTTTTTGGTGACTTCACTAGAGAACAACACGCAATTTGAAGCCTCAAGCTTCAAATTGAAGCGGTGCCAGTTCTTTTCCATTTTTATTTTACAATCTAGAAAATCTATGGTATACAAGAAGCCAAAGATCTAAAGGTATTGTTGGCCTTGTATTTGAGTTGGTACAACAAAGTGATTTTGATCTATTTCCTTCACCATCTCACCTCCAACAAACTAGGATTTTTCCTCCTACAAAGGTCAGGTCTTCATTACTAGTCAAAGCATCCATTTCTACTATTAGCATAGCTTTGTCAATACATACTCCACCTAGATTTGTTATCCCCCCTTTCCATAGTCAAATAATGGTATTTCAAGGCCCTTGGGGTAACTCTTTTGGTCCACTCAATTTAACTCCACCTCTACATGAGCTACCATGAAATTCAAGGAAGAATTTCCCCAAATTCTTTAGTGATGGGAAAGTTCATCTTAATGAACATATTACAGCCTTCAGCATAGCCTATGGTGTGATAGGCATGGAGTATGAGGACATAATAGTTAGGTTGTTTGTGGAGACATTACAAGGTGCTACTAAAAATTAGTTTTACCACTTGCAAACTCAGTTAGTGACTAACTGGAACACTCTCAAAGACAAATTTGAAGCCAAGTTCAAGCCTGCAAAATATGTGCATGCCCTGCTAGCTCAACTCACACAAATGAAGAAAGAGCCTCATAAACCTATGAGAGATTTCATATCCAAGTTCAACAAGCTAAGGAATAGGATTCCTATAATTGCTCAACCAATGGCTAAGAATCTCAAATGCTTCTTCATCAATTCGTAACTACCTAAAGTTAGTTTTTTGTTGAGATGTGCTCATCACATAAACCTTACTGTAACACAAGATTTGGCTACTGAGGTGGAAGATGATCTCATCTTGGTGGGGAAAATAAGGAGAGATCCTAACAAAGGTAAATCTTCTTCATCCTCTGAATATCCATCTACAAGCATCACTGATCCAATGGTGTAAAATTTGGCAAATGAGTTGCTAGCTCTCAGAAAGCAAATGGCACAAGGGATGTCTGCTCCTCCTTCATACCGAGATATAACAAGGAGGACATTTCCCAATAAATCATACCAAGTCAATGCTGTCAAGAATCAAGGGCAACCAAATCACCTTCCTCCCCCTCAAGGGAAACTTTCTATTGAAGTACCTCCAACCAATTTAGTAGTTGGATATCTTAAAGCAGAATCTAATTTCTCCTTTTAGCCTGAGTTGAACCCAAAAGATGATGCTAATCTCTTCATAGTGGGAGAAGAAGAATTAGCTAGCATCTCCAACATTGATTTCTTGAACTACCAAGATGAACCTAGAAGTAAAGGTGAAATGTTTGATGGATCATATGGTGTATTCACCTAGTCCTAGAACCAGTCAGCCCAACAAGCTGATAAAGAAAAAATAAAGGAGCGATCTCAACCAACAATTTCAATTGCTAAGCGGGGAACCATTTTGCCTTTTCAATAAAATGACTCGGTGATCCTTAAAAATTTAAGTACCTCAAGTACACCTTCACCTTCAACTTCAATTTCATAGATCAATCCCCCCTCCTAAAAACCAAAAGGATGAATTACCTTCCCCTATTCCTAATTCTATTTAGACATTTGATATAATTGACCATGTTAAGAAATCCAAAATTCAAATGTCTGAATTTGAATTCCTACAATCCAACCCTGAGCAGTTGGATAAGTTGGTTCAGTTTGTAAAGAATAAAACTATCCCTACAGGACTAGCTATTCCAAAGGTGACTCCCATGTCCACCCAAAATAACCTTGTCATTGCTCCTCCTACTACTCCTAGAAGGATAGAACTATTTTATGTCTCCCTACTAATAAATGGACACCAGTTGAACAATTGCATCATAAACTTAGGTGTTTCTGACAATGTCATGCATACCAAAGTGGCAGCATCTCTTAAACTCACACTAACCAAGACCTTTGGGAGATGTTTCTCCATGGAAAACAAATAAGTGCCATTACTAGGACAAATCAAGGATGCCCAATTTGTATTTGTGGCTTTTCCAGATAAGAGAATTAAGATGACAATTCAGGTGGCCGACGTCCCAACCTCATACGACATTCTTCTTGGGCAAAATTTTTGTAAGGATGTTGGTGGTGAGTTAAGTATGGACCTTTCTGAAGCAAGGATCTTGGTCAAAGGCGTCATGTAGAGATTGCTCCCTGAGAAGGAGGAAAAATATGTTTTCACTCAAACATCAACGCCTGAAGCTCAAATTCTATTTGAATCTTTAGGTGTGGGTAATTACTTCCTAACTACAGAGGATGTTCCTGATGAAACTTTTGAAGATGATAATTTAAAAATTGGTTTAGATAGAATATTAGAAGACTTAATAGTGCATAGTGTAAGCCTAAAATAATTTCCCGCTCCAAACAAAGGAAAATCTAAGGAAAAGTCAGTTTTTGATAATGTGTGGATTCTCAAATTTGATGGCAGTTGTTCTTCTACCAGCTCTAGAGCCAGGACTGTGTTGATATCTCCTCAAAGAGATATTTTCTCCTATTCATATAAATTTTAGTTTAGTAATACCAATAATACTACTGAATATGAATCACTACTAATTGGATTAAAGGCCACTCAAGATATGGGTATCAAACTCCTTCACGCCAAAGGAGATGTTAAGCTAGTGGTTTGCCAGGTCAGAAACCTGTACCAAACCAAAAATGAGAGATTATGCCATTATCTCAATCTAGTTTGGGACCAAATTAAAAGTTTTGATGCTTTTAGCATCTCTACAATACCCAAGGAATTTAATGACTGAGCTGATGCATTAGCTATTTCTACAACTCTTTTGGTTCTTCACCTAGAATTTAAGGGAGACAAGTACATTATCAAACTAGTTTTTCAACTGAGTGTGCCTGACAATGCCAATCATTGGCAAGTGTTCAATGGAAACTACCAAATCATCACCTTTTTTGAATAAAAAGATAGCTTTGAACAGCTTCACTTCAAAGGTAGTGAGCCTCAAAAACTTGAATCAGCCCTTGAAACAAGTTCAGACATAGGTGAGGAATTCCTATAGTTAAAGGGGAATAAAATTCCCAAAGGATTGTTTTCCCTTGAGAAACTATTCGAAAATCATGACAGGTTCATCAAATAGCAACAAATAGATTCAAGCTCCTCCCAAGAGTTTGATCAAATAAATTTGGGTACAAAGGAAAATCCTAAGATGGTAAACATTGGGAAGTGTTGCACTCTAGAGGTGAAGCTCAAATTTACTGCCTTGCTTCACCATTACACAGATGTTTTAGCATACTATGATGATCTGAAGTCTCTCAGTCTTGAAGAAATTCACCATGAAATTCCTCTCAAGAGTGATTTGGTGCCTTACAAGCAAAAATCTCAGTAGTATAATCCAAAGATATCAGGTACTATTATGTCTAAAATGCAAAAAATGTTGAATGCTAGGATAATTTTCCCAATCCATCATTCCACATGGATTGTAAACATAGTTCCTGTGAGAAAAAAGAATGTCAAAATTTGCCTCTACGTGGATTTTAGGAATTTGAATTGATCCTCCCTAAAGGATAATTACCCTCTACCCATCATGGATCAAGTCCTTTAGACAGTGATTGGTTTGGAGATGTTATCAATGTTGGATGGTTTCTCAGGGTATAATCAAGTGGAAGTTGGTGAAGTAGACCAGCACAAGACTACTTTCACCACACCTTGGGGCACCTTTGCATATTGAAGAATGCCATTTGGCTTGATAAATGCTAGTGCCACTTTTCAGAGAGCAATGGACCTTGCTTTCAAAGATGAAATAGGTAAGTTCATTATGGTGTACCTTGATGATTTAACAGTCTTTTTCAAGCATCGTCTTGATCATGTGCACCATTTATAATAAGTGCTAGAATGATGTCGCCAAAATGGCATTTCTCTAAATCCTAAGAAGTTTGTTTTTGGGGTAATAGAAGGGAAAATTCTTAGACACATCGTATGTTGAGGAGGCATAAATATTGACTCAAAAAGAATCAAATCCATATAGGAGCTTACTCTACCCACAAGTAAGACTACAGTTCACTCTTTCTTCAGAAAGGTGAATTTTTTACGAAGGTTCATTCTTGAGTTCACAGAGAAGACTTGCCACATTGTGAACATGATAAAGAGAGAGGCCTCTTTTAGCTGGATTAAAGAAGGCAAATTAGCATTTCAAGACATTTATAAAACTATCACCCATGCCCCAATTCTAGTTTGTCCAGATTATACCAAAGATTTCATAATGTACTCTGAGCACACACTTTCAACAATTTTGGGTCAACATAACAAGGAAGGTGTGGAATCTCCCATATCCTTCATAAGCTATCCTCTCAAAGCTCATGAACTAAAATATTCAAATCTAGAGAAGATTGCTTATGCAGTGGTAAAAGTAGTGAAGCATTTCCACTTTTACATTCTAAATTCCCACATTATTTCCCTAGTTCTTGATACCACAGTAAATCCATATTAACTCAGTAGGAGTTTGGAACCAAAAGGGGTAATTAGATTACTAAAATCTAGGAGTTTGATCTTGTAATCAAACCAACAAAGCTTGTGTGGGGAAGGGTCTCTGCCAATTGATTTATGATAATAGACCTAAAGAAATAGGGCATGAAGAAGCAAAAATTGAAGACACACCAATAGTCTTCTTTATCTCCACCATGAATGAGTGGTATTCAAGTATTGTTCATTTTGTTACTTATGTGAGTGTCCCGCTCACCTATCTCATAAAGAAAAGAGGACTGTCAAGTTGAAAGCTGCCAACTTTATCCTGTGGGACAACGGCCTATATAAGAGGAACCTCGATGGAGTGTTCCTTTGCTACATGGATAAATAACAGCATAACCAACTTTTGGAGTCCTTCCATAATCTAGCCTATGGAGGACATTTTTTTGCACCTATAACTACCCATAAGATTCTGTGAGACAGGTATTACTAGCCTACTCTATTTCAAGATGCATACAAATGGGTGTGAATATGTGAACTGTGCCAATAGTTTGTTGGGAGACCCAAGTTAGTTACTTTTCCTCTTAAGCTAGTGGTGATAGAAAATCCATTTTAGCAATGGGGAATCAATTTTATTGGTGTTGTAAACCCATCTTCAAGTGTTGGACATGATTATGTCCTCACAGCCAAAAATTACTTCACCAAATGGGTGGAAGCTATTCCAGCCAAGCATGCTACTTCATAAGTAGTATGCAATTTCCTCAAAGAAAACATCATTTCCATGTTTGGGGTCTCAACCAAGATTATGACAGATAATGTAGCCTTTTTCTCTTCCCATGAGATTACTCAGTTATATTTTTATTATGGGATTACCCTCTCCCACTCCTCTGATTATTTTCCACAAGGAAATGGCCAATTAGAATCGAGCAACAAGAACTTGGTGACCATCATCAGGAAGCTGGTGGATGACAACCAATGAACATGGCATAAAGCATTGGTTGATGCTTTATGGCTAGATAGAAATAAACTCAAGAGGGTGATAGGTGTGTCACCATTCCAACTTTTGTATGGTTTTAATGCAGAGATACCAATCACCCTAGAATTGCTAGCACTAAAATTGAATAAGGCGGTCGAAGATCAGACATATGAAAGCTCCATTGACAAAAAGATCATGTGCCTGACTGAGCTAGATGAGTAGTGAACCATGGTGGTGGATTGAATCACTGTGCATCAAAGTCTGGTGAAGAAGTTCTTTGACCAAAAAGAAAAAACCCATGATTTCTAGATTGGAGACTAAGTTCTGTTATGGGACAAGAGAAGAGAACCAAAGGGAATGCATGGTAAATTCAATTCCCTATGGAGAGGCATGTTTACTATTCATCAGATCAATGGTGAAAATAGTTTCCTACTAAAGTATCAAGATGGAATGCCCTTTTCTCTACCTCACAATGGGTAGCATCTAAAGCACTTCAATTCTTGAAGTATCAGATAAGATCATTTGTACATATGTATAATTTTTGTATAGTCTTTAGCTTGTTTTGTGTTGTTCATTTTTGTTTTGTTTTTGTGCCTTTCTTTTTGGGTAGCATGACTCTGTAGCCCAATGGCATACTTAAAGGCACTAGAGATTCTAGTTTCTACTCCCTTTAGCTATTTCAAAATTTTGACTGAAGGAAGTTCTCCAACTAGAGCTAGTTATTGTTCCCAAAATCTATCACTCATTTTTGGGGATAACATGTCAACTATTTTGGTCCTGTAGGCCAAAATTCTCTCTTCCCTTCTCAAAAAATGTTTTGAGAACTCCAATTCTTTAATTATTAAAGCTTTTTCAACTAAAGGACTCATAGGTTCAATAGGTTCAATAACTTCAATAGACGAGCTCTCACAAAGAAATAAGTTCCCAACACTTAGGCATTTCAAGGCTAGTTCAACATTGAAATTCAATCAAAAGACTTACCAGCAAGCTTCAAACAAAAGATTGAACCATTGAACCAATGAACCCCACCTCCAAAGGCTCAAAGGTTCAATGACATCAGTAGACTTAAAGAGTTAAGCACTTTGGCAAGTTCAAAGTTCAACCACTTCAGAAAGTTCAACGGCTTCAAAGGACTTAAAGAAAAGAAGACTTAAAAGAGTGAAGGTTGAACTATTGAACCATTGAACATTGAACCAAAATGGTTCAATCAGTTCAAATTTTTAATGATTTCAATAAGATCAAAAGACTTAAACAAAAGAAGACTTCAAAGGAGAAAGATTGAACCGTTAAATCATTGAACCTCAAACCAAAAGATTTCAAAGTTTAAAGGTTCAACAAGTTCAATAAAGTTTGAGAGACTTAGAAGAACAAATAATTCAAATAGATAAGAAAGAAAGGTTGAACTAATTGGACCTTGAACCAAAATGGTTCAAAGTTCAAAAGGTTTAATGAGTTCAACAGAAAAGAAAAGGATCTAGAAACTTCGAAGGACCAAAGGATTCTGAGAAAGAGAATGAACCGTTGAAATTTGAACCAAAATGGCTCAAATTTCATAGGTTAAAAGTATCAAGGAAGCTTCAAGTGAAGGAAGGAAGTGGAAGATTCCAAAGACAAGTTCGAAGAGATGGTTCAACCAAAGAGGAAAGAAAATAACTGAACCAAGGAACTAATTGAACCAAGGAAGTGACTAAACCAAGGAGATGATAGGGCCATCTGAATTATTAAACCATTGAACTAATGCACTCTCATGGTTTAAGGTTCATGGTTCAAAGTGGTTCAAGTGACCAGTGACTAATGACATCCCTGTGGATGTCAAATTCAGGGTAATAAAATATCTATTGATTTTCAAATGTGGTGCGAACTTGATAACAATCTCAGTGACCAGCTAAAGAAGAAGTTGAAAGAGACAACAAAAAGGGAAGAGATAGCCCAAGAGCTCAGATCACAAGGAAGAGTTAAAATGCATTAAGAGAAGAGGGAACAAGAGGGAAATACCAAAAATATCTGCATAAGACTTATTTTTAGTTGGTGAAACAGTCCACCAAGTGGACATTAGAGAGCTCAAATAAATCAAGGATGAAACCTATTTTTCTCCATTAAGTAAAGGTGAAGTGGACAGTTGTGCCAATATCAAGAAGAAGACCAAGCAGCCTATACTTTAGAGGGGATGTTTGAGATGAATTGACATGCCACAGTTAAGGCCAATGCCTTATTCCATCATGGCCCCTTGACAAAACTAAAAAAGAATTCAAGGCATTGAATGTAGCATGGGCCTTTCCATGAAATAAAGCGCCAAGTCCTTTTTAGCTGCTATATATTGTAATCTCTTATTTTTCACTAGGATATCTTTTTGTTATCAGAAGTAAAACATTGCCCAAATTGAAAGGCATTACTGAGACTTTGAGCTCAGATTGTTAATCATATTTCATTATTTGAATGAGAAAGCAAGTGACCTTTCAGACTTTATGCTGGAATAGCTTTTGTGGTTGAGAAAATTGTTCTTATGTTTGTTTTTTGAATGCGTTCTTGTCCATTTAATTAAATAATTAGAACTAGTGGAAGTAATAAGGAAGGTTTCCTAAAGCCAACTGTGAGAAGACTTTGTGCTGCCACAATTATCTTTAGTGTGTGTGTTTTCAGTTTGTTTATGTGTAAAGGATCTTGCAATGAATTTGTGCCCCCATTGTCCTTTGTATTTCACTCTTTGGTAGTTGAGGTGGATACTTTGTGCTACACCTCATTCTATTGGTTACTTTACCATATTCCATTTACTTATCAGTTACTTTCCAGAAAGAATTCTTGCTATTTGCTTTAAACCACTACTGAAAGAAGAGAAGTGCCTTCAGTGTTTTCACTAGGATTTCTCCTTTGTCTATGAACATCATCTCTGAAAAAGAGAGATGGATGGTGTTGTCCTACCCCTGAGTGTTATTTTCTACTTATATATATAGTATATTAATATATATAACACCTCATAGTTATAGGGAATCTCCCCTTGATGAGAGGAGAGATTTGTCCCCTTTTGATGTGGTAAACCCACACATTTTTCCGATCAATATCCTTATGTTGTGGTTGAAACAACCTATTTTTCCCATCAGATAGCTGGTGACAAAATATTCACCTAACATTAATCACCCTCTTGCAAGGTATAATTTTTAGCCATAATAATTTTGTCACACCTGGTGGGACTAATGTCCAAAAGAGTGTAAGAAATTTTTAGTGTGTTATTTTACCTATCATCTTTGGGAAGCATTCAACAAACACCAATGATGATTATGAATGTAATCAACTAGTTATAAGTAACCCAAGTAATTATTGTGAAAATAATTTGCTAAATATCTTATGTTTCATTTGACTAATGATATTGGCATGGTTGGGTATGATGAAATTTTATATTATAAAACTCCCTATCAACCTTATCATGACCCCAATTATGTGTCTCAACATCCCTACCAATATTTTTATCAGCCCTATGAGTCATGGCAGTCCTATGTTTATCCTATTTCCCCATTATATGATCATGATGTTGTTGAGAATCCCTATGAAGAAGCTGATGAGGAAGTCTATCAAGATGAATAATAATAAGATGTGATTAATAATATTAAAGAATAAATATTATCTATTAAGAGGAAGAAACAACAACAATAATAGAGGTCTTATCAAGGTCCTTTCTAGCCTTACCAATCATGTCAAGTTCTTAGACAACCTTTTCAAGGTCAATACCAAGGATAAGGGTAATTAACTCAATAAGTTAAAGATAACCAAAACCCTTATCATCCCCTTCCTCCTACTTTAATTCCACCTCAATCCAAATCCTTGTTATAACTCATGCCAAATGTGTTAAACTCAAAAAAAGTGATGAGAAAATGGGATAAGGAACTTGATGTGATCCCTATTCATCTCATAGAGAAGTTGAGAAAATTAGTGAAATTATTTATGAATAAGTGGAGGTTAGCTGAATAATAATCCAATTATGTCATCAATGATTATTTTCATGAAATGAGATGTTATATCCAATGGTGGATAGATAGATTGGAAAGGTTGGGAAACCAAGAAATTGAATATCAACTTATATCTTTTGAAGATCCTCAAGAAGGCTATGAGAAAAATGAAACTCTCATTAAAGAAGGTGTCTCTCCCATTACCCAACTCAACTTATCATATCCCCAAGATTATATTAAATAAACCTCTATTCCTAAGCTCATTCATGATCTTTCCATCACACATCATATTACCTCTCCAACCCATGAACTTATCTGCCACCCTTTCACCTCATTCCTTCTTGAATGATAACCCATCATGTTGTCATCAAATTGTACACCCTAAGACACTCTATGAATCTCATATAATTTTATGCAACATTGAATCATCTCTCAAGTTGTGAGGAGTTGAAGGAGAGATGAATCTCTAGATTATAAGGTTTAGCTCCTTAGATTCTTCTTGAAGTGCATATCACCTAATATAATGCTTGTATATAGGAAAGAGTTAGAAGTTTGCATGAAAATGAAACTATACTAAAGAGGTGATACACCAAGACACAACTCCACATCACTATCACATTCCTATTAAGCAACAAATTTTTCTAAGACCAACTCTAGGCATTGAAGGATTCTAGCATAATTGATTCAATGTGAAGGTAGCATACATGGAATAATCAATAATATAACTAGTATAGGGGTAAATTTCACACCATAGAGACAATTTTTTTATCTAAGAAGAGCCTAATATAATCAATACACTTTGCATGACCTATTAAAATTAGAACTCTTGCTTAAACATGAAGGATAAAGGGAGCGAGGATGATACTATCACTTAGCTCCACTATTCATCACTCACACACTTAGACAAATATGTTCATAAACCAAAAGTATACTTTTATTCAATGTTCAAAGAAAAAATTCAATGTCATACCATCAAGGCTTCACCATACTAGTTGTGGTCTCCTTTATAATAACCAAAATGGCTCATACTTATAGAACTTAGAAGATGAAAGAGAAAGGAGAAGTTGAAGAGGCACAAGGACAAGTGTAAAAAGGTGAAAATTAGTTACAATTCATGTGGATTAAGTGTAAGAAGATTAATGAAACTTAATTTCACTTTATCACATCCCAAATTATCCTCTTCTCCAAGTGTGTCATAGCAAATCTTCTCCATCATTCTCTCTTGTGAACTTCCTTCATCATAAGCCTTTCTTGAGTATTTCAAAGCAAGTGATGGATTAATGTCTCATGTGTGATTATGAGATGGAGTTATAAATATGATTCCACCTACATTGGGATTTTTATTGATCATGACATTCTCATACACAAACTCATCATCACTTTGTAACCATGATCACTCACCAATAGGCTTATTTTGACACTTGGAACTAGAATCTTTGTATCTTCCCTAACTGATCCATACCAGGGGTCTTATGGCACGTGTTAGGACACCTTATATGTTTTGCTTCATTATAAACATCATAAAAATCCATCAAAATTGAGTTACCATACTCTTCACTATGTTATTCTAGATGCCAGTTTAGATAGGCTAAAGTTAGAGACCTAGAAGAGGCACTTGTGAGTATTTATAAGGTTTTAAAATTTCATGAGGAGTTTTTTAAGTCCTAAATACCTCCCAAAGTGATTGACATCTATTTATCATCGTTAGGACCTACAAAACACAAGAAAATGTCAAAAAAACCTGATTTATGCTCCACATATATAGATTTCATATAATCTAATCCCATGTATTTTACCCTCGTGTATTTTTAAACTTGTCTTTTATACTTATGGTCAAATTCATCCATCTGGAGGCACTTTCATCTTGATTTCTACCATCAGGTCACAAAATAGGATTTGAGAAGATCTTGGAGTGAATATCCCTCTTAAAGTTTCTTCATGAAGATGTCATGTTATAATTCCCTCTAAATTAAATTTAAGGATCCTTAAGGAACTTCTCAAACTCTCCTAAATACCTATAAGTCCCATGCATCAGTTTATGAAAGTTATGAGCATTTGATCTTAACCATTAGAGTTATTTTGTGCACTTTTATTAGGATTTGAGTAATTTTAAGCCAAGAATGGATTCTTGATGGATTTATTTTCTAAAAAATGGTCCATAAAATTTTATATACATTTAAATAACATGTTCCTACCATTGGAATATCTCCTCAAGAACTAAGAACTTACCCCCATTTAGCATTAGGTTTAGACCTTGCCAATAGGTCTGCCTGCCATTTGAGACTCCACCTGAACCTCCAATGGATTAATTTAAATATTTATGGATTAAAAAAATTAAATTTACCTCTTAAAACATTAATTATTCAATTTTAAGTCATGGACAAAGTCAAAAATGCACATGATCCTTAGTTTGGCTTCTAGGCTTAAGGGTTTCCTTCATGCATGATTGTAACCCTTCTTGTGTAGGGTACCATGTTTGATTATACGGCTCATATAAAGGTTTTTTATATTTTTTTATGTCCCCTCCATATTATAAAACCTTCATATGGTTCTTATTTTCCATTTGGTCATCAATTTCATCATTTTTCCCAAAATTGTCACCTTCATGCATGTTAAAACTGCCCCTGCTCTGAGATAAAATAGAGATGTTTTTCACTATTATATAATAAAATATTATGATTTTATAGTTTTTAATATTTAATTTTTATAATTTTTACCAATTTTTATCTCTCAATTCAAAGGATAGACCCCCCAATCCTTCAAATTTGCTAGGCAAACTTTTGAGTAGGCAGTTTGTGAAGGTGAGCAGGGGATGGAACTATGTTTAGAGGTTTTATGGATTGAATTGAATTTTTTCAAGTAATTTATGGACCATAAATGACTCCCATGATTTTTTAAACAATTTTATATCCATTTCCCCCTCAAACACCTTTGTTATGCTCTTGGAAGCATAAATTAAGTCTTTAACTACCTAGGAAAGGAATCATTATTTTAGCCTAGTTGTAGGTTATTTGAGATAGGTTCATGATTGTAATACAACATAAAAACCAATAATTAATGTTAAAAATCAAATATGGGTATTCATCCTACCATTTTTCCAAATTTAGATCCATCTCTTACATCCATTCATCTCACATTCCTAAGATTAAGTCTCTGCCTATTAAGGACTGAGATAGGTCCTAAAATCTTGCATATAAGTGTTTGTTTGAGATTTGGTTGATGGTTTTGTATCTATTCCTCATGATCCTTATGTTATAAAACCTTAATTTTATTTTAATTCACATTATAATCGTTCAAATTATTATTAATTCCATTCTTAGGTGCTTAACTAGAATACCCTGTATGACTATGATAGCCATGGTTTTGGCCCTGTTTAGTGAATTTTGACAATCATTAGGCCTTTTGTATGTTTTATTTAGGTCCTCCATGACTTATTTAAGGTCACTTTTACTCTATTTCACTTATTCATTCATTTTTAAAGTTTTAACTAAGGTCCAAACTTGAAACTTCTACCTCACAGTGAAGGTATTCCACATGACTATGTTTTCATGAATTTAGGGGCCTGTAGATGCTTTTGAGATCACCTAGGTCATGTGCTTAATCAAATAATATTTTAAATTTAGGTATATTACACTAAAATTGTCCACTTCAATCTAAAACCTCTAATTTTTTTACTATATTCCCACTTGATGTAGATACTTTGTTAAGGCCTAGTGTAGATGATCCTTCCCAAGCCTATGTATAGATAGGGGAGGGTTCTTAAGAGGTCAAAACATCAACCTTCACATTTTATTAGTCACCTTATCTTAGGAATGTCCTTTATACCATTTGGAATGGTTTTAAAGTGATAATATAGTTGAGGATCATCAAATTTAATTGCAATAGCATTTTGCCATCCATGCCCTATAGATATCACTGTTACAATTTAGTGATTTTTTGTCAACTTTTAAGGGTCTCAAACTCCATCTTCCACTCCTCCTTTTATTTTCAAAATTGGCATGAGTATTATGTGAGCATATGGATACAAGGTGAAACAATAAAGGTAGTTTGAATCTCCTTTATTCATGACATATATTATCCCAAAAAATCCCTAAGATCTCTATTTAGGTCCTTTAGGGACTGAGAACCCAATATGATCTGCTCATCTTTTGAAGTGAAAACTTTCACTTGTGTAGCATCCTAAGTATTCATGGCATTAAATTCATGGATCTTGGGAATTTTAGGAGTCAAGCATAAATTCCATGATTTAATCTATGACTCAAACCTATGTATAAACCTCTTTGAGTTCTTGTAGAAGCTAACTATGACAACACTCTACCAACAAGGTAGTGAACAAGGAAAATTAGCAATTTAGATTTGAAGGAGTATGACTAATATCTCACAATGGAATTAAATGAAAACAATTTTAAAACATGATTCCAAGATCATTAAAATCACCATGGATCCTTTTCCATGTTGCAAAAACATAGCTTACCCATTTATGGCTATAAACTTGGAAAATAAGCACAATTTTGAAATCTCTTTCAAGGGCATTGAGAAATAAGATATTGGATGATGATAAAAAAAAAATGGAGAGGACCTTATTCCAACTAAAAAAACCCTATAAAACTCACACATCTCCATGGATTCCTAAAAATAAAAAACATATACAAACTTATACCCCTCTTGAATGCAAGTTCATAAAAGGTTGTCTAGAGTGTAAGTGATTGTTATTGAAGGAGGAGAAACCAATCTGAGACTTATTATTATGGATGTGAAGTTCACTTAGATTAATATCCACCTATAGATTAATTCTCCCTGAATTCATTTGTACAGTCCATAGCAAGTGTTTGAAACTACCTTTCCTTAGCTTGCCAAGTGAAAATGAAGGAAAATGAGTTGGAAATGAATTTTTTTATTAAATCCAATTGTTTAAATGAAATTTTTAGAGTTTAATATTCATATCACCACGTTTTTAGATACAATGTAACTTGATAAGTCTGTACAAGTTTAGAAATGGCCTATTGTCAAGGGAAAACTATCATTTCTTACATATATTTATCTTGTAACTACCACCTAACTGATCTTGACATCATTTGAATTTATCCACATTCTAATACACCTTGGTGACAAATATTTTAACTTGAAATTCCTCATAAATCATTTAATTGAGCTAAAAAGGTGTCCAAATGACCCTTTTAGCACATGAAACCTAGCAAGTGGCCAATTTATGACTTGAAAACACATTTAAACCTATCAAAGACAATTTTAGGACATTTAAAAAATAAATTGATCCTTTGAAAAAAATTTACCATGTTTTAACAATGTTGACTTTCTTTGACTAGTTCAGTACAAGGAGGATGGGCTTCAACAAGGACTAGAGGAAGGACAAGTGAGACATATAGGAAAATAAGAGAGCCATATGACATATAAAACTTTATTAAAAAGTTAAAAATAGTACAGGTTGACCTGAATTTTACTTGGGTTCAAATTTGGTCAACACATCCTATGGGAGCTAAGTGAAGAAGAACAAATTAAAGTTGCACCTAATAAAGAATATGACTCAAGAATCTATGATGAATAGTTCACTATAGTTACTCCCCTTAGTGAAGATAAGCACAAGTAAACCTCCATGAGTGAATAAAGAGAAGATATAAATGATTTTGAAGCCATTATATAATTTTGTACTTACTATATACAGACTATGTAAACTTTAAAGGTTGAGTTGGATATGGACAAAGAGCTTGATCAAGACATGGAAGAGAAGGTGTTTGATAAGGACATCATCTTAGCTGAGTTAGTTGGATCTCATGGGCATGATCAATATTTTGAATTTAAAAATGAAATATAATATGAATCTTCTATTGAATCCAATAATCAATATGATGTGTGTCATAAATTCAATGAGGCATGTGAAGAATTTTAAGGCCTTCAAAAGCCTACACCTCCTACTGGTAAAGTTGAAGACACTCTTGAAGATGCTTTGCCTCTTGAGGGTGTGTTTTATAAAGAATATCATATGACATCCAAACTTGTGTAACTTGAATCCAACCTTGAAGTTGAAGACTCTTCAATTAATTAATTAGAAGTTGATGAATTACACCATGACCAAGAAGATGAAGTTGAAAAAATTATGGTTCTTAAAGAGAAATAAATAAAAGATGATTATCATAAGCATATTGAACTCCTTCAAGAGCTTGAAGGTTATTTGTAATGTTGAAGGTCATGTACACAAGGAGATTGAAAAATATGTCTTCATTGAGGACAATGATGAGGATTGGGATGAGTATGTAAAGCTCCTTAAAGAGCTTGAGGATCTTGTAGCAGTTGATGAAAAGTCTAATGTCATTCAATATGCCATAAAAGTTAAAGAACCATGATTGGATGAAACACCATTGGACAAGGTTGAATCTGAAGAGTCTCATAAGACTATTGTTGTAACATAATAATAATTCACTTTTCTAGGTGATATGTTTGAAGCTACTATTATTGCATTAGAGACTATGCCAAAGAGAGTGGCAAGCATGAAGGAGTTGAAGACACCAAAACCAAATATAAAAAGATAAC
This sequence comes from Torreya grandis, assembly GCA_037957365.1. Lineage (NCBI taxonomy): Eukaryota > Viridiplantae > Streptophyta > Pinopsida > Cupressales > Taxaceae > Torreya > Torreya grandis. The sequence goes on along the minus strand of JARHVA010003537.1, from coordinate 520,334 downwards.
TTGATTCATGTACTCCATCTTATGGAACAAAATATGGTGCAATATTCCATTTTTATCTAAGAGAAAGAGATTCCTTTTAGGTTAGTTTGTATATAGTCTAGTTCGCTTAAGTTTTTCTTGTGTTCCATAAGTGCTTGATAACACATGTGGTGTCTTACTTTGTTTGTGTATTATTTTATTTTTTTTGTGTGTTTTGAAGGTAATTTATTTGTTGAGTCATGTTCAAAATCTTTTAAGGTCTGAAACTGAGTTCAAGATACCTCATTTCCCAATGGACATGTAAGGCTACTAGTCTTATTAGCATTATAGGCATGCTACCCCTATGAATTGCCAAAAATGTTGACCAAATTTGACCTTAAGTCAAATTTGTCACCCCTTACATATTAAAAACTTTCTTTTAGTATTTTCATGGTATTTTCATGTCTTATAAGGTCCCTAAAAGTCTCAATTTAAACTTTTTATCATTATTTAAGGTTAGTTTGGAGAAGTTAAGGTAAGGTCATATTTTGGTCATATAGTGATCTAGGGGTGTCATGAGGAAATAAGTCATGGTAGAGTTATGTCATAGGTTATTATGGGTTTATTCATATAATTTTATGTCTTATATATATTATAACAATGTTTTATAAAGTTTTGGAATGTATGACGCCCATTTGCTAGATCTAAGGTGGTGAAAATGAGTGAAAAAGGTGATTTTGGCTAATATTTGTTTTTTTTTAAGTTCCCTAACTTAAAAATACATACCATACACATTAAAATGATCTAAGATCAGTTAATCAACTTCCAAACTTGTCAACTTGTTAGATAAAGTTATATTCTTGGATTTTAATGTTAGCTTGAGGAGTTAAAGTAAGTTGTACAGACTTGTTAAAGTCATGTGCAATTGAAAATGTTTAAGAGGTGTCCTTTCATCTACAACCAGTTATAACAAATCTTGGAAGAAATTTTCATATCCAAAGTTTATATAAAATCACTTATCTCCTCTATTTCTCTATTCACAAACTAGTGAAGGTAAAAATCAAATAGATGGTACAAGCTATATAGGTAAAGTTGAGGGATGAAATTATGGTATTGGTCACTATATTGGTGCCCTTATCTTTATGAATAATCACTAATATCCCAAACTACTTTTTGAGAGATTAAAACCCCACAAGATAAGTTTGTATAAACTCTAGAGTAAAGTATGATATCATGGATGCTTGAAACTAGTTGATTTGAGTTATAATACATCTATATATTCCTACCATACATTCATTTATCATGGTGGCACTTTTGGATGGCCCTTTGGCAAGTAAAGTCTCTCTTGTGCACAGTTTAAAGTGTCTGACAATTTTTCTATGTTCTTGAGTTTTCTAGGAGGTCAAATTCATTTGAGTGGTTATTCATGGTCATTCAATACTCTCTCAGTCTGTCCATGCCTTCTTGATCATTCAAATATTCTATAAAAGTTTGGATAGATAGTCATAGCTCCATTTACATTTATAGATTGTGTGTTATGTGTGTCGACATAACAAGTGTTTTGATGAGTTTGTATGTGATTTTGAGGATTTTGAGTTATTTTATTCATGATAAGTGTGTTTATCTAATGGTGGTAGTAGTCTTCCAGTCTTAGTAGTCATATTTTTGCACTTTCTTAACTCCTAAATCTCAAGATTGCAAAGAGTCACTTACCACTTGTAGGTCTACAAATCCATATAATATCATGTTTTCAGTAATAATAAAGGTTTTATAATCATGAAACAAGGTGATTATCTAGTTATAAATGGGTCTAAGATCATGAAGTCTCCAAGTATTTTAAATCCAAGTGATTAGAAGCTAACTACTCTTAATATGCACATATAGACTGTGTGCTTTGAGATAATGAACATAGAGGTTATGAGGATACTTTGAGAATGACTTAAACTTGTAAATATAGTGAAAATGGATATTAATAAATATTAATGGTTTTAGAGTACCATATAGACTTGAAGAAGGAAAATTCAAGACATACACAGATAGACCTTCCAATAAGAGTCACATATAGGATTCTTTGTGTTGACAATGATGTACATAAGGTTTGAAGTTCAAACATTGAAAAGTGTGTAATGGCATGAAAATCATGATAGATATATTATCAATATCATGAAGAATATTTTTGTATTGGAATAGTGAAATCCTAGAAGGCCCTAAACATATTCAACTATCTAAGTTGGCACCTATAGATAGTTGAGCAAGATTTGCCTTGGAAAAGTGAATAATGGTAAGGTATAATGATTATGGTATTTTAAATGTGTTTTTAGAACATAATAAAATATTATTTATCTATATATAAGGATTTAATATTGGTCTTTAAGGTTTAGGAAGTCATAACATAGTCAAACTACCTCAAAAACCACCTACATCCACCTACTAAGGATTTTATTCTTTAAACAAAGATAGTGGTGGAGTAATAAGTTTTTAGGTTTATGATGAGATACTTAGATGTATCAATATCATTATTTATAGGCTTCAATTCTTTTATAGGTTTTTTCAAACTTCAAGATTAATAGACTAGCCTCAAATGAATGGACACAGTCTATATAAGCAATCTCCTGTAGGTTTGTTTGGATGACCAAGGTTTTCAAAACATGAGATAGAGGTTTTTATAAGTTTTTTAAAGATAGGAAAATATTTTGATTCTAAATTTATTGAAATAAAATATGGGAGTATAAAGATAGGGGTCACATAGTCCTTCATACACACATAAGTATATCTACCTAGTTGAGAAAGCAGTTGCTTGTATGAAAGAGTTTAGGGACTTTATAAGGTCTAAAAGAGAGTGAAAAACTTAAGTGTTTAGATGTTATTGACATGGTATAAAAAAATTTACATGATCCTTTAGACCCATCATGGAGAAACAAGCAAACACAATACGACCCTATTCAACCCTACATAGTCCTAGTTGCTGTCAGGGAAACCCCCAGAACAATAAACATGCTCCAATCCCTACTAAGTCAGGATCTTGCTCTACCAATTAGAACACATGTGATTACTTCTTGTATTAGCAACTAAACACATAATTATACCAGGATCAATAAGTAACTAGAAATATGAAACAACACAGGAATTAAGAGACAATACACAATTGTATTATATACATGGAAGAATATACAATAAGGAAGATGCCACTTCTTCCTCCACCTCAAAGGTTCACCACACCTCAAGACCTTCTTCCCTCTCTCTCTCGGTCCCAACAATCAACTCCAATACAGAATTAATGTTCACCTCTCCAACTGGTCAGTAACACGCTGCCAGTTCACCAAGTACACAACTGTACTCTAAGTAGATCCCCTGCTCTCTACTACCTGCAAATCACTAGACCTTACTCACCATGTAGACATCTCTACACCCCTGAATAACCCTTGTCCTTGCCTCACCAAGTCCTTATGATTCTTCAACCATTACCTCGGTAGATCAACTCCTTGACCTTGCAGACCTTGCAACTCTCCCTGATCATACACTCTCAGCACCTCTTTGGAACTAGGAGGAGCTACACTAGCTCTCTCTAAAAGCTCTATGGCTTTCTAGCACACACTTACAATACTGCCCATGAGTCCATATATAGATCTCATGCTTACAATAATTAGACTAACCTAATTACAATAATTAGACTCGCAACTCAAGACTACGACTAGACTTTAACATACAAACTAACAGTCTCAAAATAGACTCTCCCAGATTCATCATGCAAACTGCCTGTTCTCGCACAGGCTGCCAACGTCGGCTCCTCCATGACCGATGTCAGTCGACTGGTAACCAATGCCAGTTACTTCCTCTTGCTATCTGACCGATGTCGGCTGATTAGACCGACGCCATTTTTTCCTGCAACTGATTCTGCAACACTGCATCCTCCGTAACTTCTCCTGTTTGCATCCTAGTGAAGCTTTTAGCTCCACAACCTAACAATCTCCCACTTGGAGATAAATAGCTACACCTATACCTATACTTGTACACTATCTAAATTATTCCCTAGCTTGTATCCCTCTTCAAGATCCATCCTGAAGACCAACCACCACACAACTGTGATGTTATCCCTGTCATTCAAGTAACCTGCCACATCCGAATCTACATGTGCATGTAGTGAAGAACTTGACCCTGCATAACAAGAAACCCTGCTACTAGTCCCACTGAACTGCCCTCCAGTACTCCTTCCCTGAATTGGCTCCATACTTTCTGACAACCCCCACTGATTGGGAAAATTTAGGCCTACACTAGACCTCATGTGATTTCGAACCCTGTTTCAAGCTAAGCTTGAACTGTCCAGCCCTTGGTGTGCTTTCTGATTCTGCATCCTACGTAATGAACCTCGCCAACACCATCTTCACATCAGCTCCCACTGGAGATTAAAATCTCCATGTCTCTTATGCCAAATAATTTTGCTGCTCCAAATTCTTCATGACACGCCTCTGAACTAACCTTACCCTTAGCTCAGCAAATACCTGTATGTACAAACCTACTAGTAAATCACCCACATACAGTAACAAAATGATGTTGTGACCATCATCTACCTGGTAAGATAAACACAATAGTTACGCTGACATTGACTGAAGCCATGCTTAGTCATCCACCTGTCAAAACCTGTACCACTGTCATGCAGCTTCCTCAAGACCATATGCCTTGGCCTTCTATCTCTTGTGTCCATCCACTCTCTTCTCTAAAATGGGAATCCATCTCTCTCAGTGCTTTCTTCCAGCTGACAACTATTTGGTACATCTCTAAGGACTCACACTCCTCATCCATGTCAAGCTCCCACTGTATCTGGACTCTACCTGCATTACCTCTTCACATCCTCCTAGTTCTCGACCATCAGTAAGCAATATAAAGAAGGTGAACAATGAATATGAGGTTCACTTACCCTTCATGACCTCCACATGAGCATTTGAGACTTGCTATCTGCCCAATATCCGTTCGAGTGACCAATCTCGGCCATCTCCCAGTCTGCTCCTGACCGATGTTGGTTCCCTACACTGACCCTGACTGCCGACGTCATTTACCTGGCCGACGCTGGTATCCTTTCTACCGATGTCGGTTCCCTCATGACCGACGTCGGTCTTCCTATTGCCGACGTTGGTTACTGTATGATCAATGCCAGTACCTGTGTTCATCTGTGAGTGATAACTTTTTACCTACGAGCTCTCCATGGATCAAAATCCTAATCAAATCAACCCTGCTCTGCTCAGAATAATTCAGTTCTCTCACTTGATCTCTATTCATCATCTCCTCCATGAACACCAAGGCTTTCCAGTTCTTTAGCTTGTCAAAAACATCTATCTTCTACTTCAGAACCTGCATTCTCATTCTACATATGTGACTAAGCCTATGAAGCCACATCTCTACAACAGAAGGTGAATCAGCAATATAAGTAGATAGATAAAGGATACCTACTTTCTTACCACCATCTAGTTCAATTGTATCCACTGTGAGAGTTACAGTACATCTCTCATCACCCAAATTTCCTAAAGAAATTAGACTCATCTCCAAGACTGGTACCTGCATGACTTCCTTCAACCACTGTGTGTCGTCCATCTGCAAATTCAGCTTCACTTCCCCTTTGCCAATCATTTGACAAGGCTCTCTAGCTCCTAAATAAATCTCTCCAAAGTCTCCAAAGACATACCCATGAAAAGATGCTCTATTTCAAACTACATGGAAAGAGGCAAAAGAATCTATGAACCAAGATTCCACTTTATCTAGAACATCCTGTGCAACATCCCCTACAACATCTGCTCCTCCTTGTTGATCTGCAACCAACCAACAATCTTTATTTACCTGCTCTTTCTTTCCATCAATCAGACCATTTGTGCTATTCAATTTCTCCATTCGTAGCTTACTTCCTTCTACCATTGCTATACTCCCACTCAATCAGAAACCCCTATGAGCAACCTGTAATCAACAAACACTACCAGATCTGAAACCACCTGTTAGTAACCCAACCTAGCTCTGATACCACTTGTCAGGGAAACCCCCAGAACAATAAACATGCTCCAATCCCTACTGAGTCAGGATCTTGCTCTACCAATTAGAACACATGTGATTACTTCTTGTATTAGCAACTAAACACAGAATTATACCAGGATCAATAAGTAACTAGAAATATGAAACAACATAGGAATTAAGAGACAATACACAATTGTATTATATACATGGAAGAATATACAATAAGGAAGATGCCACTTCTTCCTCCACCTCAAAGGTTCGCCACACCTCAAGACCTTCTTCCCTCTCTCTCTCGGTCCCAACAATCAACTCCAATACAAAATTGATGTTCACCTCTCCAACTGGTCAGTAACACGCTGCCAGTTCACCAAGTACACAACCGTACTCCAAGTAGATCCCCTGCTCTCTACTACCTGCAAATCACTAGACCTTACTCACCATGTAGACATCTCTACACCCCTGAATAACCCTTGTCCTTGCCTCACCAAGTCCTTATGATTCTTCAACCATTACCTCGGTAGATCAGCTCCTTGACCTTGCGGACCTTGCAACTCTCCCTGATCATACACTCTCAGCACCTCTTTGGAACTAGGAGGAGCTACACTAGCTCTCTCTAAAAGCTCTATGGCTTTCTAGCACACACTTACAATACTGCCCGTGAGTCCATATATAGATCTCATGCTTACAATAATTAGACTAACCTAATTACAATAATTAGACTCGCAACTCAAGACTACGACTAGCCTTTAACATGCAAACTAACAGTCTCAAAATAGACTCTCCCAAATTCATCATGCAAACTGCCTGTTCTCGCACAGGCTGCCAACGTCGGCTCCTCCATAACCGATGTCAGTCGACTGGTAACCGATGCCAGTTGCTTCCTCTTGCTATCTGACTGACGTCAGCTGATCAGACCGACGCCATTTTTTCCTGCAACTGATTCTGCAACACTGTATCCTCTGTAACTTCTCCTGTTTGCATCCTGGTGAAGCTTTTAGCTCCATAACCTAACAGTTGCATACTCAGACTCATATGGGTAGATATTTGAGAGATGGCTAGTCTAGTATATTTATGTTGGGAATTTAGAAAATTTAGGATATTTTAAAATATCTACATATACATCTCATGAGAATATCAAACTTAATAAGTAAATTTAGTCAAATATAGTCTAAACTATATATACAAACTTTATCTGGGTGGTCAGGCCTTGAGAGATGGCTAATCAAGTAGAAAGAGATGAGATGAACTTGAAGAGATTAAATGGATGTTGAGATACTTGTAAAATATTCCATTAGTTTCTATAACTTTGGATGTGAAAAGAAACAAGTATAAAATATTGAGTTAGGGTAAGTTAGGCAACTTGGCCTATAAACCCTAAGCCTAGTCCAATGAGATGTAGCAGGAGTTTGAGGAAGAAGGTGGTAATATAATAATTATAATATGTTAAATAGTACCTAAAAAACATAATTAATGTCATTGGTGTTCAAATCAAACTCATACATGGACCTGCAGACTCAATTTTCTCTCAGACCTCTCAAAATACTTGTTTCTAACCCAAAAGGTCACTTTATTTTGCTTGGTATGGATCACACAGGCTGAATGAGAACCTAATCTTATAGGGGAATTTTAATACCCTGGTACACTTATATTTTGTGGAATTATTTTATGGTTTCATTCCATGATTTTTATGAACTATCATTAAAACTTCAAACCACTTTCAGGCTACCTAGGTGGGCTATAAAGACCAGGTGAGAGATAAATGAAATTATATACCTCTATATGGATGAGATAGACTCTGAAATGACCCATAACATATTCAAAACTCCCTTTATAATCATCCCATTCCATTGGATGGTATGGTATTATACATAATAGGGCTAAAATCACTATTTTTGAATATATTATAGGTCTGTATAGTGAGTCAGAGCTTCAAATTTTACATGGAGTATGTGGGGATGTTTTAAAAGTGAATCACACACTATTTTTGGGTTTGGACTATGTGTGGAGGTTGTATAATCATTTTTCATTCTTTTGGTAGGGAAGTCTAATTGAAGCCTAGTAAGGAGAGAGAAAGGGCAAAAAGATATATCTCCACTCACTCTTAGAGCATGAAATTAAACTTAGATATGTAAATATATAGAGGGTAATATAATATTCCCTTGTATTATCAATATATTATATAGTTTTCTCCACACAAGGAGGTTTGAATCATTTTAGGACTAAAAAGAATGAGGCCTAAATGAGCCTTTTGGTAGAGAATGACTTGTTGGGCTAGTTTGAGGCCTTAAAATGGATTGTTTCAAGTCCAATATGATGTGAATATATCACCCATGAAATTTTTAGGACCTAAAGTAATTAAAATAAAGTTTTGACACTTGTGTGCAAAATAAGCCTAATAAGATGAAGATTAATCTAGACACCTTACAAGAAAAAGAGGTGAAGTGTCAAAGAAAACCTCTTTGGGTCAGTTGAGAGGTGTCAAGACTAGAGCAAAGATGTAAAAAAACTGATATGACCATCAAGAATTCCATTTATCCTTCAACATGTTAAGACAAAGGGGAGTTTTAAGAAGCTAGTCAATGTGTCAAAATGAATTTTAACTCCCACACCACTTAGAGAGTCAGAGAATCTTAAGAGGAGCTACACATGGATTATAAGACATATTGAGTTAGTTCCATAACTCCTCTTATGTTTTTAACTCACATGACACTTGTCTACCTTCTCTCTCCTACACACTTCTCTTCTCTTTCACTTTATCTATATAAGCATCTAATTTTGGCTTGAAATATATCCTCCACATGAGTATGGAAAATCCTTGCTCATTTTCAGCCTTTAAGAAATATTAAATTATATGGTTTACCTTCTCCATGGGTTTTTTCAATGTGTTTGTTAACTATTTTATCTTACTAAGTGATATATTCTCTTCTTAGCATGTTGTCCTTGTTTGCATTCATAATCAGCTTTGAGATTATGTTGTAAGACTCTTAAAGTGATCTAATGAAGTTTTCATGAGTTTTAGTGAGTTTTATTTCCAAAGTTTTAAGACATGACCTTGAGTTTAGTCTTTCTAGATTAAGTTAGCTTTACAAACCTCCATGATAAATAATAATACAAGGGCGGGTTGGGAGTAGTATCATGTATAGGTTAGGATTTCTCTTGAAGTGTTAATGCAATTGGTTGGTAGTGGTTAGGTTATAATTGGTGCATCACCTTGTTAGGATAGATTTACTTTATGTTATCTATCTCTCTTTTCATCCAAATAAGCAAGTAGTTTAGGTGATGAGCTTCAATAGACAAACCAAGGGAGCTAGCCCTTAAATCTATAGGTTTACCTCTACTATAGGAAACCCACAGGCCTATAGGTAATCCCATTACATAGCTTAAGTTGAGAAGGATTGAATCACCCTCTCATAGGGTCCAATTTTGAGTTATAACAAATAGTTTTTAGTGGTTTTAGGTAATTTTATATGGGGAAACAATCCTTTGAAGGACCAAAGATCTACCAACCCCTTTCCCAATGCACCCTTTAAAGCATGCACTCATAGATATTGAGACTTGGTAGGTAGTGATTGATAAAGTTTAATAATTTTGTTTGTGTGTGTGTGTGTGTGTGTGTGTGTGTGTGTGTGTGTATATATATATATATATATATATATATATATATATATATATATCCCACTCAAAGCTAACCATGTGTCATGTAATTATAACACAGGATGGTACTTCAAGAAAGAATATAAAAACACACAATGTTGATATAATAAATTATAATACAAAGTGTAGATTGAAATGATAGTAAGGAAATAATTGAAATTATCATATACATACCTTTACTTACCTTTATCATTGAATGGTTATCTATTATTTTTTTTGTCTTGATCATGGAGGGCACATTAACTACTTTTTATAAATCCTAAGGATACAAAACTAAAGAGGAAAAACAAAAAATTGTAGGGAAATCAAAATAAATGAACTTTACGTAATTGAATAAGTAACTTGGATAATTTGTAGGCTCAGGTGATAAATTCTAAGTTATAACCAAAATACCAAGGAAAATGGATAAAATGAGAGTAAATCTGGTACCCAAAACACTAAGGCTACTAAATTATTGATAAATCTAAATAAATGTACCTTAAGTAAGAAGGAAAAAAACTAGGTCAAACCAAGGACACATTAAACTAAAATAATAGATCCAACATCAATGTAAAATAAGTAACAAGCCATACTTAAACAAAGATGGAAAAAGTAATGTAAACTAAAATAACATTGATTAACAAAAAGTAACAATCTAAACTCACTTAACAATGGAAAAATTGAATGGAGAAATGAAATGAAATGAAATTATCTGCAAAAAGAGTGACAAACTTAATTATAATTAAAGATAAAATAAAACTAAGGAAATATGAGAAGGATAAGGCAATTATTTAAAGAATTAATACACAATGCCTCAAAAATAGAACTTTTCTTAAAATTGATTAAAACAAAACAATCATATTACGAGCATGTCTTAAAAGAGATGAAGAAAAGGGAATATACAAGTTAGGAAACCAATTTAGAAACAAAATTTGCCTTTCAAGGGGGGATATGAAATGGGTGGTAGGCGAAATGTAGGTAATACCAAGGTAGAAAATCTGTATCATAATTAAGATACTCAAATCAAGTTGGTAAGACAAAAATAATTTTGACATTAAGGACTCTAGATAACTTGCCTTGACTAAACAAATTTGGGTTATCTAGTGAAGTATAAATATCATCCCATCAAGGCTATATGCATGAAATTTAAAATGGATGTACCTTTCCATAATATGTTTTCCATTCCTTATGACCCATTACAAAGTCATCTATCAACTATTGAGATTAGATAATTGCTTGAGAAATTAGGTAGCACTATGAATAATTTTGAAATATTCTATCCTAGTCTACTAGACTACCACACCCCAATGGATCTTAGCTCTATTATGAGGCTAGCTATGGAGTTTGATCTTCGACTAGAATAAGATATGTGCATGATAATCACATATTTTTATGTGATTTTGAAATTTAATTTGAAAAATGCCTTTTTATCACTGTATTTTATTTTAAATTATTTGGATTTTACCTTTTTGATGGACATTTATAATCCTCCTCAATACATATTTAGAAAACCAAACATGTGTGTTAAAAATTACTATCACTATAAAAACATAGACTTGATAGCTAAGGAAAAGAACTTAGATAACATGGTGTCTATGAATTTTGTTCTTGCAGTTTAAATAAGAATGTTATATTGAAACTAATCTTGGTGTGATCAAAGTGGAATTAAAGATAATGAAGGTGAGACTGAACATTCATAACTATTGAGTTACCTCAAATTACAAAAAATGTGAAAGTGTGAAAAAGATACAATGATAGGTAAGCATGATTCTATATCATAATAAATAATGTAACCATAGGGAGACATGAACAAATAACTTTGTTTAAAGTTGTTACCATAAAATAAAATAGCTGATGTTGAGAGTTTGAAATCACAATCCTTAAACCATTGCCTTAATACTTTAGATAAAATACTTAATTAAATATAGTTTAATAATTTTGAAAATTAAATGAGGAAAGCCTGGTCCTATCTGTGTTCTTATACTACAACTCATAAAGGATAAATTGAATAGGTGAAAATTTTTAAGACATAATAGAGAGTTTTGTGAGGAAGGCCTAGTCCTATCTAAGGTATTATATTGTAACTCACAAAGGGTAAGTTAAATAAATGAAAATAATTTTTTAAAATGAGAAATTAAGGAACAAAATGACATATTAAGATTGGATTGAGAAATAAGAGATATTCATGAAGATAGTCGGGTCATATTCATGGTCTTATGTTGTATCTGATGAACTAAATGAAAATAATAAAGGTAGACCTAAGGATCAATGATAGGAACTAAGATATGATGAGTAAGGTAATGTTGTATATTGGATATATTTGTAGGAAACCTGTAATAAGTGTTAATATTTATATTAAAATGAAATAGGAAGAAAATATTTAAGCAATTCTTTAAGAATTGAACATTAATGGATTCTTTGAAAATATATCCATCATTAGTTTATAAACTATAAGTACTAATACCAAGGATGTATTTGATAAGGTAGGGACCCCACCATTTTTGTTAATACTTTTCTTCTTTATAATTTGTATATTATAGTTTGAGGACTAGATCACTAGTATTGAAATTTCAAATTTTGACATTTTTGTTATGTTTTTCAATAATGCAAGATTTGTATTTGAGATTATGTTGTAATTCATCCATATGACATTCATCCAAAAAAACTAAAGCATGGAGATAGGCCTCACATAAATCCTCGTCAAGAATAATACCATGAAGAGAAATGTCTAATGATGGTAGCTCAACTTCTAGTGATAAGACTGATCCAAAACCATATACTAATGAAAATGGTGTTGCCCTAGTAGCAATGCATATGCTAGTTGGATAAGCCCATGGTGTGGGATAAAGTTTTAAATGCCAATAAATATGAGTTTATCTAATAGTATTTATAATATTTTATTCATAATTTTATTGGTGACTTCTACTTAGCCATTATAGTGAGGGTGATTTTATGTTGTAAATTTGTGCATAATTTTGGAATTCACACATAATTGTTTCATATATTTGTTTTTGAAATTACCACCATTGTCAAGGATTATGGTATTAGGGATTCTAAAAATATAAATGATTTGATTGAGAATAAATTTAGAAATGGTATTTCCAGTAACATAAATAAGAGACATGGCTTCTACCTATTTAGTGAAATATTTAGTGGTAGTGACAATGAACACATTACCATCTTGTGACCTAGGTAATTTACCAATGAGATTTAATCCCCACATAGAAAATGGCCAAGGAGACTCCAAGGTTTAGAGTTTAGCCATAGGAGAGTGGATAAGATAATTGTGAAATTGACAAAGATTACACTTTTTATCAAAATGAATGGCATATTTTTTAAGAGTAGGCCAAAAGTAACCCATGTGCATGCATTTACATGTTGTATCATAACTTCTATAGTGACCACTTTAAATTCCCCCATGTACTTGTTTTAGGAGAGAATTAAATTGTTTTGGCATTACATAGTGTATTAAAGTGCCTTATGCATTATGATAATATATATTTTTTATCAAAGTACATATTTGAATGTTTGTTTGTGAATATGAGTCTTTTCATAAGATTCTACTTTTGGATGATAAGTATGATTCTCAATGAATTAAATGATGTTTTTATTCCATGAGTTATATTAGATAGTGACATTTTCTATGTGACAAATAAGAGAATCATTTTTATTTTTTAAAGAATAAGATGACTTAATCATTTGAATAAAGAATTGAGAATCATGTAGAATTTAATGAGGATGAAATAATGATGTTGATGATGTGAGAGAATTAGCTATATCATTTTGTTCTCATGGGATTGATTTGATAGTGAAAGATATGAATCATTTGGCAAGTGTAGTGGCCATTTGATGATATGTTATAGGATTTTCACTTTTCCATTGATAAAATGCACTAACATGAGGACATATGAGTTTTGAATCACCTAAAGCATGTAAATATGGGATGTCAAAATCAAATTTGGATTGCATGCCTAGTATTACATCTTCATATTCATCCATATTATTGGTGACATAAAAATTTAATCAAAATGCTATAGTTATGAATTTACCATGTGGGTTAGTTAAGATACAACCTACTCAAACTCCTTGAAGACATATTACACCATCAAAGTGAAGTTTCCAAGTTTCTTCATGTGATTCAATTATGACTTTAGGTAATTCTTCAATGACTACTTTAGATTTAATGGTGTAAAGAAGAGGATCAAGTTCTTAGTGGTCATTTAATTATATATCATAAATGAAATTATGAAACTAATCTTTGAGTTAGATTGATTGGTTAACACCTTCAATATAAATAATTTCATCATCAAGAAGAGTATCTTGAAGATGATTTATAGGAGGTAGGGAGGCATCTACAGATTGATCTATGATAACTTGAACTTTGATATATATTTTTATAACTATTTGGAGATCTAATTCCATTAATAAGACCATCCATTTACCAATTCTATCTCTAGGTAGGAAATATTTGGAAAAGAGATGATGAAGTGGGTTGCAATGGACAACGACATAAGTAGTTTGATAAAGCATATAATGATGGAGATTTTCATCTATAAAATAAATATCTAAACAAACATATTTTACATTTGTATAACATTTCTCATAATAGATTAAACCATGATTGATAAATAGATAACATGTTCTCTACTAGTGTCATCTTGTTGGGAAAGCATTGCCCCAACTGATATAGGGGTAGATGATGTGTATATAATTAATTAAAGGTCATTTTAAGGTGGGAAAAGAGTATAAGGATAAAATAAATATTCTTTCATGCTATCAAATTATTTTTGGCATAAATATATAAATTCTAAGGCATCACCCTTTGCCATAAGAAAATAAATATAGGATATATGGTAGGCCATTTCTAAAAAAAATAGTGAATTACCCCAATTTTTCCAAGGTATGTTCATATATCTTGAATTAAGCTCGGAATATTCATGTTAATAATAGATTTGATTTTATCTAGATTGAAATCAATGCCTTGACGAGATACTAGAAAACCTAATAGTTTACCATAAGTAACACCAAACACACATTTGAATGGGTTAAGTCTAACTTTGTATTTAATGAGTCGATCGAAGATGATAACTAAATCATGAAGGTGAGTTTTAGGAATTTTAGATTTGGTAATTAGATCATCCACATAGGTTTTGATGATTTTTTGAATAAGATCATGAAATATATGTGTCATCACATGTTGATAAGTAGATCTAGAATTTTTAAAACCAAAAGGAATTTTAACATAAAAATAAGTGCCCCATTCTATGGTAAATATTGTTTAATATTGATCCTAGGAAATGTGAATTTGGTTATATCCTAATAAACCATCTATTAGTGATAGCATTTCTTAATTGACAATAGAATCGATGATGGAATATATTGATGGTAAGTGAAAATTATCTTTTGGACATGCTAAATTTAGGTTGTAAAAGTTTATGCATATGAGAATAATCAAGGTTATTTTTTTGCAAAAAGGGATAATGTTGGAGACCCATTCTGAATAATCTACAAGTTTAATGAATTTAACATCCAAAAGTTTGATGATTTATTTATGACATAATGTATAAATATAAAGAGGGAATTTTATTTAATTTTTTGAATAGGTTTAGCATTTAGATAAGTGATGATATTATGTACAATGATACTAGGATCAATTCTTAACACATCTTCGTATGACCAAGTGAAATTTTCCCAATATTTGTCAAAGAGGCTAAATTTGTTTTGCTCTTTGGGAATGAGTTCTTTAGATACTGTAATTAGTTGAGGACATGTGGATGTACCATATTCAATTTTTGTAATTTATTTGATGAGCATATCATTTTCATCTTGGAAATGATATGGATCAGGAGGGAGAGAAGAGGTATGATTTTTTAGGGTCCACACTAACAATGGAATTAATAAAATAAGGGGCATTTTGTTTCCAAACTTATGATGTTGTGAAATTTGTGGTTCTCTAGCATGGAGGATTTCTAGTATAGCTTCATCACTAGGGAGTGTAGGTAAGGGTCCATAATATTCAACATCTACTTCAAGATCAATGATTTGATTACCTAAGTTGCTATCATATTTAAAATGTATTTATTGTACTTTAGTTGCTTTAGCATATAAGGTAATTTTAGGTGAAGTAATGGATATAGATTTTGTGTTAGTGATATTAGGTTGAGTTGAATCAACTGCATCTATTATTATTGTTTTATTGGTTTGTTAAATAGATGGTATTTTAGGTGAAGATTGACTAAGAGTTATCTCAATTGATTTTGGTTGTATAGACTTATATGGTTATAATGTATATTGATCAAAGGAAGAGGAAATAATATTTATGATTGGTAAAGTGGGTTGTAAAGAAGGTTTAGAATATTCCATAGTCAATATTTATTTGATTACCCATAGAATGTGTAGTAATGGTGGATTATTAAGGAGTACATAACCTTTAGAGTTTGATTTGGCATCAAATGAGATTTGAATGACATGGACATCATGGTTGAAGGCATGTATTTTTTTTAATGTATTTTGATAATGGTGTACATCTATATATCATGATTGGGATTGGGACATGATATAATTATCATCCTAAGTGGGATAAGTAGTTCATGCATCAATTTATATAGGAGATTTAGTTGTTGAAACACCTATGTTATTAAATTTATGAAAGGACATAGTTAAATGATCTTGAAATAGTTTTGCCATTGTATATTCATTACAAGTGAAATCATATTCTATGTAAGAGGCTTCATATGCATTGCATGGAAGGGGAGTATCAATAGTATCATCAAGTAATGGAATAGTGATATTACTTTAGATTACAGGAGGAAACCATTTTAATATGTAAATAGGTAATTAAGTGGTATTACAGGTATTTTTCAATTCATTTAGTTCATCATCATCTAAATTAATGAGAGTAATATGTAAACTAGAGTGCATGTTCACAAATTCAGGTAGAGGTGTACTGTTGATATGGTAAATAGTAAGAATATTATATTAAGATTTAGTATTTGGTAGTTGAATACTCCATGGATTGGTATCATCTTCATGTTTGTATAATTTTACATTAGTATGAATTTTATACATTGACTACCTGAAGAAGCAATAATATGCATACAATGTGTCCATGGGCGGCCAAGGAGTATGTTGTAAGATAAGGGGAGATCAAGAACCATTAGCTTAGTTTGAATTATCTTAGGTCTAATGGTAAGTGGGATCCAAATTTAACCAAGTGATTTTTTATTGGTTTTATCAAATCCTCTACATGTGAGGCATGTTTTTTTTTTACATTTTATTTGGTGTATCTGATTTATTTAATTAACCAAAGATATGTGACATCAATTCTCGATCCTTCATCTACTAACATTTTTGAATGACGGTATTATTGATTCTTATTTTAATAAAGAGAGGTAGATCATATACTCAAAAATTAATTTCATCTTTAATCATATCTTCTTCAATAAATTATATGGACAATTTTAGAGACATGGAGATTGTTTCAATTTTGTGGACTTATGTAAGTCGTGTATCCTTAGAAGGCATTTCCAAATCATGGGATTGTAGTTATTTGATGTTTTTAATTTTTTCATATAGAATTTATGATGATATGGATAATTTAAAACTAATTCCATAAGTGGATTTTTTCAAGGCATCAAATTAAGTTCTTCCATAAAATTCCAATGTAATATAGAGGATGAAGAACCAACATGAGGTTTATGAGGTATGATGTTTTTCTATAGGTATAGGAGAGTTAGATTATGGTGCTAGTTATGTAATTGGTTCATCATTTTGTTCAAAAGATGTGGGTAAAGTAGTTGTATTATATTTAAGTTATTATTCATCATTAGAGGATTTTTTGGTTTTATGACAAGATCTTTATGAGCAAGTTTACGTCTATAGTTAACATTATCTGCATTCACATATTGATATTTGGTGTAATATTGGTCATAATCAATGTCAATTACACAAATATTGTCATTTTAATGTTGTGTGTTATAAGGGAAAGATGATTTTTAAGTATTTGAAGGTATGGTTTTAGTAGCCTATTTATTTTGAGAGGATTTGAGATCATCATAATGACATAATTTGATCATAGCATCATGGTCAAATGTATCACCTAACATAAAATAAATTTTAAAATTAATAATTATATGACATGTTTCATGTGAATGACCAACATCAACATGCAACAAATAAAAATTAGGATCATACCATGATAAAGGGGTGTTATTGTTGTAGGTGAAGGGTTTAGATGGAGATAATAATTGATTAATTTATCATACTATTAATGTTGGGTGGGAAGCAATTTGATTTTCTATTTTATTTATTATTGTTTCCATTTGAGGATTAACATTTTTAGTTGCATTAGTTTAAGTTTGTAAATATTCCTTAGTTTAGCTATGGGTTGGCTCAAATTGTTTCATAAGTAAATCTTGTCTTTTATATTGAGCAAATGCTTTATTTAAAGTTTATGGTGAGAGTGTTTGAACTTTATATTAAAGGGAAGGTGTTAATGAAATAATAAATAGCTTAAATAGTTTATTATTATTCATGTTGTGATCTACTATATGAGCTAATAATTTCCATAATTTGATGAAATCATGAGCTAAGTTTGAGGGTGATTGCCCAGCATTGATAACGTGACTAAGATAATTTTCTAGAATATCATTTTGTTGAAATTATTTAACTAAATCATTGACCAAATATTATAGTTATGAGATAAAATGTTGATACAATTTATTATACCATTCTAAAACATCTTCTTTGAATATTTTGACTAAGATTTTGGTAGTATCAAAAGTATTTGTTTGGACCCTTTCCTTATAGACATTACCAAATCCTTTAAGGAAAGAGGTAGGGTCTTTACTTCCATCATATTTAATAGTTGGAGATATATTTATGATATCAATGGATACTATGAAAGGATATAAAGGTTCATTTTTAAGGTTTTACAACATCTTATTATGCATAAGAGGCTGAGGAATGATATATCCATTGGCATCTCTAAGGAGGGAAGGATAAAATTTTGATTATTTTGAGTCATGATAATAGAAGGTCGATTGGTCATTTGTAATATATGATGTTGCATTTGCATCATTTGGGAATTTTAGTTGTTTTCATAACATTAATTTGTTGAACCATTTGAGTAATAATTTTAGTACCAATTGGTATATTTTGGTTGCTAGTATTTTGATTATTAAAGTTGGAAGAAGGAACATTCCTCCCATTAGGTATAGGAATGTTTCCTGTAGGATGATTCCCTGTGGGATTGTTTGTTATGCTATGATATATTAATCCAATAGTGTAATTGTATACACACAATATTTTTAAATATTTAATACTTAATAACACTTTATCTCTTTTAGGAACCCATCAAGTTTTAATCTCTCTAAATGCATGCCTTAAATGGTGCATTGGGAAAGAGGTGGGTAGACCATTTGTACTTTGTAAGATTATTATGGATTTGTATCATTATTACCATTAGTAAAACTTATTTATATTTTATATCCATTGAACTCCTATGATGTATCCTTTAAATCTTGAAATATGGCTAAGTCTAAAATCTAGTAGGACCCTCCAAAATCTAGAATTTGCATTATAGCTCCTAAAGGTCAGAAACCACTCTCAAACATCCTAAAAGTATAAATATAAAATATAAATTAAAGTGTATAAACTATATGTCCATGTCTAAATGTTAAATTATAATGTCCATGTTTAAATTTCAAATTATACTTAAATGTTTATTTTATATTTATACTACCTATTTTAGCCTATTTTACTATTTTGTCGATCAATTTGACTTTTTTATTTATATTATACTATAGATTTAAATAGGTTGATTATGTAATTAATACTATGTCATTCAGGTCTATAAAATGGATGAATTTAACCCACTCAACCCTATTAGGAATTTAGTGCATATTATGAAACTCCATTAGCCCAATTGACCTAGTTTGAAAATATATATACCCCTTCCATTCTATTTTCATTGGAGATAATCATTCATTTGTGCTTTTTTATGGTCTGCACTTCTACCATTCTACTTTAGGAGTCATTGCTTAGGGTTTCATACTTTATTGAAGAAGAAAATATTGTCTTATGGAAATGACTTGGATGCATAGGAGAAGTCTTGTATCCTACATATGACCTATACTTTTTATCCTTACAAAACATAACAACTTCTTATAAAGCACCATTGGCCAAGGAAGAGATTGAGCCTTGATGGGTTCATCTTCAAGATAAGTATTCCTAACTCTTACTCCTCTATTTTGGTAGATAGATTTACATAAGTAATGGTTAATGAATGTATTGTATCTCCATGATTATTATTATCTCTACATTTAATTGACTATAGTTCTAATTTGCATGTTTATTATCCCCTGTTTGTGTTACAAGCTTTAGTGAACACTAGATTAGATTTATTTTATTATTGCATTATAGGCCTAGCTACATTTATTATGTGGTGTTGATTGACTAGAGGATTTGGAATCCTTTCCAATGATATTATGTGATAATACATCCCTTAGGTAGGTTTAGTGGATTCATATTGGTCATGACCTCAATTAAAAAAATATTATAAGTGATATAGTTAGTTTGATTTAACTTCTTCGAGTTAGGATTGATTTATTGGTCAGTTTCATTTTCACTTGCATAAAATAATAAAGAATTTTAGATAATTTATTATCTTGATATGTGTGAAATGGTTTAAATCCATCTAAATCATCACTTTGGGTAATTTTAACCATGTTGTATTCAATATATTTAGATGAATGATGGGAATATATACACCATGATAGATAGTCCTCTTGGGTGGCTAAGGTGGGTAGAAAAAGAATAACATATGTATCTTATAAATAGGTTAAGGGTATCAATGAATATTTTTATAGGTGATTTTATGATGTAGAATAATGTATAAATAAAGCTAATAATGGGTAGATTATTTTTAGGAAAATATTTAATGGATAAAACTAAATTAGGCACTAACTAAAATAGATTAGCCAAATAAACCCAAGGTTAAAAAAACTATGTCATATAGATAGTAAAAAGTTGAGAAGGTTAATTTTGTTTATTTATGATTAGGAAAAACACCAAATAAAAATAAACTAGATCAGACAAAAATTATGAAGTTGACTTGGTCGATGTAATTTATTTCAAAATAGGAAAAAGACCAAACTAAAGATAAACTAAGTTAGACAGAGGATACATTATCAAATTGGTCAATTAAATTGGAATATTAGGATTTAAAAAAATGGAATCATACAATTTAAAATTATTTTATGTAGTCAAATAGATAGGATAAAAAAATAAAATCTATGACTAGACTACATTGAGCTGGTCGACTTGGTTAGAAAAATAAGAAAATAAAATAGTTTGTAATAGCTTGGGTTCAGATTATTGATAGAGTTATTTAGTCTACATAAAAAAATTAATGATATAATTTTGGATGATTTAGTTCTAAATATAGTTTAAAAACATAGGCAACTAGGTTGACCTAGTCAATCTGGTTGAAACACACAACACAGAATTTGTATTAACACTACATAATATAGTTTATAATATAATATAAAATAGTATACATCAAAAATTAATAATATAATTTTTATTATAAACAATTATTTGAAAATAATATGATGAATTTGTACTAAACGTTATAATTGAAATTTTAGGCTTTTAAAGATACTTGTTTGTCCATTAGATAGTGTCAGCCTAATTTTTTAGATCACTAACTATAAATTAAATACCATTTTCATAGCCCACTACACCATTTTCTAGGGTAATTTAAAATTATATTCTCATCACCAACCACTAACTAATTCACCACACAATCAAATAGGTATATAAATTCCTAAGGTTCAATATAAAGGGAAAATCCTAGGCATTATTGAAATACTATAAGGTTCGGGGAAACTCAAGACCATGCTTAGATATGTACTATGGATATGAGTATTAAGGAAATCCCATTACACCATGATATCTATAAATGATATACATATATCGCAAACAAAATATTATGTATCCCTTCATGATAGTAGCTAAGTACTTTTAAAACTACCAGTACACATTTTCTAGGGAAATCCAAACAAAGTGAAAAATGATAGTGAAAATTAATATTTTAAAATCTAAGTTATAGTTTTTAGAAAAATAAATAAACATGAAATCAACTAAAAATTAAATTTATTTTAATTACTATAAAATATAGGTTAATTATATTTGATTGAACTAGAAAGTGAAACAAATAGAAAAAGATTGAATAAGTTAATCAAGTTAGAAAATAGATAGAACACAGTCGAGTCGATTGACTTAATCTATTATAAAAATAAGCCATAAATAACATATTTGGGTAGGTAAACTTAATTTTTTAGGTATAAATAAATACATAAATAGATCAAGTTGATCAATCTAGTTGAGTATGTAGGTACAATTTTACAGAACTAAAAAACTAGTAAAAATAATATTGAATTTAAATTATAACTTAAAAGATGGGAAAATAAATTTACTTAAATTTTGAAAACGTTAAAGTACTAAGTTGGTTAGATTGAACATGGTGGATAAGACAAAATTGACTAGGTTGATGTAGTATTTTTTTAATAAAGATTCTGAATTATTGTTTTACTTGGGTTGTCTAGTCGATTGTTTGAATTTGCAAAGGTGAAAAATAATATTATTAACTAGAATCAATTTAGTCAATCAAGTATAAAAAAATTGGTAAATAATAGAAAATAACACTATGTCAATCATATCAATGTAGTTAGTTAAAATTAAAATGCAAAAATAAAAAAATCAAGCAGGTCAATTCAGTTAGATATAGAAATGTAAAAAAAGATTAGATCGATTGACCTGATCTAGTTAATTGGGATTTAAAATATTGTGTGTAGAAGGTGAATCTATGTCAACAAGTACGATGAATTTAAATACCATACACAAAATTTTAAACTAATTAAATAGGCTCGACCAAGTTAAAAAACATGCACACACAGAGCTGAACTAGGTTGACAGGCTCGATAAAGTTTGAAAACCTGTGCACAGAGTGTTAAAATAGATTGACAGGCTCAATCTAGTTGACTATAAATAAAAATTTAAAATATTCAATGGTTAGATTCATATCAGGTTCACCAAAATGTATGCAAGTGAAGTAATATAGATCTACAACTTATCTTACTCTGTAATATCCAAGCTCAGAGAAGATAATTTGCTTAGCAATAATTTTTTATATCAAGGTCATGACTAATTATGGATATGCTAAACTTAACTAAGGTATCTCTTATTACATAATGGAAAATGAAAGGTTTCCAAGGCCTCTAGTCAAATTCCATCATATAATAACCCTAGCTAGGTCTTATAATGTGATAAATAGAAATTAACTAATTTACTAAACTAACATACAAGCTGATCTAGTAAATAAACATACAAGCTAATCTTGTGCTCACCAAATCTTGTATCATGAATTGGGAAGATAACAAACAAGTAAATATAATTATATTCAAGACAATATAGAAGTAATTTAAGGAAGGAAAGATAAAATTCACTCCATTATTTCTACATCTACTTAACCAAAATATGAAGGGATAAGAGTATCCTTACCTTGTTGAACTAAACCTGGTGTGCCTCAATCTCTCTCTTATCCCATGCTGATTTTCAATAGATTATTGTGGCTTTTAAGGATCATAATTTTAGATCAATTCTAGGCTAAAATACTTATCTTATGCACCCAAGACCTCCACAAGAAAAGTGTTACTATTCCAAAGCAAAAACCTAAGCAATGAAACCTCTAAATGCTAGTATAAGTATATTTATGAGTTTTAATGATGTGTAATTTAATGATCCTTTGTTTGAAAATGAAAATAAGGAGGTATTTATATCCAAGGTTGACCCTAAACCTTCCAAGGAATTTAGCTGACAAGGTCGATTGGGTGGACCTTATTTGGCATTAAATAGAGTCGTTAAGCCTAAAACTAGGTTGGTTTGGGCTGATAACATGTGCTAAATTCCCAACAAGGTCAACCAATTCAACATAGTAAAGATTCATAAAAGGGGTGTCTATTTTGGTATGGGATATTTTGTATGATGAATTACTTAGGGGAGTGCATAAGTAGGTTTTTATTACTTAGGGAAATGGAAAAGGGCAACTTTTAGCGGTTTTAGGTAATAGTATAAGGTCCCACAATCTTATGAAACACCAAAGGTCTACCAACCCATTTCTTAGTGTACCCTTTAAGGTGTTCTCTCAGAGAGATTGAGACTCGATAGGTTCTTGCAAGAGAGAAAGCATCAATAACTAATAAATTTTAAAAATATTATGTGTATACACATTTTATGTTTTTTAATAAATCAAATAATCCTCTTTTCCATCTCAAATTTGTGATTTCATCGAAGGATCCACTTGAAAATTTAAAAATCATAAACCAAAATCAAATTCTTTTCTAAGGAAAATTTAATTCAACGAGAAAAGTGTGAAAGAAAGGTCTATGCCATGTTATTACACACTCTAAATATTCTTAAATGGATTCTTTTACACACTCAAAACTTTCATGAGTAGATATCTTACATGCTCTTACACACTCTAAGCATGGCATTAAATTATATGTAGGACTTTTTCTCATCCATTTATTTTGATTTTCATCCAAATTTTCACAAACATTCAGGAAATATAAAAATTGAGGACCTCCTCACCATTCTCATCAATATTATTCTATGTAAAAAAGTGTTGCTAATTTTTAAATCAAATATTTAACCCATGCCATCAAATATCCAACCAAATCATCCATTTGTAAGGGGAGGTACTATTGAATGATATACAAGTCTCGACCCACCTTTACAACCACATCATATTTAAGGTCATCTAAATTTGTTACTAGGATAAAAAAGGTATAACAATTTTTTTTCCCAATTATATTTGTATTCCCTTTATCTTGATCAATTGGAAGACACATGCTTAAATTAGTTACATATTTCAATTCTTATTTGATTCCTAATGAAATACTAATCTTAATTTCATGATGTTACACCTAATTTAAGAAAGTTTTTTTCTTACCTTGAATTTAATTTTCTAAATATTCTTTTTGTAACATTCCCTTTGCAATATATTGCTTTTGTAATTTTTCCTTTTCATATTTTGCCTTATTTTCTTATTTTCTATCATTTTTAAAACATTTTTTGTAAATGTATTATGTTTTAGTTATTAATTTTGAAATGAATTCTTGTTAGGAATAACATTTCTAGATGAAGATACAAAATGCATGTTTAACACTAGCACATTTTGGATTTATTGCACATGTGACATGATTTTTAAATGATGTGAACTTTGAACTAAATTATTGATTTTTATTTTAAAACTCTTATATTAACTTCTCATAATTATGATTAATCCTTTAGGGATTGACAAGCATAAACCTTATGTATTCTAGATTGAGTATGCATATACACACTATCTAGAAGAGATGTGGGATTTGGAGGGGGATAAGGAAGAATATGTTGGTTACCTTTGTTTGGTACCATATAGTGTGTTACCTTAACATTTGGATTAATGATAGCAAAGACCTATTTAGAGGTAAAGTATATATCACCCTCCTTAGAGTTAGGAAGAGGAATAGGTTCCTTTTATCCATTTTAATTGTTCTAAAAACTAAGATGACAATAAAAAAAGAGACATGAATGTTATAAAATACTCCAACATGATAAGGAGATAATAATTAAATTTCAAACCCTAGAAGGCTAAAAACACTATTAAAAGTTAGGGTTGCATAAGAAGACTCAAAATCCAAGTT